>JAOVVG010000001.1:0-11850 GCA_028566375.1 Leptodoras nelsoni
TTGGGGTTTTCATGAGCTGTATGCCAAAATCATCAGTATTAAAACAATAAAAGATCTGAAATATTTCAGTTGGTGTGAAATGAATCAAAAATATATGAAAGTCTAATGTTTATCAGTACATTACAGAAAATAATGAAATGGACCTGTATGTACATATGTTTAATTTTGTGAGCACTTTTTCCACTTACTAGCAATCTAGCCTAATATGAATAGATTATTTGGCTAAATGAATTCAAATATAGATACAAATATGGGTGTGATTTATGGTAGGGTCAATGTTCACTCCATAAATACCTGTCCCTAAATACTATGTGGCTGTGTGAAATACAGTTTCTATTGGTGTTCACTTTGTTGCTGTCTCATATACATGCCACAATATGACTGCTGGAATGCATTTTGGATGAAAACAGAACAGCGCACCCTGCATTTAATCAGAGGAGACAGCTCATTAGAGCACATTCTAGGCTGGGGCACATTCTAGGCTTTCTGTCAGGCATACAATAGTGTTATGGCAACAATGTCAAATTAAACACATAACATGTTTATTAGAATGCTTTGTGCATTAACTTACTATTGAGTGATTTTCAAAACTTAAATAAATTAGGTAGTAAATCAGGATTTTCATTCATTTTCATTTGGTTTAATTGTTAATACAGACATCAGAGAGGGATACAGAAAAACAAAGAAAGCTCAGATGAGGCAGGAAAAGAAAACAGGAAGCAAGAATTCTTGTGAATTGATTATTTTTTTTAAACTAATTTCTCTTATCCCTCATTCTAAGTGCATGGACAGAGTGCATGGGCATGTTTTTGTTAAGGCAGTGTGACTGCCAAACTCTAAATTTCTTAGTGACACCCCCTCTACCTGTCTTTATGCTAGGAGCTGACGAACTTGCTTTTCATGGCACAAATGCAAGTACCACAAGATACAACACAGATTATGTGTCAATTTCAATTTCAGAAAATGCTGTTTACCTTTACCGCAAGACTGTAAGCAACAGGTGGACTCAAAGCGTGGTTTAGACAAAAATATAGGACCAATACAAATAACAGCATGGGTAGGTCATTGAAGCAAGTTTGTTCAGTTCCTAGCTATAACATCATTAATTAATGTGCATTTTAATATTTTAGAATGTATACTAAATCCATTTTTAATGTAATTATCTAAAAGACTGGTCCATTCATATTAATTAATTCATAATTATATTTTCTCTTTTAGTGGGAGCCTATCACCACCATTCTTATATTTGATACTGATACACAGGAGAGTGCAATCACAGAAAGGTTTTACTGTCATCAGCTGTAATTGTCCACACTGCCACATTCAGTGCACAGGGTTGTCAATGCAAATCACACCTTGTTACATTTTATGCACTGTCAAATTATATCAATCATAGGCCTACTTTTTAACCTCCATTATGGATCTACAGTACTGCTTATACAAAGCCCCACATCGTCAGGCCACCACAGCCAAAGCTGTAGTCCTGTTGTTCCAGTATGTCAAAAGTTCTCCAAATTTGATCTTGGTGTGAAATTTTGCGCACTAAATTTATTCACCCCAGAAGTCTGCGACACAAGATCTTTCTTTGAGGCTAATTACATTTAAATTTATGTGATTTTTCTAGTGAAATTTCGCTGACAAAAGTCTATTGTGACCACAATGTAATAATAAGTGCTCTGTGATACGTCTTTCAACAAAACAACTTTCCTATATGTAATGTAGGTGCTTTCGTGTCTTCAAGTATGTAGGTACTGTAGGGCCAATACAAATTTTTACTAGTCAACCAGTCCTATAGGCTGCATTCTTGGTGCAATAAATAAAACACATCCTGCAGTTCAAGTAACAGCCACACACAGGCTACAAAGTAAATTTCCAGCTTTAATGGTTTTAGGCTACACTATACAAGCAAATAAGTAAATAAATTGTTGCAAAAATGTGCAAAATAATAAATATAAATAATAAATCTGTCTCATATTACACTATGTAAGAACCTAACAATTTAAAAATGCACTCATGTACATTAACAAAGTCACTTAGCCTGTTCTTTTCAGCTATCACTGTTTTTGTTTTTGCTCTCACTCGATTGTTTCCACAGTGGCGAGTAGTGAATATATTAGTCTATGCAACCGTAAGGTACTATATGAAGTAACAATGTCCATATGGTAATGCGTGACGGTGTGCGCTAATGTCTATACAAGTTGAGTTAAAAAAGACCTGGGTTTAGTTAAGTAGGTATTAAAAAGACATTGTACACTAAAGGAACATGACAAAACATTTATAAAACACTTCCATACAACAGTATCCAAGTTTGTATTAGAAATACAACACAACTGTTTCAGAAACACAATGTACAGTAATGTAAAGTCCTGATTTGTACATTTAGCAGCTCTGGAGAGGTCTGACCTGAGGTAACTAGATATGCAGCAGAGCAAAACTCATAGAAAAATGACAGAAATGTTTACAGCAAAAATTAATGGTACATGCTATAGAAAGTGAGGTAAGAGCAGAGTGTTTCTGTAGTTCCAGTGCGATATGCAAAAAGAATCACTATACACAACCAAAGGTTAAGTTTTCCAATTTCCATTTAGAACTCTTATCTAGAATTGTAGGCAATAAATAAGAATGGCTAAACCATGGTTCATATTTTAGTACAAAACAAGAAAAAACTGACATGTCTATGCTAACACAGTAATATACATAAATATCCATTACATAGTATTTATTTAAAAGTCTCTTTACATTTTTTTTACCTGAAGCACATATATAAATTGGATGCAAGCACAGGTCGGTCATACAATTCAAATGTTCCTTTTTCAGGCTATGCTGAAAGTGAAAGAGCCACACACATGAATGTGTTTTCCAAGGCTGAGGTATAGCAGTTGCACAAAGACAGCCATATGTCTACACACTAATAATACAGATAAGTCTGTCATCTTATGACTGACAAATATTGCAGCCCCTTCAGTTCTATTTATCCTGAGATAAACAATGTTGAAGGCTACAACTGTATTGTGTTAAGAAAAAAAAACCCAAAATGCAATATTAATAGATTTTTAAACATAAATTGTGTCATCTTTTACAAACCATTTTAAAGCTCTAATACATTCATATGCATCTAACATAGGAAAGCCTGAAGACTATCAGATGAGGTTGTTTTTGTCAGGGGGATTCATTAACCTAAATGTAAATGTAAAACATCAAATAAAAAACTACATCAAAATGGCATGCACCACATGCAGATTCGATGGCTAACAATTTGCTTAATTTTACCTTTCAAAATTGGGTTCATGCCATTTGATTCTATGATTACATGATTGCCATTTGAAACTGAATACGTAAATAAAAGTGAGCAATCTTTCCAAACTAGGTGAGCACCAGGGAAAATGCAAAGGTAGGACACAAAGTTTTGATGAATAAATAGCAGACACTTCAAATGAATATTTTTTTCCCATAAAATTATGTCTACAAATGCATTACACACTAATTCAAGTTGTCAGCCAGTGTACATTAAAAGGTAAATAAGTTTGGGTCAGAGCTGCAGTATTTTGGTTATTTTAAGACACTAATATTCCACCCTCTGACTTCACATATCACTATCTAACCTGCTACAGCAACCAATACTAAAATCACATGCTTCAAAATGTTATTTACAAAAAGTGCTATTCTCACAGGTTTCCTGCCAAGCTTTCAGCCACATCTTTTGAAGGTTTATTACCAAATGCCAGTTTGTACAATTAATGGCTCAGCTAGACCTGACAGACACCCTTACATACAGCCCTGTCATCAACAGACACTGTTGCCTGTTTTTCCACAATTTTACCTATATAATCAATATATCTGTTTCAGTTACCCTGGGATTCATTGAAAAATAGTGTGCAGTCATGGGTTCCTCTTATTATTATTAGCATAATTTGAAATTAAAATAAACTTACTCCTTACTATGCACGTCCTTACTCCACACTGCATACCTTCAGAAGAAATGCCAATCTCAATGAAAGCAAAAAGTATAACTATTCCCTGATGAAAGTAATGGAATGACAAGGCCAATTCTTTCATCTAAAAACTGGGTGATCTAGGAAATCTCTCACATATTCATCTTTTGATCTCAAATCAAAAGAATTTACCTTGCTATTCCAATACCTTTGAAGGGGACTGTGCATACCTGTTTAGTGTGATTAATGCCAGCACTGTTCTTTAAAACGATCCCCCACTGGTTCCCATTGGAGAAGACACATCTTTACTGTGAGCCAGACAGACTGTTAAGTGCATAATGCAAATAACACTGAGGTAATCAGGTCACCAAATTTCACCAGAAACACCAGTATCTGGTAAGACTGAAAGGTACAGTGCAAAAGAAAGCAGAAAACTCTAAATAAAAACTGAATAAACCATTTTAAATACTCAAATCATTCATTCTCAATTACTATTGTCCTAAAGCAACATGTTCTAAAATAGCATGGCTAACTAAACAGACAGACAGATACACTAGCATCTGATAGCTGATAATCATTGCAAACTTAAAAGTTTAATTACCAAAATATATTACAAACCTGTGGTTTTTGAGAGGGAACTGTGGGACAACAGGGAATAAGATTCATTCCCGAACGGCTTGCATCATTCCTTTGACTCACTAACATCAACACATTTATTGCTGCCCCCAAAAATGTTTTTAATTGCATGTAGCTAGAAATAGGGGACAACATAAAACAATTTGTACAAAATATATGGTTTTGCCTCCCTCATGGCTTTAACAATGGATACGTTTTGTGATAGAACTGCTAAGAACTGCTTGGAGTGAGCACTGTAACACAGTACTTCATTCAGTGTACTGGATGCTTGTGGTTGTGCTCACCCAGAAACTTGCAAAGCAAACAGGCATAGTATAAGCCCTAGTTAAATTAGATATTTAATTTTGTTCGAACATGATGTATTTGCTAACCTTTTTGTTTTTCTTAGCACCTACAACTCATCCTCTTGCACTGTGCTGGATGTAGCAGTTGGTGCTGCTATAGATTCATTTTCTGCAGTAATTACAGAGCCTTGTCTATCTAGCTTCATAATCATTTTAAGCTTCTTTTTTGGTGGGTTCTTTAATGTGCCCATCCTCTCTTTTACCTTGTACTCCAGGGTACTATGAGGAATACCATAAATGTTCTGTGCCTTTGAAACACTCATTTTCCCACTCATCACCACACCAATAGCCTCTTCAAGGATCTCACTGTTATACTGGCGATACCGGCCCCTTTTTTTGCGTGGCTGCTTGGAGACTGTTGGATCTGCTTCTGGATCTGAGGTTGGATATTGAGGTCCAGATGTCAGTTGGTCAGCATCAGTGCCTAAATATTCACTCATCCCACCTCCATCAAAGAGGCTTTCCAAACCAGCTCTAGCACTTTGTTTGGGCAAAATGGCCCTAAGCCTCCTGCTTAGAGAATTATCTGTTTGCATATTGCCAATACTATTGGAGCTGTAATTATAGATATCAGAGATTTTGCCATTGGAGTTCCAGGAAAGATCCATACCCTTTACTTGTGGGATCTTCAAGTCAACTGGAGGGGAGTTTCTTGCATCTTTCTTTGCTGTAATGGCAAAGATATCAAGGGACTTGTTATGGCAGGCAATGGTACCTTTGGAGTCGGTTCCATGATTTTCTAAGACATGTAGAAGTTTCTTATGATCACTAAGATGGTTGTTGGCTGGTTTACACTCCAGTATACCATCTAGTTGTGGTTTCTCCAAGAAGCTGTCAGGAGACAGGAGAGGGTGTGTTTGACTGGAATTGAGAAAACCTACCGTCTCCAACCTGGCCAAAGAAAGAGGTGACTGTTGTCCAAGAAAGCAATGCTTTTGACTCAGGAATTCCTCCTTTATAAGAAGTGATTTGGCAAGTAGAGGCTTAAAAGGAGCAGAGCAAGTATAGTTCTCCCAAATGCCATCTTGCAAGCCTTGTAGTGGCAGCTTATCCTTATCATCAATTTCCTGGGAGTTTTGATCAGTTATCAAGGGTTGCCTGATTGAGACAAAAAATATATTCTTACACACCTTACTGTGGCTACTAAAGGTTTTTTTTAATTAGTATCTAGTATACCTCTAGATGAACACATGGATGTACAAAAATAAACAGCACTTTGAGGGAAACAAATATAAATTCCCAACATATGTGGACACTGCACTATCACACCCATATCTGGACCTTCCCAAAACTGCCCTTTCAAGAGCATTTCTCAACAACCACACTTCAAAATGTAGTGGAAAGCCTTTGAAGAAGACTGAAGGTTATAACAAAGAGGGTGACTAAATCTGGAATGGGAAGTTGAACAAGTGTATATGGGTGTGAGTAGTCAGGTGTCCACATACTTTTGGCAATAGTGTATATAATGCAAATTTCCAAATCGATAAAGAATTAGTCAATTAAATTTAATTTACCAGTAATCTATTAGCAGTCTATACTGATCAGCCCTAACATTAAAACCACTTTTTTTGTCTAATATTGTGTAGGTCCCCTTGTGCCACCAAAATATCTGACCCATCTAGACATGGACAAGGTGTAATGTAGCTGAAGAATTTTTGCAGTATGGCAGAGTGCATCATCCTGCTGAATGAGGTCACTGCCATTAGGGCATACTGTTGCCATGAAGGGGTGTACCTGGTCAGCAACAATATTTAGGTAGGTGTTACATGCCAAAGTAACGTCCACATCAATGCCAAGACCCAAGGCTTCCCAGCAGAACACTGCCCAGAGTATCAAACTGTTTCCGTCTTCCCATAGTGCATCCTGGTGCCATCTTTTCCCTAAGTAAGTGATGCACACACACCCAGCCATCCATATGATGTAAAGGAAAATGTGATTCATCAGACCAGGCCACCTTGTTCCATTGCTCTATGGTCCAGTTCTATGTGCCCACGGTGCTTTCTGTGTTAAACAGGGGTCAGCATGGTCACATTGAATGGTCTGCAGCTACACAGCAAACTGTGATACACTGTGTGTTCCGACACCTTTCTTACATAACCAGCATTAACCTTTTCAGCAATCTGTGCTACAATAGCTCTTCTGTGGGATCAGACCAGATGGGCTAGCCTTCACTCCCCATGCACATCAATGAGTGTAGGGTGGCCAAGACATTTTCCCTATGTCACCTGTTGCCCTTCCTTGGACAACATTTTGTAAGTACTATCCAATGCATACAAGGAACACCCTCCAAGATCTGCTGTTTTGGAGCTGCTCTGAACCAGTCATCTAAACATTACAGTTTGCCCTTTGTTTCAGTTCCTCAGATACTTGCCCATTTTTCTTACTTACAACATTTTTCAACTTCAAGAACTGTATCCCACTGCTTGACAGGTGCAATTGTAATATATTAATCAAAGGTATTCACTTCACCTGCCAGTGGTTTTAATGTTATGGCTGATTGATGTATTTCTGTATATAAATTCTACATTATAGGTAAGTACGTAGATAAAAAGGCCTGTGCAATTGTATTTTAGGAATATAATTTAAAATGACATTTTTCCCATTCCTGCCAAACTAAACCTGTTTTATACCCAGTAGGCTGTTTATGAAGTTTATAAAGTTTATGAACACCATGTTCTTTCACACATTTGGAACTTGCAACTTTCAATTTATAGTATATATCAAATAGACAAATAAATATGGTCAATAAAAGGTGTAAACAATGTTAAATGACAAAGAATGCTGTCAAAAAGTATTTGTCCCTTCTAAATTTCTTTTGTTTTTGCCAATTTGTCATATGTTTCAGATCATAAAACTAATTTTAATATAAGCCTAAGACATCAGAAAACAAAAATGCAGCTTTCCATTTACTGAGATAAAAATTTATTCAAAACCTATATCACCCATCTAAAAAAGTAAGTGCCCCCTGTGCCATCCTTGGCAGCAACACAGTTTTTGGGCCACTCTTCTTTATAGAATTGTTTTAGTTTGGCTACATTGGAGTGTTTTCGAGCATGCCCACTGAAAAGCAATTTTCAAGCTCTGAGTGAACACTGATTTGCCCCACAGCTGGAGCTTTTCTAGGCAACCTCCAAAACCTGTCACTGAGTAGAAAGTCAGGGCTAAAACTGTGTAGTGTGAACTTGGCAAAAGTGAGACCTGCAGTTTTTTTGTGACCTCCTAGATGATTTGCCAATGCGCTCTTGGTGAAACTTTGGTAGGCTGGCCACTACTGGAAAGTGTCAACACTGTTCCAAGTTTTCTCCATTTATGGACAATAGCTCTTACTGTGGTTTCTTACTGTGGGGAGACTCAGAGCCTTAGCAATGGCTTTGTAACCCTTTTCAAATAGATTCCAATTACATTTTCTGCATCCATATTCCAATATCTTTAGAATGTGCCATCATTTGCTGCTTTTTGAGACCTTCAAGCCTGCTTCACATTGCCATACAGGTTCTATTAACCAATGTTTAGATTTAACAGGTCTGGGTGTGGCTGGTGAAATTGAACCCAACAGTAAACTGAGTTTGCTTAAACGGTTGATTTACTAGCAACAGCAGTTACTTTTCTACATAGGGCCAGGTAGGGCTGAACAGCATTATTCCGTCAATAAATGACATCATACTTTAAAAATAGCATTTTGTGTTTACTTGGGTTATTCTGTCTAATATTAAAACTAGTTTGATACAATCAAGTGTGACAAATATGCAAAAAGAGAAGAAATTGGGAAGGGGCAAATTCTCTTTCATAGCACTATAGCAGTTGCTGAGGAAAAATACAACCCAGTGTTTTCAGCATTAAAACAGTAAACTGAATTATAACATACATGAATATGATGGGATATAGCAGAATAAAAACAAGGTAACATGGATAAAAGGCAAATGAATAACAGGTGGATAGAAAAACAGAAAACACAAATTCATAAAAATGCCTGTGCTGACCTTTTGACTACAGGTATGACAGAGAAGTCATGTGAGTCGATGAGAGAAATTTTGCTGTGTTTTTTCTTGGTTGAGAGATCCAGGACTCCATCTGTGAATAAAAAGTAACCCCATGTTGCTCATTCAATTTAAAGTCATCAAAAATTATTAACACAGACAAAGCTTACACATGCAAGACTGCAAAATATTTTATTATTTAATTAATGTCTTGTAAACGGTCATATGGCGTTCAATATAGGGATCGTGAGTTAGCTAGCAAGCTATGACAATGCCCAGCCCGATGGCAGTACCAAAAGGACAATTATGGTAGATGGGCTATGGACCCCAAGTGCACATGTCTTGTATTTCAATTTCACCAAACCTGACAGTATCCCAAGGAATTTCTTGCCACACTGGTCTGGCCTTCATGACATCTTGGACAAACTGCCAGCTGTTGCATACCACATCATGGTGTCAAAACCAAACCAGGGCCATGTGTGTAAGTGGGTCCATTAGTCTTATGCATGTGGGTAAGCTTCCCTATTTACTAACCCTTTTTATTAACCCGTTTATACTTCTACATAAATTTGACCTAAAACCTAATTTAAAAATGTACTAATATTCAAAGTATATAAAGAGAACAAAATCAAACAAATGAGACAAAAATATTAGACTTGGCCATTTATTCATTGTGGAAAATGATCTAATATCATATATCTATGAGTGGCAAAAGGATGTGAACCTTTAAGATTAGCAGATAATTTGAAAGTGAAATTAGAGTCAGATGTTTTCAATCAAGTGGATGATAAACAGGTGTGAGTGGGTGATGTGTTTTATTTAAAGAACAGGGGTCTAGCAAAGTCTGATCTTCACGTTTTACGCTTCACATTTGTGGAAGTGAATAATAGCACAAGCAACAGAGATTTCTGAGGTCCTGGTTACAAAAGGTTACAAAACCATCTCTAAAGAGTTTTGACTCCACCAATCAACAGGCTGTTTACAAATGGAGGAAACTCAAGACGATTATTACTGTACAGAAAGCTGACGTTGGGAGAGACATCATCATCCGGGTTAAGAGACTCTGGGTTAGTGCTTGGCAGGAAGAGTTATAGTCAACTTAAATACAGTATGTGTGCGTTCATGCAACAATAATGCAATCCTCAATCCATTTGTTTATGATTAGACTTATTTGAGTTAAACAGTAGTCTTTAATTTTGTACCGTTAGCACTGCTCATAATTGTAGCCTCATATACATATACACCTGTACTAAAACCTCCAAGCAAGTTTACTTACTGCAAGCTGTCGGATTGTTTACCACATTTAAACGTTCAGCGGCTTTATTGCGAATGTGGGTTGTGGAAAGCCATAGATGTCATTATCCAAAGTTCAAACAATACTCTCTGATTAGCGTGATTATTGGGCTTTGACTGCCCCACCAGGGTGAATACTTTAAACTACTGAACCAGACAAACCCCAACAATTACCCTCCCCAGGAGTGGTGGACCAACAAAGATCACGCTAAGAGCAAGGGCATGTAATAGACTGTGAGGTCACAAAAGAACCCAAGATAACTTCTAAGCAACTTAAAGGCCTTGTTCACATAGGCTAATATTAATTATATAAAATGAATTAATATTTATAAACTATTAATATGTAATTATGACTACACCATGAGGAGAAAACTGAATAACATGTTATGCATGGCAGGGTTTCAAAGAGACCCTTGGAGCTCCCCCAAGAGCTACGTTTTCTCCGGGCGTTTCTCTTTTTGGCGTGCATTCACACTGCAAATAGGAATATTTAAGTGCCGTAAGTCACGCAATGTTTGGTGAAACAACATCACTTCAGAGCGACATACCACAATAGCAATAACAGCATGATCGGACTGGTGTGAATGCTGTTTCTCTTGGGTTTCTTGATCATGATCATGAACATGATCTAAGCTGCCACTGACTGCAAGTAGGTGCCATCACTTCTTGCATCCTATAAGAAGAAGAGAGAAAGTGACTCCACCTGAGACACAATGCAATAAAAAGCCCCCAAGGTACAGTTTCTCTTTCTCCCTCTCTCTCTCTACTTAGTGAATGGATGAAAACAAAAACACATTCTGGAGAAACTTGGTGGGAAATGCAATAGAACTTTGGGCTCTATATGCAAAAGTGACACTGAGCATCTCAACTTCATTAACTATAGAAAAGAAACATCTGGACCAATCAAAGAATACTTAGGTCAAAGGGAAAAAACAAACAAAGGCAATGTCTCTTCCGAGTCCAGTACAAACGGAAGTCCAAAACGTGCACGTGATTGACGGGGAACACACCACTCTCTGGTGGGTGCAAAATTAGGAAGAAAACAAAAGAACAAACAAACTATAGATGCAGGAAAAGATGCTAGGAAAACATGAAAAAACTAGAGCTAGAGATACTAAGAACAACACTTAACTTTGAGAGATACACGGAAGCATGACAGCAGTACCAAAGTTGATCCATGCTGGGGAGAATAAACGCTGCCCTTTTATTTCCCCAGTATGGCTTAAATGAGGTAATCAAAGATGGCCGTTGGTTAGACCCTGTGGGAATTGACTGTAGTCTTCCCACAGAGTGTCTGGGTCACCCTCTGGTGGCCACAGGCATGAGAAAGCCCCCATCCAAGGGGTTAACTCAGGGGGCCCTTTCTTTTCTACGGGGTCTGCCTGGCTTACGTGGAGGTTTGTGGGTGTATCTGGCATGGAATTTTTGGGTGAACAGTGGATCTAGGATGTTCTCAGCTGGGGTCCAGGAGTCCTCCTCCGGCCCGTAACCCTCCCAGAATACTAGGTTTTGTAGTTTTCCCCCTCGCCTCCTTGAGTCCAGAATCTCTCGCACGGAATACAGTGCATCACAAAAGTGAATACACCCCTCATCAAATTTCTGCAGATATTGAAGTATATCTTTTCATGGGACAACACTGACAAAATGACACTTTGACACAATGAAGAG
>JAOVVG010000001.1:47607-61532 GCA_028566375.1 Leptodoras nelsoni
ATATACTAATAAGAAAATGTTAGGAACCACGTTTCCACGCCAATATCCCTTCCGCATTCCTCTAGTCCCTCCTTCTAATTCCGCTTCTATCTCCTCACTGGGTGTGGCTGTCCCTACTTCCAGTTCCGTTTTCTATTTCTAGATCTCCTTGTGCAAACTGGCTTCGCGAAGTATTGGTTTGCCAGTCTACCATTATCTGAGCATTTTTCCACATCTTTCCAGATAGCGTTGTTTGTCAGCTTTTTCCTTTGCGTGAGTGAGTCTTTTTCCTGTGTGACAGTTTCCTCCGTGTGTTTGGTGAGTGCGTGTCTGCCTTTGTTTGTGTGTGTGCTGTGTGCTTGGTTCTCCTGCTTGCTTGTGTGTGCTTGCGTTGCGTGTCTCCCTGTCTTTTGGTTTGGTTATTGTGCTTCTTTGTCTGTTCCTTTGTTAGTTTAGGTTTCTTTCTGTTTAGGCGCTTCCTCTTATTGATGCAGTGCGTAGAGTCGGCCGGCAGCGTCTGCGTTGGTTAGCAGCGCCAGCACCACCGCCGGCGCACGCTCACGTGCTGGTTCATGATCCTCTCCTCTATGCCTGTACATAGTTTACTAACCTCACACTTACCTGTATCTATTCACGTTTCCAAGACTAACCCGTGGTGTCCCGGCCCTCTCTCTCTCTCCCTCGCTTTCACTGCATCTCTCTCTCTCTCTCTCTCTTCACTCTCGCTCACCCAGACCCGTGTAGCCAGTTTTTCACTTCCTCACTTCCCCGCTGTCTGTCTCCGGAGCCCTTCCGCTTTGGCCTCTATCCTTCCTTCCCCGTCCGATCTTCTCCTTGCTTACGGACGGCTGCTCCTGTTCTCTCTCTCCTTCCTTTTTTCCCTACGCTCATCCCAGTTCATTATTTTTGGCTGGTCTCTCAGCTGTGCTTTATCTCCCGGCAGATTCCGCACAATGCCCGCTACCCCTGTTGTCGTCCTGCCTCCCATCTCGCCTCCTGGGTCCTACTTACAGCGCTTCCTCTCCAGTTCCTCTGCCCATCGGCTTTTACTGACTCTCATACCCGTTTGCTACAGTCTTTTAATAAACTTTGGACTTTGTTCCTGCATCAGCGTCTCCTCCTCCTCTGTTCCATTCAGTTCATAACAGAAAACAGCTGCGGGAGCATTTTGCAGCTAAGTAGGTTAAGTAACAACAGGTCAGCAACCTGACTGTGTATAAAAAGAGCATTTTAGAGAGGCAGAGTCTCTCAGAAAGACAGATGTGCATAGGTTCATCAATATGCACAAAACTGTGTATGAAAAGTGAGGAACAATTTCAGAAAAATGTTCCTTAACATTAAAAGTGTGAAAACTTTAAATATCCCACCATCTACGGTACATAATATCATCAAAAGATTCAGAGAATCTGGAGAAATCTCTGTGCAAAGCTGAGGGTCAATATTGGATGCTAGTGATCTTTGGGCCCTCAGGAGGCTCTGCATCAAAAACAGGCATGATTTTGTACAGGAAATCACTGCATGGGCTCAGGAACACTTCCAGAAACCACTGTCTGTGAACACAGTTCTCTGTGCAATCCACAAACGTAAGTTAAAGCTATATCATGCAAAGAAGAAGCCCAGTAACACAGTCGTCTTTTGTGGGCCAAAGGTCATTTAAAATGGACTGAGGCAAAATGGAAAACTGTTTTGTGGTCAGATGAATCAAAATATGAAATTCTTTGTGGAAAACATGGACACAGTGTCCTGTGTTCTAAAGAGGAAAGGGACCATCCAGCTTGTTCTCAGTGCACAGTTCAGAAGCCTGCATCTCTAATGACATGGGGTTGCATTAGTGCCTATGGTGAGGGCAGCTTAAACATCTGGAAAGGCATCATCAATGCTGAACAGTAAATAGAGGTTTTAGAACACACACAAAAAAAAATCACCTGTTCTTTTTCCAGTCGTCAGCTGACAAGTTTTGGTGACCTTTGCCCAGTTAGACTCAGATTCCTGTTCTTGGCTGAGAGTTTTGGCATCCAACTCTAGGTTTGATGTTTTGTGTGTTGTGAGATGCTTTTCTGCTCACCACAGTTTAAAGAGTCATTATTTAAGTCACCGTGTCCTTTCTTTTGACTACATTTCCTTCTCATCAGCAAGGTATTTCCACCCACAGAACTGTTAATTACATTGCTTTTTGCACCATTCTCACTCTTGAGACTGTTGTGCATGAAAATCCTGGCAGATCAGCAGTTATAAAAATAATAAAATGTCATGTAAAAGGTTGCTGAGATCATATTTTTTTGCCCCATTCTGATGGGTGACGTGAACACTAGTCAAAGTTGCTGGCCTGTATCTGCATGATTTTATGCATTGCAGTGCTGCCACGCATTTGGCTGATTAAATACATGCATGAATGATAAGGTGTACACGTGTTCCTAAAAAGTGAGTGTAAATCATTGAATCTTTTCTTTTTTTTTCCTTCCTTTTTAATACATGGAATATGTTAAAACATATTAACAGTGAAGACTGGTTGAAACAATGAATCTTCATTCAAAACAACCAATAAATATCTACCTATCAATGTAATGACAATATATTTCTACTCTCTTCGACTTTATCACTTAAGGCAACAAATCCGCAAATGATGTGTTATGCTGTATAAGCTCATGCATGTTCAGGTCCTCCTCACTTTTGTTATGAGACTATGGAGCAAGTAGCAAGATTCTAGCAAGTAAGCAGTGTTTTCCTTCTCAGAATGCTTGGAATGTTTGCTAAACAAGCCAGTGAGACAGTTGTGATTGCATTGAATTAATTTTAAAAAACTTGAAGCATGATCCTATTATGAAGTTACTATTACTGAACTAAAGTAAAGCTGGTTTTAACTGATATCATAGAAAAATGTGGCTGGCAACCGTAAGTGAAAGACCGTGGGTTTTATGGTTGTGTCTTTAATGATGGTACTGGAATTTTTTTTTTTATCACTATAGCATTTAAATGTAATCTTCATATTGATGTGATATGATAAATCTTCAATCCACTGCACCAGGGAAGTGAAGTGATACTATTTTTTGGTTGCGTTGAGAGCATGCACATCTGGGAAAATAAAATAAAAACTGATCTGACATCTTGCACCCTAGGCAACCACCTGTGTTGCCTATGCCACGAGCTCACTGGCTAATGTGACAATGTGTCAACAAATAAACCATTAGCTTTAGCTAACTATCACCTTAGCTAGTTATAGGGAGCAAATGCTGATATTTGTTAGGGGTTGGTCAACTCCACCTGGTGCCACCAGGGGGAGCTCAGACCCACCGTCAGCCAGTAATGGTGGCCGCCTTTCTTGTAGGCCTAGGGGGCGACAGAGGACTGCAACTTCCAAGGTGCCGAGGGGTAATTATCCTCAACCAGGTACACCTGATTGAAGCCTATTTAACGGAGGGTGCACCCCCTGCACTCTGTCGCACCCATTCAGTGCGAAGCGTCCATGCACCAGGGTCAACCGGTAAGGGTACTGGTTAGAGGTATAGGCCTAGAATATAGCTGAACTAAGGCTTACAATTCCTCCAATTAACCGCGGGAGCGGTAAATTCCGGTATTTATGCTTCAACTCCTCGAACAGGAGAAAGATAAGCACTCTGTAACTGGGGAGAGGTATAGGCATAGAATATAGCTAAACTAAGGCTTAGTGTTTCTCTATCTGGCCATGCAAGCAGTCTCCCCGGGTATCACGCTACACTCCCTCTCTCAGGGAGATTTACGGGAGAAATCTCCGTAAGGAGAGGAGTTTGACTGTTTATTTGAAAAGAAAGAAAGAATCACCTCAGTATCTCTATGTGGCTACATTGCATGCCCCGTCCTTTGTTTTCCTGCCTATGCAGTCCTTTGTTTCTCCCCCGTTTATAGATAACTACTTGTATTTGTCACTCGCCTCATGCGATTTCTTCTTTGCCATTTCTTGTTTGCCATTTCACAGCCCTCCACCCCACCCCCCCACCCCCCTTTTCGACACGAAGCAGCTTCCCTATGTAGCCGAGTGGTATAAGTGGACGCCTTCCACGCTGGGGATTGGGGTTCAAATCCTGCCCAAGTTGTTGAGAAAATACACACACTAATAGTTCAAGGGAGAATAAGAGAAATAATAATAAAGTTTATTGAATAAAGGTCAGAAGAAATATTCTGCTGTTGGCATCTTTTGTTTCTCTTTATTTTTGGTTGGCTTGGGCTCGCCCAGCCTCTTCCTTTGTGTTAGGAAACGCGAGATCACGCCCACTTCCCTTCCTCGTTCCTCTAGTCCCTCCTTCTGATTCCGTTTCTCTTTCCTCACTGGGTGTGGCTGTCCCTACTTCCGGTTCCATTTCTTATTTCTAGAGCTCCTTGTGAAAACGGGCTTCGCGAAGTATTGGTTTGCCAGTCAACCTTTTCTGAGCGTTTTTCCACTTCTTTCCAGATAGTGTTGTTTCGTCTGTTTTTTCCATCGTCCTTTGCGTGAGTGAGTCTTCTTCCCGTGCGACTGTTTTCCTCCGTGTGTTTGGTGAGTGCGTGTCTGCCTCTATTTGTGCGTGTGCTGTGTGCTTGGTTTTCCTGCTTGCTTGTGTGTGCTTGCGTTTGCGTGTCTCCCTGTCTTTTGGTTTTGTTATTGTGCTCCTTTGTCCGTTCGTTGTTAGTTCAGGTTTCTTTCTGTGTAGGAGCTCCCTCTTATTGTTTGCAGTGTGTAGAGTCGGCCGGCAGTGTGTGCGTTGGTTAGCGGCGCCAGCTGATGAACCGCTGGTTCATATTCTTTTCCTCTTTCCCTGTACATAGTTTACTAACCTCACACTTACCTGTATCTAGTCACATTTCCAAGACTAACCCGCGGTGTCCCGGCCCTCTCTCCCTCTCCCTCGCTTTCGCTGCATCTCTCTCTCTCTCTCTCTCTTCACTCTCGCTCACCCGGACCCGCGAAGCCAGTTTTTTTGCACTTCCTCACTTCCCCGCTGTCTGTCTCCGGAGCCCTTCCACTTCGGCCTCTGTCCATCCTTCCCCGCCCGATCTTCTCCTCCCGGACGGCTGTTCCTGTTGTCTCTCCTTCCTGTTTTCCCTACTATCATCCCAGTTTAGTTATTTTTGGCTGGTCTCTTCACTGTGCTCTATCTCCCAGCAGATTCCACACGACGCCCGCTACCCCTGTCATCGTCCTGCCTCCAGTCTTGCCTCCCAGGACCTACTTACAGCGCCACCTCTCCAGTTCCTCTGCCCATTTGCATTTCTGACTCTCATACTTGTTTGCTACTATTTTTTAATAAACTTTGGACTTTGTTCCTGCATCAGCGTCTCCTCCTGCTCTGCTCCATCCAATTCATAACACTTTGGTTATCTTTATTTTCTTTACATCTTGACCTTCACATATTTACCATAATCATAACAATATTAGCTGGTTTTGATCAAATGTGCCCAAGATGAAGCCACCAGTTAATATTAGCTGCTAAGTATAAAGATGCAATATAAAGATGCAAACCTTCATCTTCCTACCTTAACTTTATATGTAACATAACTGCTATCTAAAATCTGAATACATTTCCCAGCAGTCCATCCTCTAATCTTTTGTATTACAATAATGTGGATGGGGCCACAACTACAGTGAAGGTCATGCACTGCCCTAAAATGAAACAATATTGCTGCCCCTATTTGAACCACATGCTCCTGTTTTTACTGAAAATGTAAGTATTTGCCATATAGTGTTTTTTTCTATATTTTAAGATGATTAGTAACAGAAAAGGAAATACATTAACAAAATATACTCTGTTCACTTTATTTGTTGGGATTATTTTGTTGCAAAAATACAATATTTCGCCTCTGTGGGGAAACTCATATCACATGAAACAACACCATTTTATAGATATTCAGGGATATTTTAGGGATATTTGAGCACATGTTTTTAGACTATAATTTTAAATATCTGTCTTACAATAGGGCAGCATGGTGAAGCAGTGGAAAGTGCTATTGCCTCACAGTAGGGAGGGCCTGGGTTTGATTCTCTGGTCACGGTCTCCTCTGTCTGGGGAGTGCATGTTCCCGCAGTCAAAAGACATGCAGCTTGCAAATTGGACATGCTAAACTGCTACATTTTCCCTTGTATTTCTGAAGCTCAGTAGCCACTGCCCAGAATAAAGCAATGGAAAGTGTCCTACAAGTCCCTCATGGAGAGGCACTGCAGGGTTCTAAGGCATGTCTCAGGGCATTTTCTCACAGCATAAAGGACTTGAGTTTCCACTGGATGAGGCGTCAGCTTCAAAATCAGTGATTTTACCCATACTACTCAGACTACATGCTTTAAAAGAGACTTTGAGCATGGTCTATGTTTCTTACTCTGCTTATCCTTTATACAGTTACACAGTTATCTTTGGCAAATTGGCAAACAACTATACTATACTCCAGATTGGCTATTACACCTTGAAATGATCAGTGCTAAAGAGGCAGGCATAAGTGGGCCCAAAAGAATGATACATACAGTGGAAATCAGTGCATACAGTGCATGCAGTGGAAATCAGTGCATACAGTGGAAATCAGTGATTAAGTGGTTGGTAATATTTTGGGGGAATTTACTAGATTGATGATAGCAAATGAAAGCACAGGACTGCCACTATTCAGGTGATGGGAGGATATGTAAATTGAATGAATTGCTGAGTGAGCAAAAAGCAGGAAAACAAAAATGGCTCTGCAAAGCAAAAAAGGAATCTCAGCCTGCGGCTAGTAATCTGGTTCATGAAGTTGTTCGTCTTCACTATGCATATACAGTTATGGGAAAAAGAAAGTAAATGCTCCTTTAATTCTATTTTCATTCATCAGCACCTGTTGTACCTTGTTACGAGCCCCTTCTTGTGTCTAGGGGTGAAGGGGCTATAACAACGTGTGTGGAAAAGGTAAAGAATAAGCAAAAGAGTCGTTTCGTCATTTTGGGCTTTTAGTGACATATTTGTTTGTATAAAAAAGAATGATGACAACAAATAATCTTCAAAAGAAGATATACAATACATATATAAAAAAAAAAGTATAACATATATTTGAAACTCAAAGTGTGGTAAATAAAGTAGTTCTGCTCCTAAAGATCATTGCGGACGATGAGCGGTGCCAAGAGAAAACACCGAAAGCACAAAAACATAGACGGACACACGTGCATGTCACATACCTGATATTCATTAATAACTGTGTGATCCTCAGCAATTTAACAAACAAAGAAAAATTTGCCAAAAAAAACCACAACAGAATTCAATATGTAATCATTTTGGCCCATAAATGAAAAATAAGTGAAAAATTTAAAATAAGTACACACTTCCTTCTCCCACAATTATTAAGAGAATAATTAACAGCCATACGTTTTAGCAATTTGGTATTCTGGTGCACTCAAGTGTGTGTCTGTATCATTCCAAGAAAAAAGAGCATCAGCAATGACCTCAGAGAAGCATCTGGTGCATCAACCGGGCAAGGGTTATAAGGCCATTTCCAAACAATTTGAACTTCACCATTCAACTGTGAGCAGGATTGCTTACAAATGGAAATTGTTCAAGACACCTGCCAATCTTCCCAGAAATGGGTATCCAAGTAAATTAAATCAAAGGTCAGACCATTTAATGCTCAGATATATAAATACAAAATTCCACAATAAATGTTTATAACAGCACAATCAGAAAATGTATGGCTAGGTAAAGTATCTTTTCACCAAAAAGAATA
This sequence comes from Leptodoras nelsoni, assembly GCA_028566375.1. Taxonomy (NCBI): domain Eukaryota; kingdom Metazoa; phylum Chordata; class Actinopteri; order Siluriformes; family Doradidae; genus Leptodoras; species Leptodoras nelsoni. Next base: position 55,273 of record JAOVVG010000001.1, read on the forward strand.
AGGAGCTTAGGTTTGCAAATTTTCATCTGAATCACCACAAAATTGGTGGTCTGGAACGGTCTCCTTTCTTCTGATAAGTGGAGATGTTCAGTTATCATACATAGCATCATGTTTGGCCAAAAGCAAACAGATTATCACCACAAACTGAAATGTTACTGGGTTTTTTGGGTTTTTTTTTTCAGTTTCTGAATGTCGGTTTCTTTTTGGGAAAAGTAAATACATATTGAAATCTGTAGTTTTTTGTTTACTTTTAATTTAATTTGTTTATAGGCCCTAATAATTAAAAACATATCATTAAAGTAGGCTATATTATGAAACATGACTATATTATGAAATAATATACAGTAGTTTTCACATACAAAGGTACACTTATACAAATGCTCTTTGTTCTACCCAGACAGCCACAAGCCATGCGTTCCCGTAGCAACAGTCTGGAAAACGTTTCAGAGGTGAATTCATCTCAGCTGCAGACTCAGGCACAGCAAAGCAAATCCAAATGTGATGAGCCCTCAACCAGCTTTCAAGGTTCCACTCAATCTGGGGAACCCCCAGAGAACATGAGTACAGTGCAGCAAAAGCTCAAGAGCAGTTGCTGTAGCCAGGCACACAACAAAAACAGTGTGTTAACAGAGCAGACAACCTCATTGAGAAACAGCAGGGACCTCTCCCATGATGATCTCCTTCTCCTGCTGAGCATCCTGGAGGGAGAGCTACAGGTATCAATAAACAGAATGCAATCAAGCTATGTCCATGTCAATTCAGATAAGAATCAGGCTAATCAAGCAAAGAGCAGGAACTCAGTTAATCTCAGATTTACCATTTAATATGTATAAACTTTGAATATGTATGTATGGCAGTGATGTATGAAGTATCAGACTCCTCTGTCTTGCACTGGCTTTCTTTATGTTGTTTATTGTGGTAGCTCATTCTTGATATTTCTATCAAGAATCTGACTGGTGTATCACAAGTAATGGACATGCTAGGTCTGATTGATACAGGATGCCATTAAAATAGGACATTTGAAAGAAAGCCATGTAGCCATAATGAAAAGGTTTGAAAAAGGGAAGAAATAAATAACAAAGAGGAGACAGGTCATATTGTACATAACTTTGAAAGAGTAAAGAACCTCAGTATTCGTAATCTGAGTTGTTCAAACCCCATTCAACATGCATATTATCTTTATCATTATAGGCCAGAGATGAGGTGATTACAGTGCTGAGGGCAGATAAGATAGACCTGGCATTATTGGAGGCCCATTATGGCTTTGTAACTCCTCACAATGTCCTTCAGGCCCTGCAGAGAGACAATATACAGGGCAAAGATAATGGCTGGCATGAGGACATCTATGAGAAGCCCATTGCAGAGGTGAGGGAAAAGCAAAACATCTTTATCCAGTGTTGAATTAAAGAGGTTGATATTTTCATGCTCATGGTGCACCTGCAAGAGCTTTATCAACCTACTGACATAAAGCCATGAAAATGTGATGTCTGTTTCACAACACCCATAGTCAGACAGGTACATTCATTTTGACCACAAAAGTAGTCTTTTGTGCTTGAAACAGTCCATATTTTATGCTAGTTTTCTTTATTGTATACACAGAAATAAATGCAGAAACAACATCTAACAGCAAATTGCAATTGACCTAATGTGTCAACTAATGTGTACATTTGCTTATATTTCTTAGCTGGATAAGCTTGCGGAAAAGCAGCGAGAGACATACAGACGTATGCTGGAACAGCTGCTACTAGTAGAGCAGGCACACAAACAGACACTCTACAGGCTAGAGGATGAGAAGCGCAATCACAGCGAGTACATGAAAAAAAGTGATGAGTTCACCAACCTACTGGAGCAAGAAAGAGAAAGGTCAGTGCAAACAGAAAAATAATCTTGGCCCAACCTGACAAAGCAGCATTTAAAAGCTTAAACTTAAGCAGTCCTTTGTTTGAACATGTGACAAAGGGATTTCCACCCAATGTATCCCAGGGTCAGTTGCATCTCTGGAGATAAGCATAGTTGGTCATAACTTACAGGAAATAAATTTAATACCATTTTGTTTACTAATTACAAGTAGCCTAATTGCCATTTCACGTGCATACTTTGTATCAATTTAATAAAGGAAGAGAATTACAAATATGGAAAATAATGTATTCCATGCATTTATTTATCTCCATTTATCTACAACAGGTGAAACAAGGCTTATTTAGACAGAAACATTTAGGAAAGTCATATTTTAGGAGACAAACGTCTTAGAATAAGAGGCACAAAGAAAATGACTAAAATTTAACCATGGGCAAAATGTTTATTAAGTACTACTATGAGATTAATTACAACACTAACTATATCTATATTTTTTCTAAATATTGACACTTCAGGAACTTTGACTAAGGGGTGCATTCACTTTTGTTGCCAGTGGTTTAGACATTAATGGCTGTATATTGAGTTATTTTGAGGGAAGAATTTACACTGTTATATAAGCTGCACACAGACTACTATTGTGTCAAAGTGTCATTTTGTCAGTGTTGTCCCATGAAAGGATATACTTAAATATCTGCAGAAATCTGAGGGGTGTACTCACTTTTATGATACACTGTATATGTAATATACATTATATAGCTCAAACTCACATGACCCCACCCTTTTTCATACATTGTTCTCTGTACTACAAGAATTCTCCAGTTCTTTGATTATAGTCAGTGTAAACTTCAACAAATCTAAGATTAGTACTCATTGAAGTACTTCCTGGTAGCAGGTGAGTGGACATCTTTCATGGAAAAAACATTACTTTATAATGAATGAATTATGAAATAAAAAAGCAGTGATTTATAAGTAATGAATTATGAAATAATTTAGGCTAAAAATGTTAACACAGCAAATCCCACAGATCAGACTAAGAAATCTGAGAAGTCAAATGTGTAACTGCATGGAGTCAAGAGCAGAGCGTGTATTGAACGCAACACAAACAGACAAAACACATACAGTAGGTATGCAGTACGAAACATGAAATGAAACCAAAACAGTTCAGAGCAGAAGTCCAAAAGGCTCAGTCCAAAAACAAACACAGACTAAAAAGGCCAGAGCGTGGAGGGAAAAAACCAAACACAAAACAGTATAATGCTCAGAAGATCTCAAAACATGAAGGAGGCGAGCACAGGAATACTCTATGCTCTGGTACTGGGTCTCTAAAACAAAAAAAATGAGAAAGAACTGATCACTATACTAGCAAAATGAAAACCAAGGCAATGCGTGAGACAAACGTGAATTAAAAACATGAACACTTAACTCGAGGGAAGAAACACATGAATCCTGGCGATAGTCGACATGAAGAACCCTTTGTGGACTGAGTTTGAGACCCCTGTATTAAATACAAATGCCAGTTTGTTGACTTATAATGTAAACAAACAAAAAATATAAATCTTGCCACTGTTCATTGGGCACAACCACAGTATTTTGGGTTCGAGGCATCTACCTCGATGATAAAGGGGAGGTTTGGGTCTGGCTGCTTAAGCACGGGTACCATGATGAATGCCCTCTTGAGCGTCAAAAAGGCCTGTTCAGTACCAGCATTCCACCTTAGAGTCTTGGGGGCCCCTTTTAACAAGTTTGTGAGGGGGGCAGCCTGACGACTAAAGTTCTTCATAAAACGGTGGTAGAAATTGGTGAAACCCAGTAACCTCCTTAGTTCCCTGACTGTGGTGGGCTGCCACTGTGTGATCCCATTTATGTTCTATCAGTTCATAGAAACCCCCTCGGGGGCAATGTGATATCCTACAAACTCAACTTTCGACTGGTGAATGTTATGATTATGATAATCTCGGACTCAAGTGCAGAGGACGCCGTCCCAGAGAAGGCGGGATCAGCGTCAAGATCAGTTCATAAAAACCCCCTCAGAGGCAATGTGATATCCTACAAACTCAACTTTCGATCAGCGTCAAGATCAGTTCATAGAAACCCCCTCAGGAGCGATGTGATATCCTACAAACTCAACTTTCGACTGGTGAAAGTTTTGATTATGATACTCTCGGACTCAAGTGCAGAGGATGCCATCCCAGAGAAGGCGGGGTCAGTGTCAAGATGTTAAGAAAATAAAGAAAACCAAAGGAAAAGGCTGGGTGAGCCCAAGCCAACCAAAAATAAGGAAAACAAAGCGTAAACAACAACAGAGAATTTACTCAGATCTTTATTAAGAAAACTTTATTATTCAAATAATTTAACTCCCTTGAACAACTGGTGTGCCTTTCTTTCTTTACTTTTCTTGTTAATTCCTTTTGCCAACACCTTAAGCAGGATATCGATCCCTGGCGTGGAAGGCTTCCACTTATATCCCTAGGCTAGTGAGGGCTGCTGCTAGGTGTGGAGAAAATAAGGGGAGAAATGCGGGAGTGAAAACGGCAAAAGGAAAACCTCGCATGAGGCGATTGTCAAAAGCAAGTAGTTTTCTTAAACAGGGGGAGAAACGAAAGACTGCATAAGCAGGAAAATAAAGAACAGGGCGTATAATTTTTTGCCCCATAGAAAAACTGAGGCGATCCTTTCTTTAGATTCTTATCCTCAAATACAAACTCCTCTCTTGGCGGAGTCTTGTCCAGTAAGTTCCCTGGAATGAGGGGATGTTGCGTCGAAAGCGGGAAGACCGCTAGCACGGCCGGAAAGAGGAATGCTAAGCCTTTATTACGCTATATTCTAAGTCTAAACCTCTCACCAGTAACAGAGAGCTTTATTTTCTCCTGCTCGAGGAGTTGAAGCGTGAATACCGGAAGATACCGCTTCTGCGGTTGGTTGGAGGAATGCTAAGCCTTAGTTAAGCTATATTCTAAGCCTTATACCTCTCACCAGTAACAGAGAGCTTTATTTTCTCCTGCTCAAGGAGTTGAAGCGTGAATACCGGAAGATACCGCTTCCGCGGTTAGTTGGAGGAATGCTAAGCCTTAGTTAAGCTATATTCTAAGCCTTATACCTCTTACCAGTACCTTTACCGGTCGACCTTGGTGCATGGATGCTAGCACTGAAATGGGTGTGACAGAGAGCAGAGGGTGAGGCTCTGTTAAATAGACCTCAACCAGGTGTGCCGGGTTGAGGATAATTACCCCTCGGCACCCTGGGAGTTGCAGTCCTCTCTCGCCCCCTAGGCCTTCAAGAAGGGGCGGCCGCCATTACTGGCTGATGGTGGGTCTGAGCTCCCCCTGGTGGTGCCTGGTGGAGTTGACCGACCCCTAACAGTGAAACTCACATTTCTTCCTTTTTACAAACAGACTGTGCTGTAGCAAACATTGAAGCACCTGTCGAACTTGCTGGACATTAACATGGTAACTGGGGAAGTAGTTAAGGATGTCATCTATGTACGTGATCTCAGTGGCCGAGCAGGCCCCGGAGAACCTCATTAATGAGGTGTTGGAAGATGCTGGGTTCCAAAGCCAGGCCATACAACATAACCAAATATTCAAAGTTCCCAGACGTGGTGCTAAATGCAGTGACCACACTCATCACCCCCCTGAATGCGCATGAGATGACCTCAGTGCTTCTGAGGTCCAACTTAAAACGTAAAATACTTGGCCACTCTAAGCTGCTCCAGGGCTGAGGGGGCGAGTGAAAGTGGGTGAGGGTACTTAACCAGTACCTTTTTCAGGCCTCTATAGTCAATACAAGGCCTGAGGCCACCCTCTTTCTTCTTGACAAAAAAGAAACCAGCGGAGGCGGGGCACAGGGAGTGCTGGATGTACCCTTGTTCCAAGGCTTACTAGATGTAGTCATCCATGGCCTGGTGCTCTGGTAGGGACAGAGCATACACTTTATTTTACAGGGGGGTACATCCAGACAGGAGATCAAGGGCACAATCATAGGGCCTCTGAGGTCTCCGGGCTTTCCACTCATGTAGTTTGGACTGGTCAGACCCCTAGGTTGAGGCAGTTTTTAAAGCAATGGTGGACCACTGCTTAATCTCCCCCTCCTTCCAGGAGATGAGGGGGTCGTGATGATGCAGCCAGTCGATCCCCAGGATGACCAGATGCTTAGGTGAGTCTATGAGCATATGTGACAAGGTTTCTTTGTGAAGGAGCCTGACTCGAAGAGTGCTGGAGATGGTCTGTTGCCAAACTGAGCCGCTACTAATGAGGGCGCCATCCACCACTCATTATTAGTATGGTGTAGGGCCTCCTTTTTGCGGCCAATACAGCGTCAATTCATCTGGGGAATGACATATACAAGTCCTGCACAGTGTTCAGAGGGATTTTAAGCCATTCTTCTTGCAGGATAGTGGCCAGGTC
>JAOVVG010000001.1:89728-103861 GCA_028566375.1 Leptodoras nelsoni
TAACCTCTTTTTCCTCCTTCTAATCCCTTCCTACTCTAAACTACTCTTGGCCTCCCTCTGGCCCTAGTTATGTGTACTTCTATGTGCTTCAATTACTCTTGTAAGTCGCTTTGGATAAAAGCATCAGCTAAATGCTATTTAATGTAAAATGTAATGTAATATGGCGCACAAAAGACAGGAGCGGATCAAATAGAGCACCAAGATTATAATTATAAAATAGACACCAATGAACCCAAGCTCAGTCTTATGTGCGTTTAACAGTAGAAAGTTTGCACCTAGCCATGAGTTCAATTCCTGAACACACCTGGTAAGCAAAGGGGGTGGGAATGTACCTGACAGCTTGAAGTTAAGGTAAACCTGAGTGTCATCAGCATAGCAATGAAATTTCAATTCATGTCAATGAATGACATCACCAAGAGGGAGAATGTAGATGATAAACAGAAGAGTTCCAAGGACAGAGCCCTGGGGTACACCCTGTTTGACAGAAACAGTGTCAAATCTATGACTCCCTATACAGATAAAGTGATACTTGTCAGTTAGATATGAATTAAACCAGGACAATACTCTTCCAGTGATACCAATTTCTGAGCCGAGTTAATAGGCTGTTGTGAATGATTTTTATCAAAGGCAGCAGTGAGATCAAGAAGAAGAAGAACTGAAGAAAGACCCATGTCAGAGAAATATAGATCATTAACAACATAGAGAAGAGCAGTCTCAGTACTGCGTTGAAAGCAAAACCCAGATGGAAAATTTTCAAGAGATTATTAGAGTTTATGTAGTCAAGCAGCTCTTTCAATAACTTTGGAGATGAAAGGGAGATTAGAGATAGGTTGCCTAACACAGAGCTTTCAAGGTCCGGTTTCTGAATGATTGGAATTGCAGCAGCAAGTTTCAGAGCAGAAGGGACATGAGGAAAGCGAGAGATTAACAAGGTGACAGATAGGAGCAGATAAGTCTGTGAGACATGGGAAAGGTGGGAGCAGGATCTAGTTGAGATGATGGGGGCATAGAGTTTATTATAATTTTAGCAATGATATCAGAATTAACAGGAGATGAATCAACGTATACAGATGGCAAGAGAAGGAACTTATTTACAGTGGAGAAGAGTTGCTTAGTATTCTGACCTGCTTTGTCAATTGCAGCAATAAAGTATGCAGAGCAAGCCATGAGAGCCACATTATAGCTAGCTAAATGATCAGAAAGAGTATGCTTGAAAGTCAACTTGTGAGCCAGTCTTCTTATAAAGACATTGCCACCGATGCCACCGATGTTTTTAATGCACAAAGCTCAGGAGTAAACCATGGAAATGAATGGGAGGATGGCACAACCCTAATTTTAATTGGAGACAACATGTCACGGGTAGCAGCCAATGACTGATTATATAATAAGCTACTGTGAGGGAAATTAGAGGATTCCAGGAAAGCAGAAAAGAAAAGAGTGTTGACAGCAGAAAGATTACGATAAGAGAGTAAAGTCTTAGAATGATATTTGGCAACAGAAAGAGAAACACAGGAAGTGATGAGCATGTGATTAAATATACCAATACAATGACCAGTTACATTATTAATAATCCCACCAGCAGAGCATATAAAATCGAGACTATGACCATGGTTATGCATCAGGAAATCAACATGGTGATAAAGATCAAAACAGTTCAAAAGGGACAGAAATTCAACAGAGATGGAGGATAGAGTCTAGATGAATATTAAAATCACCAAGCACAACCAGCGAGGAAGAGAGACCTGATAGAAGTTAATACCTCACCAAATTCTAACAGAACATCAGGAATAGAGTACTTGGATGGATGGTATACAAGTAATACAACAGTAGGACTGGAGCGCTAGTACTATGTATTTGAAAGAAGAAGTCTCCAGCAGATTACATGCATGTAGTTTCATATCTTCATTAAATAAATTAATATTGAGATTTGTAGAAGGTCCTTAGTGAGCAGAAGGCCCAAGACTTTCCACCTCACAGGCCCTATGATTGTGCCATTAACCTTCCCCCAGGAACCACTCCTCCTAGGAAGGTTGTTCTCCTTATCTCCTATTGAACAAGTTGCTGTGGAGAAATATATTCTGAACTTGCTGGCCTCCAGGTACATTAGGTCCACATCTCCTGTGCGGGTGGGGTCTTATGGGGAAGAATTATGGAAAACTCCACCCTTGCATAGATTATCATGGAATAAACACCATCACCATTACAGATTGCTACCCCTGCCAGTCATGTTTACTGCATTCAAGTAGAGATTAATGGAAAACTATGTGAATTATGAATATCTATACTCCTGTGGTGTTTCAGCAGTTCATTAATAAGGTATTCTCATTATGAATCATCAAGTTTGTGTGTTAGTATTTGGACTGATATTAGATTAATTGTGATAATTTCACAGTTTACAGACTTTGTAGCAAACATCCTATGTCAATGTTATTTCTAAAGTGCTTTTAACAATGGACATTGTCTCAAAGAAGCTTTACAAAGACAGGAAATTTGGACATAACTCGATGGCGATGGTGGCAAGGAAAAACTCACTCAGATGTCAAGAGGAAGAAACTTTGAGAGGAACTAGACTCAAGTGCAATAATAAATAGTCCCTTCTATGACTGAGTGCTATATAGTAAAAAATGCAATTTTAACCAGTAAACTGATTAAAAATTTAACATGAAATCTGTTCTTTATCTTTTTAAAGGCTTTTAAGAATTTAATTATTGAAGTTATAAACTACACATTGATGGAGATTTGACTGATAAAGTGCAAAACTGTTCATGACTATTATTCCTAGCCATCATAGGATGGCTGCTTTTACTGTATCACCCGCAAAGCAAAATTCATGGTTTCTAAGAGTATCTTTAAACTGTCTCTCATGGTAATCTTTAGGCTTTCCATGTGGGGCCATCCTCAGCAGGAGTATCTTGTATCCTGTATCTGGTGTCTCTTGTATTGAGGGAGACCCTGGATTGCTATGCTTATGTATACATGAATATATCTTGATCTATAGTCATACCAGAGAAGAGCATGTGAGGCACATTAAGCAGGTCCTTAATGTACTCTTGTAGAACCGCTTATAGTAAAATTAGGAAAATCCAAATTCCATGCATCAACTTTGTCTTTTCAGGGGTTTTGTCATTGCAAAGGCACTTTAAACATGGATCCTTTGAAGGTCTGAGTAGTTCAGGGGTGGCCCCATACCAACTCCTTCAAAGAGTTCCATTGCTTCCTGGGTGTAATAAAAGGTTGAGAGACAGATTCAGGAACTCAGTAGGACAGGGAGTTCATTAAACAGAAAAGAACTGGGCACTGTTCTCTCATCATGGCTTTCTCTGTCTTCTTCAGCTCTCTCTTAAGCCCTCACTCACTGCAGATGTGAGCACTCAGCTCATCTGCCTCTCCTGTCCTTGTGTAACACTACCAGACCAGTACCTATCATGCACACACTGCTACATACCTACATCGCCCCCTACTCAGGCCAGGGTGCCGTCCCCAGCCTGGGGACAGCCAATTGTGCAACTGGGTTAGCTTTGAGCCTCGACATTTCTGAAATGCTGAATGTGTCCCATGACCAATTATTTCTGAAAATAACTGTCATCTAAAAATAGCGTGGCATAGACGCTATGTGGATGTAGTATTTTTTCCAACAACCACTGAAATGTTGCTGGAACCCCAAATAAATGAAATGGAATGAATGCTTCTGCATCGTCCTGTGGACCCATCTTGGGGGTGGACAGTGGAGGCACTGGCAGCATGGCAGCCTCAGTGAGTGCTGGAGCACCTGGCACATGCAGCAGGTCCCACAGCGATTGCCCGGCCTCATCCCATGGTCTTCCCACAACAACTGGTGGGTATATGCTTGAGCCTTCTGCTTAGCTGTGAGGTACTGGATCAGGCTGCCAAGTGGCTTGAATTCCATATCAACATTTGCTGGTCTTCCTGCGTTTTGGCACCAGTGTATCAAGATTAGAAGGTTGAGAGACAGGTTTGGAAAATCAACAGAATATAGGGTTTTAACAGAAAATAGCTCCACTTTGCAGCTTTTTAAATGAACATGGCTCTTGGATCAGTGCCTGATCATGTACCTGCTGTCACACTGGGTTACCTACTTTAAAGAACTTCAGCACAGTAGCAGCCCCCCTAACTGTGCTCATTCAGAAAACCCCAGGGCACTTTCCCATTATGTAAGAGGTCCAACTGGCATTTGTGGAACTAAAATGACACTTAATACATGACCAGGTCCCCAAGGAATCTGACTCAGAGAAGCTGTTCATAGTTGACGTGGACACCTCTGAACTACAATATTGGAGAGTGAGGATTATTAGCAGTCAAACTGGCTTTTGAGGAGTTGATGCACTTCTTGGAGGTGACCAAACATCCATTCATGTTTTGGACAGACCACAAGAACCTGGCTCAAGCAGGCCAAGCATGTCAATCATCATCAGTTAAGGTGGGATATGTTCTTAGGATGCTTTGATTTCATCTTATAGGCTGGGTTCAAAGAAAACCAAATTGAATACCCTCTCCAGTCAGTGGGCTTTCTCTGGTTTTCTCCCAGGTAAGGGACAGACACAGCTGTAAAGGAGGCCTTGCATAATGAATCACATATGGTAGGAGGCCTCAGGGGAGGCAGTTTGCAAATGTGTCTTACAGGGATATACCTCACTGTTTTCTGGTCACCCTGGGGTCACTGGGAACACAGAATTTCTGAAATCTTAGTCATCCGTAGTGCTATGTGTCTGTGTTGCCCCTTCCTGGGCAACACCATGATCCTGGTTTTAGTGGATTGCTTTTCTAAGGTACAAGTTCATACCCCTGCCAAAGCTCCCTTTAGCTAAAGAGATGGATGAGCTACTGTTAATAAGGGTGCATGGGATGCCTAGTGACCGGAGGTCTGATCAGGGCCCTTAGTTTGCCAGTTTTGGAAGGCCATCTGAGGTGCATAAGAGGATGGCCAACCGAAAGCAACAACATGTTAACCTCACATAGTGCCAGGTCTGGTTGTCCACCAAAGGCCTTCTACAGAACGTTGAGTTGCATAAACTGATGCCATGCTACATGATGTCCTTTAAGATAGACTGGCGCATTAACTGTCACAAACCCAGAACCTTGTAGACTGGGAGGGGTATGGCCCCAAGGTGCTGTGTTACCAGTAGATGTTACGTATTTTAGAAAATCATGATGCTGGCCTTGGGGTTTCTAGTGCAGCAGAGGGTGGCAGAGACACATGGAAAGAGCAGTGTAAAAGTACGCAGATTCCCAGGATACAGTACATCGATCATGGTAATGGACCACATCAGTGACGGAGCCTATTTAAGTGTTTCATGCATGCCCTCATTGCATTTTTTTGGAGTGTGGCCTGGGGGTAGGGCTGTAAACCCTCAGGTAATATAGGAGGGTTCTTATGAACTTAATTAGAAAGAAAGTCTTACAAAGAAAATATAAAAAATATTGGAAAGAAAAGACAAAAATAAGTAAGATAAACCATATTTTAAAAGAAAAGTGAAAAAATATCTGACAGAAAAAATGTAGTTATGAGTCAAACCATTTTTTGAAAAGAATCACACACTCAACAGTTGTATGAAATTGTGTTCTTGGCAGTGGACTGAGCACAGAAATAAATAGAGTGACAGAAAAGGGGACTGAAAAGTAGAGAAAATATGTGTAATTTACAAAATTTACAAATACTCTGTTTAATTTACAAATGCTAAAACTGGTTATTCTAAACATTATTGCACATGTAAATTTTTTTGGTGATCTTTAAAGCTACCCAAATTTATGGAGTGTAACAAATGGTGCCTCTTTAGCCTTGAGTAATCATATCTGAAAGAAAAACATTTCCTCTCTCTCCTTTGCTTGCTTGTATTGGGTCACAGCTGGTGCCATTGTTCATACTCTGCTTGATGCTCAGTCAACAGTTTCAATCCACACATAGCTATAGGCATCCTCAACACACACACACACTTGACTGAAGAAATTGAAAACAAACTGAATTTGTTGCAAAACAGTTTTTGATTTCTATTATTTTGTGATAAAAAATTATTAAAATAGTTTTATATTAGTTTTCCTACATTCTTTCAATAATTAAGTACATGGTGCTGAAGGTTTAGCTATAAAAATAAATATGTTAGTTTTGGAAGTACCAAAAATGTTCTCTTTACTGTGTTATTACAGTCTACACTGCTGACTTATCCCTTTCTGTTTTATTAACAGTGGATGGCTGTACAGACTGGTCAGTGGACTACTTAAAATACAAAGTTCTTCTTGGCGAGCCAGTGAGGATTAAGTGTGCACTGTTTTATGGATATATCCGAGCAAACTATACCCATGCTCAGAGTGCTGGCCTCAGCCTAATGTGGTACAAAAGTGTAGGCCATGGCGACTTTGAAGAGCCCATCACCTTTGACGGGATCAGGATGAGCAAGGAGGAGGATTCCATCTGGTTTAGGCCAACTGAATTACAAGATATTGGTCACTACACATGTGTGCTACGGTAAGCAGCAAAAATGTATCTTTATTTTATAAAACACTACTGTTGTTTTTTTAAGTTTTAAAATGTCATACCTCTAGCTTCAGCTATAAAAGATCATATTATTTCTATATTATATTAATAGTTGTATTGTTTGAGCTTAGATTTGAGAGCATCTCTGTACAAATGAAAAGTCAATAGACTGGGAGTTTGAAAGCGATATAATGACATTTTGCAGAAGAGAAGGATCACTGGATTGCCACTGTAAATATTGCCACACTCTTATACGTATCTGCTTGTTTTGATCTATGTACTATGTATGTGTATGTATGTTTATGTGGATCTATGTATATCTATGTATGGGTGTGAGACACAAATGCACTAGGATTCCAATCTATTGGATCTCACTGTATACACACACACACACACACATACACACACATTCATTTGTATATTCATTTAGTGACATATATTGTGTGTGTGTGTGTGTGTGTGTGTGTGCATATGTGTGTGTTTGTGAAAGAATAACCTAAACCCAGGCTTGTTAAGAACTATCCATTGTCATATTTCTTCACTTGTAGAATTGTAGAAAAGTTAGGACACTTTCTAAAAATGCAATAAAAGGAGTAAATTACACTTGTACCTTTATTTAACAGACAAATGTAGAAAGAAAAGAAATCCATTGTTTTCAGTTATGATCTTAATTCTATGTGCTAAATATAAACAAATTTAGAAATTGATGCAAAACACTCAAAAGTAGCTGGGACATGCATGTTTCCCACTGGGTCACATCACGTTTTCCTTTTAATTATACTTTTTAATTATTTGTGAAAAGAAGATACTAATTGTTGCAGTTTTACAAGTGGAATTTTTGCCCATTCCTGTTGTATACAAGACTTCAGCTGCTCAACAGGCCATGGTCACTGTTGTCTGATTCTCCTCTTTATGATGCACTGTAAACTTTCAATAGATCTGGACTGTAGCCAGGACAGTCTTTTGAGCTATTCGGAAATACTCATTAGGGTAACACTTAGTTGACCAGAATTGCAAGAACTAACCCCATTCTATATTGTGCTTTCATCTGTCTTGTCCCAGGTTACTTAAAGTTTTGGTGCTGCTCTGAAGGCTAGTGGTTCAGATTCCTGCTTTTTCAGAGCTGTAGTATAGTGCCAAAGTAAAGTATGGCAGAGAAAAGGATATATCTGACAGATAAAGTCACTGAGAAGAAGAAATATAACTCTAATGTATATACATTAGAAAAGTAAAAGGACTTTGCGAAACAACCGAGGAGAGCAAAGGCAAGCCAAAAACATTAACTACAATGGCCGGCAGGGTGTGATTGCTGTGATCTGCACCGGAAAACAAAATAGGGACTATGAACACTGAGAGTGGTCTGCACAGAAGGGTAGCTCAGAGACCCAGAAGTGCTTAACCGATGCTTCCAGGAATCAATTGGCAAACTTATGCTAGCAACTTCAACCAAGTGTAGCTCTAAGCTATATAGGAAACAGACAGTTCACCTGCTGCAGCAAGAAAACACTGACAGGACTGGGGTGGGGCCATTATGGTGAATCCATTTTTTTATGGACCTTGCTTGTCATGTTGCAACAGGAAGGGGCCATCCAAAATCTCTTGGTTTGCTGAAGCATTAAGTGTTCCTTTCACTGGAAAAAAACAACCCCACATCATAATCCCCCCTCCACCAAACTTTACACTTGGCACAATACAGTAAGACAAGTACAATTCTTTTTGCAAATGCCAAACCCAGACTCATTCATCAGATTGCCAGATGGAGAAGCATGATTTGCCACTCCAGAGAACATGTCTCCACTGCTCTAGAGTCCAGTGGCAGTGTGCTTTACACCACTTTGTATTGCACTTGGTGATGTAAGGCTTGGATGCAGCTGCTCAGCCATGGAAACCCATTCCATGAAGCTCTTTATGCACTGTTCTTGAGCTAAACTGAAGGCCACATGAAGTTTGGAAGCGTTGACTCTATAGAAAATTGGCAACCTCTGTGCACTATGGACCTCAGCATCCGCAGACCCTGCTCTGTGGTGGCGTACCACTTCTTGTTTCATGTTCAAGTAGTCTGCATGCCTAGGTGCTTGATTTTATACACCTGTGGCCATGGAAGTACAACCCAATTCCAGTGAAGTTGGGACATTGTGTAAAACAAAAAAAACTGTTTTTTTGCAAATATTCACTCAGTTAATTTCAAAACAGTTAGGACAGGGGCATGTTTACCACTGTGTTACATCACCTTTCCTTTTAACAAAACTCATTAAGCATTTGGGAACTGAGGACACTAATTATTGAAGCTTTATAGGTGGAATTCTTTCCCATTCTTGTTTGAGTCTGGGCTCTCCGTTGTGCTTCATAATGTGCCACACATTTTCAATGGGAGACAGAACTGGACTGCAGGCAGGCCAGTCTAGTTCCCACACTCTTTTACTACAAAGCCACACTGTTGTAACATGTGCATAATGTGGCTTAGCATTATCTTGCTGAAATAAGCAGGGACGTCTCTGTAAAAGATGTTGCTTGCATGGCAGCATATGTTGCTCCAAAACCTGTATGTACCTTTCAGCATTAATGGTTCCTTCACAGATGTGCAAGTTATCCATGCCATGGGCACTAACACACCCCCATACCATCAGAGATTCTGCCTATTGAACTTTGCACTGATAACAATCCGGACAGTCTTTTTCCTCTTTGGCCTGGAGGACACGATGTCCATGATTTCCAAAAACAATTTGAAATGTGGACTCATCAGATCATAGGATACTTTTTCCACTTTGTATCAGTCCATCTCAGGTGAGCTTGGGCCCAAAGAAGCCATTGGCGTTTCTGGGTGTTGTTGATGTATGGCTTTCACTTTTCATTGTAGAGTTTTAACTTACACTTGTAGATGGAGCGACAAACTGTGTTCACTGACAATGGTTTTCTGAAGTGTTCCTGAGCCCGTGTGGTAATATCTGTTACTGAATGATATTGGTTCTTAATGCAGTGCCGCCTGAGGGATCGAAGATCACAGGCATTCAGGTTTTGGCCTCGCCACTTACTTGCAGAGATTTCTCCAGATTCTCTGAATCTTTTGATGATATTATGGACTGTGGACAAATGATGAAATCCCTACCTTTCTTGCAACTGCACATTGGGAAACATTGTTCTTAAACTGTTGGACTATTTGCTCACGCAATTGTTCACAAATTAGTGAACCTCGCGCCCATCCTTGCTTTTGAATGACTGAGCCTTTCGTGGATGCCTGTTTCCAATTAACCTGTTTACCTTTGGAATGTTCCAAACAGGTGTTTTTTGAGCATTCCTCAACTTTCCCAGTCTTTTGTTGCCCCTGTCCCAACTGTTTTGGAATGTGGTGCAGGCATCAAATTCAAAATGAGTGAATATTTGCAAAAAAACAATAAAGTTTATCTGCCAACTGTTGCAAAGGTGTATGGAACCTCTTTTGTGCCATTGTGTTTCCGTTTGCTTCAAACAGTATAGCAAAAAAAATTTAATGATCTGCTCTCGACTTTTATTCTGACTGTTATGATTCACCGAGGGGATAGGACCCAAGCGCTGTGCGTCGACCATACGAGGCCGACACGAACCCTCTCCCAAATAGACAACTGATAAATCCCCCTGCACTCCTAAAACAATATAAATATGATTTTCTTTTGATTCACCCCTGACGAATCCACAATCACCGGCAAGATCTGGCCTCGGGACCATACCCCTCCCAATCGACCAGGTATTGGGTAGAGCCCTGGACCCGGCATGAGTCCAGGAGTCAGCGAACCATGTAGGCGGGGCCACTGTTGATTAGTCTGGGTGGTGGCGGCG
Source organism: Leptodoras nelsoni (assembly GCA_028566375.1). NCBI lineage: Eukaryota > Metazoa > Chordata > Actinopteri > Siluriformes > Doradidae > Leptodoras > Leptodoras nelsoni. The sequence continues at coordinate 100,032 of JAOVVG010000001.1, forward strand.
CCGACCATGACTTCGAGTGACAGAGATAAGGGTTGAGCCGCGATACATGGAAGGTGGGGTGAACCCGCATGCCTGCCAGTAGATATACCCTACTGAGAATCTTGAAAGGGCCTACATATCGGAGGGCGAGCTTGCCCTTATGGCCCCTAAGGGGAAGGTCCCGGGTGTACAATAGGACCCGTGTGGCCTGGACGAAGCCGCGGGGCTGATCGGCGCCTGCAGTTGGCCGTTCTGCGCATGGCAGCAGTGCTGGCCCCCAGAGCCATTTTGGTCCTGCGCCATGCCCGCTGGCAGCGTTAGATGAACTGCTCGGTGGCTGGAATGCCCACCTCCTGCTCTTGTTCAGGGAAGAGAAAACCTGAACTGGCACTCGACATGCCTGTGGCCAAGTGACGGAGGGTGTTGTGGGCGTATTCTGCCCAGGGCAATTTATCGGACCATGTTCGGGGATTACCTGTCCTTAGACATCGGAGCGATCAGGTTAAATCTTGGATGGCCCGCTCTGCCTGCCCATTGGCCTCCGGGTGATACCCGAACTTGAGGCTGACGGTGACCCCCAACAGATGGCAAACAGCCTGCCAGAACCTACTGACAAACTGGGGCCCAAGGTCAGAGACTATGTCAGACGGAATACTGTGGTTCTGAATGATTTGGTCGATAAGTATGTCAGCCATTTGGCGGGCCAACGGGAGCCGTGGGAGTGGTACGAATCGACAGGCCTTGGAGAAGCGGTCGACTATGACTAGGACCATTGTCATTCCCTTGGAGGGAGGGAGCCCAGTCATGAAATCCATGGCCAGATGTGACCAGGGTCTGGTCAGGACCGGAAGTGGTTGAAGCAGACCCTGGGGCCTGGCTTGAGATGTTTTGTTTCAAGCACAGACGTCACACCTGACGATAAGCTCCCTCACCTCCTTGTCCAGCCCGGGCCACCAAAAACCGACGACGAATGAAGTCTAAGGTGCAAGTCACCCCAGGGTGAGTGGTTAGTGTGGACACATGGGCCCACTGGAAGACAGATCATCGCATAGGAACTGGGACAAAAAGGTGGTTGGGGGGGCCACCGCCCGGATCGGGATCTCGGGCCTGCACTGCCCGAACCCGTCGGTCGATCTCCCAAAGCAATGGTGCCAAAATGCTCCTTGCAGAATTGGAGCTGGTTTGAGGGCAGACTCGAGGGGATCCCACTGGCGAGAGATCGCATCCGGCTTGGCGTTCTTGGTTCCTGGTCCTCTCGAAAAACAGCCTGTGGGCCTGTCGGGCATTGAGCCATAGGGCCTGCTGAATATACGAGAGGTTTTTATGATCCGTCCATACCAGCGGTGCTAACAAGCGGCGCTTGATGTCCTCGAAGGCCCGTTGGGCTGACTGGGACCAGCGGAACGGGCCTGAGGTCTTCCAGGTCAGTGCTATTATGGGAGCCGCAAGTGTGCTGAACCCCTGCACAAAGCGCCGGAAGAAATTTGCAAACCCCAGGAACCGTTGGACCTGCCGCAAGGAGGAGGGCACCTCAGTTATGTACCGTTGAAAGACCATGGGTGCGTTGGCCAAGCCAAAGGGCGTTATGAAGGCAATCTTCCACTCGTCCCCCTGCCGTATTCTGATGAGGTTATAGGCACTGTGGCCTTCTGCAGTGCCTCAAACTCAGGTGCATTAATGGCAGGGGGTAATGATCTTTGATCTTGATGGCATTTAGCCCTCGGTAGTCAACACACAGATGCAGGCCTCCATCTTTTTTGCCCACAAAGAAGAAGCCTGTGCCTGCTGGGGAATGTGATGGGCGGATGAACCCTGAGGCGAGTGCCTCTTGAATATACTCCTCCATTGCTCTTTTCTCTGGGCCGGAGAGAGCAAAGAGATGACCCCGGGAAGGGGGGGGGGCGGTAAAAGGTCAATTCCACAGTAATAGGATCTATGTGGAGGCAGAACCTGGGCCTTGGTTGGGCTAAATACCTCAGCCAGATACCTAGCCCCACCTTGTCCTCCTGCTGAGGGGATTCCAGGTTAGGTTTGGATTGCAGGAGACATGCTGTGTGACATTCTGGGGCCCAGGCAAAAATAGACCCAGCAGCCCAGTCCACGCTGGGATTATGCTGAAGCAGCCAAGGAGCAAGAAGCAAGCCAATGAGTGGTATGCTGGGTGAGTGAATAATATGGAAGGCTATTTTCTCTGTGTGAGAACTGATAACGAGAGTTAATTCTGGGCTAAGGTAACAGACAGGACCTCACTTTAGGGCTCGCCCATCGACCCCTACAATAGGGAGGGGTCGGGTCAACGGGTGGAGTCGGAGGCCTAGGGTCTTGAAATGCATCCATGAAATTGTTGGCCGCCCCTGAGTCGATCCAAACCCAGATACTAGAGGGTGGTGATCCCTTCTATGAGAGGTTTGCTTTTAGTTTGAACCCCGACCTGGGAGCATTTCGTTGATCTAGTCCCCTTGCCCCCTCGCGGGGACTGGTCCGAGCGTCTCCCGGCCGTGACTTACCACGGGGACACACCGAATCCCGCGTGCTCCCAATTTGCATGGGCTCTTCGAGCTTGGGTGCAAACCCTATCGGGCTTTGCCAGGTTCGCCGGGGCGGGGTTGGTCGCCTGGCCTCTCTGCGCTCAAGCGCTCTTTGCTTGAGCCTGAGGTCAAGTTGGCTAGCTGATTCATAGAATTCCATAAGAGTGTTGGGTGGGTCTCGGGTGGCTAACTCATCTTTTAGATCTTCGTTGAGGCCCTAGTAAAAGATGGCTTGCGGGGCCCCCCCTGGTTCCACCCACACTCGGCCGCCAAGGCACAGAATTCTATGTCCTCTGGGTCCATGAGTGGTCACACTCTACTGTTATGATATGTCACTCTACTGTCACTCTACTGTTATGACTGTTATGACCATACGAGGCTGACATGAACCCTCTCCCAAGTAGACAACTGATAAATCCACCTGCACTTCTAAAACAATATAAATATGATTTTCTTTTGATTCACCCCATCACTGTTTCTATCCTTTTTAGTAAATTATCTTTTACCTTCCTTGCCCTCCACGGGGCACGAATCCGCAATCACCGGTGTTCAAAACTAGAGATGTGTGTTTAGCCCGCGGTGCTATCTGGCCATGACGTCACAGACAATAAAGCTGAAGAGCTGTGCAGTGTGGCGGCGCGCACGTAGCACTTTCTTAGGAAGTAATGACTTGGGTGCTTTGTGATTTTGTGGTGGCGTAAAATAACACCTCTTAGTTTGCCACCCCGTCTGGTAAAAGTAAACCCAATGTGTTGGTAGAAATAAGGATACGGGAAAGTTCGGTGGAAACTTAGTAGGGAGAAATAAACCCGGAAGTGCCGGGAAAGCACGGCCGTTAATGGAGAGAAAGGGCAAACAAAAGAGTCACGTGATAGTGATCTCAAACAAAGGAGAATATTAAAACACAAGGAGGGGATAAAATAAACAGAGAAAAGGGGAACTAGAAATCTCATAGGATTCCGATGGGTGCAAACACCGAGAAAGAGTTCCCAACCCAAAAACTTTCCCTAATCATACAGAGCCAGAAACAGAGAAACAGGGGAGCACTTCTCCAAAATCAGCAGAGTAAAGTGCTTAGAGTAAAGGGCTATCGAGGAGAGTGGGAAACTGGGGAGAGTAGCGAGAGTAGCACTCTCCTCTTCAGCGGAGGAGAGAAGGAAGCTGGAGACAGTAGCGGATTCCCCGAAGGGTAAGAAAGAGGCGAGAGAAGAAGTCACACTCAAAAGCAAAGATAAGCTGTCCCTCAACAAATTACCTCATGTCCAAAGGACGTTACCAGAACCAGATTCCCTGACAGGTGCTAGAGCGCACGAAAAGGAGAGA
>JAOVVG010000001.1:1204335-1224194 GCA_028566375.1 Leptodoras nelsoni
CACCCATAATGTTGCGTGCATTGCAATATTTTGAGCAAAACTGTGCTCTTACCCTGCTAATTGAACCTTCACACTCTTACTGGTGCAATTAATGAAGATTGGCCACCAGGCAGGTCCAATTTAGCCATGAAACCTCCCACACTAAAATGACAGGTGTTTCAGTTTCATTGTCTAACCCCTGTACATCTTCGCTTCTTGAGAACCATGGGCTCAGGCTCCTACACTTGGCTTCATGGGGCAGCGCTGACATGTCTGTTCCGCAGGAGGTTGTCTAGAGCGATGGCAGTGGTGATGAGGGAGTCCAGGGTCATGTCGACATCCCAGCACGCCAACTCTTTCTGAACCTCAACGTTGAGCCCTCTGTGGAATGTGTGCTTGAGGGCTGCCACGTTCCAGCCACTCTCTGCAGCGAGTGTGTGGAACTCTAGGGCATAATCTGCTGCTCTTTGGTTGCCCTGCAAAAAATGGAGGACTCGCTCTCTGGCACTCCGGCTGTTAGTACTGTGATCAAAAACCTGGCAAAAAGATCTATGAAACAGGCATAGGATTGGGTGTCCTCAGCTGCGTGGTGCCACAAGGTGATGGCCCATTGGAGAGCCCTTCTGCTGAACAAGCTGATGAATATGGCGACCTTCTGCTGATCTGTTAGTTCGCTGTGGAGCATAAAGAATAAATCGCAATGGAGGAGGAACCCTTTGCACTCTTCGGGTTTGCTGCCATAGTGCTCTGGTAAGGTGCCAACAATGTGGGTCACTGGTGTGGGAGCAGCTTCCACACCCTGCCGGACAGCTTCCCAGTGGTGTATGGTGGCACGAACCTCCTCCAACTGCTGTGTGCCATGCAGCAGGGTCTTGGGAATGTCCTCTGACTCCATTGTGAGGCGGATCAACCTGTAATGATCCCACACAGGTTGGAGTCAAGTGCACATATATTTCTTATAATGCAGTGAGGCAAACAAAACACAGAGTTCATAAATGGGCAAGGCAGTTCAAAAACTATGCACAGAGTGTGGTACAAAATGAGAGGCAAGAGGAATAGGATGATAATGACAAACTGAAAAGTCCAAAGCTCAAAAGGTAGTCCAAAAATGTGGCAGGGAAGGGGCAGGTGAACACCACACACTGACATAGACAAACTGGGGAAAAGTGCAGACTGTACAAAGTGACAAAATAACGCGAGGATTTACTTGAATATTTAGGCGCCTTCTGGCAGCCATGGACATGACAAATTTCAGTGATCCATAGAGAATGCCAAGGACAGCATTAATTACTTTATCACAGCATTTCAAAATAATACAATAAGCACTTTCAATAATTAATAAACAAGTACAAGTGCAGCTTAAAAATACTATTTTAAAGGTTTAGATTACAGATTTAATTTATTTCATTAATAAGTCTTTCAACACTAAACAAGTGTTCAGACCACTCCTGTTCAACTTGTTTTTTTCTGTATTCTCAGTCTCCCCTTGTCCTCTTGAGGGGGCTCAATTAAAGTTACCTGCCTCTTCTTGAATCCTTAGTAAAGGCTGCCAAAACGGTCACTGACAAACTGAACGTTGCAAATAAATTTTACCCATAAACCTTTATAACACTCAACCATGATACTTAAAATAACTTGCATTTAAAAATAACTTTGCCACAGGCCGTGCAGATGGCAGCAATGCTTGCTACTCCACTTCTGCCAGCTATATTAGAAACTTTTTTTGTGAGAAAACTTGCGCTACACTGAATACTGGGATTTCCTTTGCAGCTAAGGCAGCACTCAGAGCTTCCTTGATATTTGGTCAGAATTGGTCAGGCATCTTGGTAGGCAGCATACTTGAAAACGGAAGACCAGGAACTGGAAAGCCTGGAAACAGGAAGCAGGTTGGAATAAAAATAAGTGCTGTAAATTAAAGAAGAAAAAAAATTCTGTTTACTTTCATTCCTATGAAAAAAAATTACTCATGGCTGAGCAAGCTATCGGGAAGTCAGTTGAGTAACTTAAGGTTGAAAGGACAATGACAAAAAGATTATTTTCTCATCTAGTCAGCATCATTACCAGAACCTATTAAGACATGTCTGAAGAAGAGCTAAGAGAGAGTTTCAATAAACTCATTTTAAATGCTGAGAAAGTCATGGAAACTAATGAAGATGTGGAGGCTGGACTCATTGCTGAATTGGAGGCAGAGCTGGGCACAGAGGAAGTAGCTGTGTTAACAGAACAGCAAAAAGCAAAAATCTCGTAAAGATTTTTGATTAACGCTCAAATGAGTGTTAGTCGAAACTAAAGGAGGTTAAAGGTTTAATTCAGGAAACTCTTTGAGCTAACTTTGGATTTGTCGAATTATCCAGTGCACTGCAAGTAGTGGAAGATAAGTGTGTGCATGTCAGTATGGTAGAACCCAGTGGCAACCAGGAAGCATATGACTTCATGCTCAACCTCTTGCAAGGACTGAAAAAAATGGTTAAAGAAGTGCATGGACAGTGGAAGCGATGGATCCCACCAGGAGATCAGAGTCAAATTGAAGAATCTTGAACTCTATATCCCCAGGTTGATTTCCAGAAAGACTGACTTCATACAAGCTAGGATAAAGGAAGAAACTCAAAGACTTTTGCAAGCAGCAGTCGCCTTTGATTATCCCATGCCAGCCATTAAACTGAAGCTGACGACCCTTTCCAAGTTCACTGGTAATAAATATTTTAAAAATAAACTTTTACAGGTGAAAGAAGGACTGGGAAACACTCCAAGGGCAGGGAGAGAGGTGAAAAAGTTTAAACTTTTATGCATTCTTGATGAAAAAATTGCACAAGCCTTACACCTCTCTAGTTATAACATTGCAGGTGACATCTTCCATGTCCTAGAAAACAGCTATGCCAATCAAACATCCATCGCTATTGAAATAGTAGAGGAGTTGCAGAAAATGTCAGCTGTCAGAAGTCACAGAAAATAGTGGAGTTAATCCAAACTGTGAAGAAAGCCCTTCAAGTGATCTAAGTGATGACACAGGCTCTATAAAAAATCCACTGGTGACAAAGTCCACTGAAAGTGAGCTTCCCAAAACTCTTAAAGAGTGGCTGGTCTATGCTGCTGACAGGAGAAATTCTGTGGCACCAAACAACCGATTTGACTCCCGATCTCCTGGGGTTTCTTAATGAACAAGAAAGCATATACAAGCAGCTCAAGCAACTGAGGGTTGAAAAACCAACTGGGAGAGACAGCAGGCCTGATCCAAGACTTGCCAGAAGCAAATCCACCAAATCAGACGATGACTATGGTGTGTAATCTGTGGCGAAAGTAAAACACAAAAAGAAGCTCTGAGTAATCATCATTTTGCTGTTCATTTCGTTTGTTTCAGAATCCTGATGGAATAACGGTACATACATCACCGAGGAGCAAAGCAGCAAATGGCATTCACTCCAACACTTACGGACTCTCAGACATTGTCAAGTATATATAGGAGTTGTTAGACAGTCATCATTTTTCTTTATTTGTTTAGAATTTCAGATTACTCACCCTTAATTATTTTTACTCTTTTATAGAGAGGGGAAGTGGAAGGTTGTTGCCAAATTTGACCACAGGGAAGAGAACACATTTAGTGCTGATTTTGAGGTGAAGAAATATGGTATGTATTTATAATAAGATAATAGAAAAATGTATAATAATAATAGAAAGTTGTTCTTTAACCCGATGTTTAACTCCAAAATGCATGTACTCAAAGCCTGGGCAGAGGCGGCGAGGGAAGAAGTGCTGATATTTATGTATTTAAAAGTGGTCACATAGGTTAAAAGCTGAAGTGCCCATGAAACACACAGTATCTACAGTGTCCCCTTTATGTGTGTAAATTCATACACTGATGTAAAGAAAACATCTCCTAGCCCTAATTTTAAAGGTTCACAGCTTTTTGTACAAATTGGATGTAATTTGGTCCACAGTGCTACCAGCATTCAATGTTACGCTAATCCCAAAAACAACCCACTTCAGTTTGGAAGATCAGGAATTGACGGTTGAGGTGTATGCCAGGTAAGTGCCATCGTTCACTTTGTTAAAGACTGTGCCTTGTACAATTGGGTCTAATGTTACTTATTTACTATATACTCATAGATTTATAGTATTGTGTGTTCATTCAGTGCTACTCTGTCAGTAATATCACTGCACTATATAATCTTTTCTCAGATATCTGTATGGCGAGAAGGTGGAAGGTGTTGCGTACGTGGTGTTTGGAATAGAGAGAAATGGAGAGAAAGTGCGGCTCCCGTACATGAAGCAAGTCAACAATGTGAGTGAAATATAAAAATCTGTGGCAAGATATGAAGGGTAGATAAAATAACATGGACAAGCAAGTTGAAAGTAAGTGCCATCCAGGATGTTTATGGGATGGGCTTTGGATCTGCCAAATTTTGGTCAAGACATAAGTCTAACTTCATATGAATTGAATGAACGAATATCAGGTATGGGTGGGCGATATAATATCATTCATGATAATACCACTATTTTTTTTAATTCGGTAGGATTTTTGCTATATTGTGACATTGCAAACAAGCACGCGTGACATTCAAGTGCGTAACAGTTAAAAAAAGCAGCAAAGCAGAGACAAGTACCAGAGTTTTTTGGATACAGAAGGTCCGACTCTAAACAACTGACTAAATTTTGCAAAGCGTGCAAAAATACTGTGACCACAAAAGGTGGCAACAAATCAAAAAAAGTACAAAGAATCTCAGTCATTGTGTGTGTACGAGAATGAAGACCAAAACATTTGGCTGTTAACAAACCAGCTAAACCAAACATAGTCAGTTAGGCAACCATAGGCAGGGCATTTGCAAGTGGCACTCCGTATGACAAAAACAGCAAGTGGTGGAATGAAATTACTGAAGCAGTCACATTTTGGTTAGCAAAGGACATGATGCCTATTCAAATGGTGAAGAAGGAAGGATTTAAGCAGCTTGTTAGGAAGCTGGACCCAAGGTACAACATCCCTGGAAGGAAATAATTTTCGCAAGTGTCTTTGCCGCAACTGTCGAATGCTGGCCAAATTGACGAATGCTGTACCAAGTTAGCGACTAAATTAGTGTCAGCAACGCACTATGTGTTGACAACTGACTTGACCGTACACTACATTGATAGCAACTAGAACTATGCAGTTCTTTTTTACCACACAGGAGAAAACATTGCAGTATTTTATATATCATTAGTGAATATAATTATCACAAAATTATCCCAAAATACTATGATATTGTTTGAAGGCCATATTACCCACCCGTAAAATTAGGTGTTATTTATTAAAAGATGACAGGTTTTAACAGTAGTAGAAAAGTACAGTGGTTCCCTCTTGAATGAATTAACAACATCGGAACAAATTCTACGAGAGGAATCTCAAACTTTAAATTTTGTGTACAATTTAATGTTTTTTTCCAAAGATGTTGCACACAAAATTGTTTTGGATAATGGATCCAGGCTACTGTAATGTTAGTCTCTAACACACTTCTGCTCATGACTGGTTGCAGCTGGATGGTGGGACCACCACTCTGACCATAGCCGAGCTTAAGAAAGTGCACCCTGATATCAACAGAATAGTGGGTTCATCCATATATGTCAAAGCATCTGTCTTGACCAGCTCAGGTAGGATGTCTTTGTTGCAGATCACTATCCTGTATATAATTTTAATGTTGAAGGAAAATTGTCAACAAAAAACAAGCAAACAAAGAACTTTCTAGAATTACTAGAAACATCCTTAACTGTAGCTTTAGGTTTCACAGAATAGCAATCAAGCTCTAGAGTGAAATCAGCAAACATATTTTAGGCATAGAAATAGAGCTTCTATTTCAATTTCTGTCAATCATTTGTAGTTTTGAAGCTTGGGCATTCATAATTGAACAATTATGTGCAAATCTGTGTACATTCACCTCTGATCTCGTGGCTGTTTTCCTGTTCAAGGCTTTATTAGCCCAATATTAGTACACTTGACTCACTTGAAAAGTTTGAGGATGTACACAAGTTTGAAAGCAGGATGCAGTAACATTTGACTTAATTTGATTTGTGCATTGGAATGAGTCAGGTTTATTTTGATGGAAGATATATGTATTAAATGCAAGCACACAAAATTGTATGAATGTTTTGAGGGATCTATATAGTGCTGTACTGGGCAACCCAAAAAAAGTCTCTGAAGTATGTTGATGCACGCAGGAAGTGACCTAGTGGATGCAGAGAAGACAGGCATCAAAATCGTCTTAGCACCATATGTGCTCACCATCAAGGACACGCCAAGGTTTTATAAACAGGGCCTACCATTTGAAGTCACGGTAATATACCTTAATGGTACTAAATGATTTGTCAGTCAGATTTGTGTTACAAATCCATTTAATTGTTTGCATTTTGTGTCTCAGGTTACAGTTAGCCACCATGATGGCTCCCCAGCTCCAAACATTCCAGTTAAAATCACCTTACTGTCCACGCCAATCACAGACCACAGAGGCACCATCAAAGCATCTCTTAGCATGCCCATTGGCATGAGCTCTATTCTATTAACAGTGAGTCAACCTTGCACACACTGCATTACCAGAACACCCCTGACCAAGACCATCATTTTTGAAGTTAAAGCAATTGCATCTTGAAATTTTATCTCCGTTCATACCAATATTAGTAACGCTCCAAAGGCTTTAGAAGTCCATGTCATGATCCACCTGGTGTGTTTGAATTGCGCAGGACAGCCAATACACTAACCATTTTCTTTCAGGTTTGCAAACACCTGTTGTTTTCGGGGTCCAAGCACGAAATGTGCATTCCTTATTTCTTGTCATTTTTGAGATTGTGCCATGATCATGGTTATGATTTGACTGGCCATATTGTATATAAGATTTAAAAACTGTTTAGTTACTACTGTTGCCAGTAATTCAACATATTCTGTTCAAATTTGATTCAGATGTCTGATTTGTCATGCTTCCCATGCCTTTCCTGTGTCAGAATAGCTACAGCATTAGTCCTAGAGTTACAAAGTCCCTGACACAGGAGACTCAGAACATTACCATATCAACAATTACAAACATTTTTTATCCATTTATATAGATCATCCACTATATGACCTATATGAACTATATGTATGTTGTTACTATAGAAACACATTAGAACAGTGGTTTCCAGTGGCCTGCTGCAATCAATCGGCTGATCATGCAGTATGGTCTCTTGGTTTGAGTCACTCAGGACTCCCAAAGAGCCCAGAAGGCGTTGGCCAAGGGTCAAACGAGTGGCCGTTTAACAACTCATGGCTGCTCGCGTATATCATCCCTGTAGCCCTAGTGCACAACCACTGGATGTCCGCGGCTCTGTGCATTCCCTTGTTGGGCTCCGTGGTAGGTGGGGAGTATGGATGATGAATTCTTGTACCCAAAAACATGGAAAAGCAAACTAATAAACAGGGATTATTGGACTCAGATCAGACTAATGGGTACTAAGAAACCTGTTCAATCCTCAGCAACAACTGGCAGTGCTTCGTTCTCCTGGAATCTCTCACACCATAAATGCCCCTGACTAAACTGTCACTGTTTGTGATTCACAAGGCCATCTTGGGGATTGCTGGAACAGTAAGGAATGTTTAAAAAGTATGGTCTGGACAGATTCTAGTTGAATGTGTTAAAAAAGTCCCAAGTTGACGACTTACTAAGTGCTACAGACTTTGTTGGAATATGAATGAAACCCCACCCTCATCCTTTCCTAAATTACAGCAAAGGTGTAATTCGCACCAGAGTTGGAGAGTTGGAAGGTATAGAGGAATCTGAAATACAAATGGAATAATCTAACCAGGGAGTAACCAATGTCAAACAGATCATCATAAAACACTAGGAGAGGGTTATTAAAACAAACACTTACATCCTCAGAGGATTATAGTCTATATTATAATTATAATTGACAATTAGCAAAGAACCTTAACCACTAAGCACATATTTATTAAACAATATTGTTTGTGTTGAATGTCATATAAAATAGAACCAATAGTTGAGACATGCCTGTCATTCAGCCAGACATGACTGAACTTTTAAAATTGCATTTGCAGGCAGAGACTATAATCCCAAATTTGAATGCGGAACAGCAGACAAAGGCTCACTGGTTTGTGGAGCCATATTCACCTTTTAATTCTGCAAGGCTAAATCAGCTTTACATCAGGCTAGACGCGAATACTGCAAAAAGTGGACAGACATTAAACATCCAATTACACCTGAACACCTTCTCACAGAAAGAAAGAAACTACGTCCAGCATGTTTCCTACATTGTAAGTTGCACACTCTGTTGACTTGGTTATTAGTGTTTATAACAAATTGATACATTTTAACATATAAACTATGTTTATATACTTTGCCCTCTTTTATATAGTTTTTGCTATTCCCTGCACACTCTAGGTGCTGAATAAGGGGAGAATAATCCGTGCTGGCAGGGTAAGCATTGGAGGGTATGAAGTGATTAACATTCCCCTGCTGCTGACTTCAGAAATGCTGCCTGCTTTCCGCTTTGTGGCGTACTACGTGTTGCCGTGGTCGTCTAGAGTGGAGGTGGTAGCCGATTCCATTTCCATGGATGTGGAGAGCCATTGTGTGGGATCAGTGAGTCAATTTGCTTTTGAGATTTCCTGTTTACTGGAGTAATGAACGTCCTACTGACATGCATTTTGTAGCTCAAGGTTGAACCATTGAGGGGTGAGGTGAAGGACTCGTATTCACCAGGTGACAGCTTTAGCTTTCAAGTTAGAGGTGACCCCGGAGCAAAGGTCAGCCTGGTTGCCGTGGACAACTCTGTTTTCCTGCTAAGCAAGAGCCGCCTGACACAGAGGAAGGTGATATCACAAGTGCATCCATTTGAGATGCTGATGAATCACTCTATTGTGATCCTCCCACTAATCCAATTGTCTACTGCCAGATCTGGGACACACTCGGACAGGGGGATCTGGGCTGCTCTTCAGGAGGTGGGAAGAACAGCATGGGTGTATTCCTGGACGCAGGCCTGAATTTTCAGTCCAGCTTCAATGTCGCAACCGATGAAAGCCAAGGTCATTTTTTTGCACTTGTTATCTACTGCCAGTTTTAGAAGGGCCAAATTTCATTACCTTATAGCTGGTTCTGTGACTACAGCAAAGTTTACCTATGTGACGTTAAAATACTGAACCAATCAGTTATCACTAACAATCATTGATCATTTACAGGAATGATTTTTAAGGACTCTTGCATTCTGTATGTTTTCTGGTTAGACAAACCCTGTTCCTGGAAGTCCAGACGGAAGCGTTCTGCTGAACAACTGCATCTCAGAGCCCAGCTTGGTAAGCAATAGCTTTAATTATATGCCAGGGTTAATACAATATATCACTCACTACTGACAATTCAGTTCTCATGGTTTAAAAGGCCAAATAACTGAGGTCCAGGTACAGACTGAAACAATTCAGGCCAGGAATTTGACTCCTCCCAGGCCACCTTGTTCAGGCAAACCACAAACTTTCTATTTGTTGAGATAACAGGTACCAGACTAGTTCAAGGATTCAAGGAGACTTTATTGTCATTCGCATCACATGTGGTACATGGGGTGGAACGAAATTACAATCTCAAGGTCCCAGTTTCGCCCGAAGATATATATGTCTATGGATAAAAAAGAATGTGTGGAGGGTAAAAAAAAGTAGGGAAAGGTGGGAGGTAGGAATTGGATATTTGGATATATTGGATATATTGGATCACAGACAAAGTAGCAGCTATATGATCCTCAATAGATGGCATGTATGCATAGGCAGCAGTCCCAAAATGTCCAAGTGTATATAAAGTGTCAAGTGTACGTAAAATGACTAAAGTGTCCTCAGAAAGTGTCATATCAGTCTTTGTAAGGTGGTGGAGTTTATGAGTCTTACAGCTTCTGGAATGAAGCTGTTTCTCAGTCTGTTCGTTTTACACTTAATGCTCCACAGCCTCCTGCCTGAGGGGAGCGGGACAAAAAGTGAATGTGATGGGTGGGTGGAGTCCTTCATAATGCAGGTGGCCCTCTTTCTGCATCTGGAGGTGTAGGTGTCTGTGGTGGTGGGGAGGCTGACTCCGACCGATCTTTGTGCTGCCTTCACCACCCTCTGCAGAGCTTTCCTGTCTGCAGCAGAGCAGCTTCCGTGCCACACGTTGATGCTAAAGCACAGGCCGCTCTCCACTACACATCTGTAAAAGGAGGTGAGGACTTGGCTCCCGAGTCCAGCTCGCCTCAGCCGCCTGAGGAAGTAGAGTCTTTGATGAGCTTTCCTGACCAGACTGGAAGTGTTGCTGCTCCAGGTGAGGTTGTTGCTCAAGTGCACACCCAAGTACCTGTAGCTGAAGACCACTTCCACCGCAGACCCTCCGATGTGTAGGGGGAGATGGGCATGTCTGCCCTCATCTCCTTTGTCTTGTTTACGTTGATGCAGAGTGTTAGGAATGTGGGGAAAAGCAGCGAGGCGGAGACGTAGATGCAGTAACAAAGAGTTCGGTTTAATAAGGAGCACAGAGAACAGGAGAGAGCGACTGTATGTAATGAATGAGGCAGCTGGTGAGGATGAGCTGTGCCGGGGAGGTCCCAGGTGCCGAGACGGTAGGCAGGGCGACGGCAGGGGAAGCGGGCATTGGTAGAACTCTACCTGGAGAGAGGGCACAGGGGAGAGACCAGCCAAAAACAGTAATGCACTGGGAATGAGCGGAAATAGGTAGGACACAGGAAGAGCAAAGCTGTCCGAGGGAGAAGAGAGAGAGTCGGACAGTGTAGGAAGAAGGAAGAGCGGAGCGGAAGGGGCTCTGTAAAGATAGCAGCAGGGAAATGAAGTTGTGCGGTCTGGCTAAGCGGCCCGGGTGAGAAAGCGTGAAAAAGGAGAGAGAGAGAGAGAGAGAGAAGCAGCGAAAGAGAGGGAGGGAGAGAGAGAGAGGGCCGGGACACCGCGGGTTAGTCCGGAAAAAGTGTTTAGAAAAAGATAAGCGTGAGGTTAGTAGACTATATGCAGAAGCGGATAGGAACATGAACCAGGGGCGGTACCAACGCACACACGGCCGACCGAACTTGCACGCTGCAAACAATAATGGAAGGCTCCTAAACACAAAGAAACCTAATCGAAAATAAACAAACAAACAAACACAGGAGCACAAAAAGAGACAAAGCAGAGGACAGGGAGACAAGAGCACACGCACGCGGCGATCACTCACATGCACAAGCGCACAAACAAACAGAGGGAAACACTCACCAAACCCTCCAGGGAAAACAGTAACAGGGAAAACACTCACGCACACGAAGAAACGGGAAGAAGACGCTGCAAACAAACAAGGCTATCTAGAATAGGAGACAAACGCTCAGAATTGGCACCAGGGCAAACAATACTTCGCAAAGCCAGATCGGACGTGGAGTGCTAGAAGTATGAACGGAACCGGAAGTGAGAGGCAGCCACACCCAGTGAGGAGACGGAAAGGAAATCAATAGGAGGGACTAGAGGAACAAGGAAGAGTAGTGGGCGAGGCCTGGCAGTTCCTAACATAACCCCCCCGAAGAGGTCATTAAGGGGACCCCAGAGGGGTCAACGACAAACGGCCTAGGGAGACCATCTCGGGGAGGGCCGGACAGGGAAGAGGAGCTACACCTACGAGGGGGTCGACCTCTGGGGCGAGGAACAGGAGGAGTAGTGTGCCGGGATGGGACTAAGGGACGTGGAGGAAGGCCCCTAGGGAGAGGAGTGGGCACACTGGGACCTGCGCCAGCGGGAGAGGTGACTGAGGTGCACGGGGGACTAGCTCTGGGGCAAGGAACAGGGGGAAATGTGCGCCTGGGAGGAGCTACAGGGCGAGGAGAGTTGGCCCTAGGGAGAGGAGTGGGCGCACAGGAACCTGAGCTAGCAACAGGGGTGACTGAGGTGCGAGGGGGTCTACCTCTGGGACGAGGAGCGGGTGGACGGGAGGGTCTACCACGGGGACGGGGGGCGGGAGCATTGGGATGGGTGAGGTGGAATTGGTGAAGGAGTGATTTGTCTAGGACGTCGCACCTTTTAGTCCACGAGTTATCCTTGGGCCCAAAACCTTCCCAAGAAATTAGGTACTCGAGACCAGAGGGGGTGCGACGGGAGTCCAGGATGCGGGAAATGGTGTAGATGGCAGTGTCATGAGGTGTCTGACAGGTGATGGGTTGGTGTGGTGTGCTGTCCAATGGACCAGGTGTGTAGGGTTTGAGGAGTGAGGTGTGGAATGAGGGTGAGGTGCGGAGATGAGGAGGGAGCTTGAGAGTTACGGTGACCTCGTTGATAATATGAGTGATAGGAAAGGAGCCCACATAACAGGCATTTAGTTTGCCCTTGAGTCGTAGGTCGCGAGTGGAGAGCCAAACTTGGTCGCCAACGGCGTACTTAGGGCCCTCGGAACGGCATCGGTCAGCGTACTTCTTAGAGTTAGAGTTAGCTTGAGAGATGTGCCGATGGACAGAGGCACAGATCTCCTCACTCCAGCGGAACCACTCGTCAACGGCTGGGGCATTGGACGGGTTAGGGTCCCAGGGAGCAAAGGGAGGTTGGAAACCCAGGAAGCACTCGAAGGGAGTTATGCCAGTGGCGCTGCTAACCAGGGAGTTTTGGGCGATTTCGGCCCAGGGAAGGTACGTGGCCCAGTCATGTTGGTTATTCTGACAAAAGGTTCTCAGGAACCTGCCGAGTTCTTGGTTGGTTCTTCCACCGTAAACTCACGGGGCAGATAGTGTGGCCGACACTTCACAGTCAACTGTTCTGTTGCCTCGGAGCAGTGGCTATTCACCAAAACACAATTTGTGCACCAACCTTCAATAACTTATAGGCATAAGCAGCCCAGCATAGCTTTCAAACTGTTGTCCGTAGTTACTGCTTTTGTGGCCATGGCTGTGGGTGGACCCTCAACAAATCGCTAGGATCATACCAATCATAACACGTTTGGTAGCACATGATGTACAAATATAGAAGACTAGACATGCAAAACAATTAGCCTACACTTTCAAAAAAAAGGATGAGATAAAAAGTTAGCTTAAATGTTCAATTAATCATTATATCCAAGCATCAAGCATAACAAAAGAATTAAAATAAAAAATGTTCTCTCTTTCTCTCACACACCCACACATTGAAACTGAACATAAACTATAACAATATAATAAGTCCAAAAAGCACTCCACTACTTTTGTAGGCTACACCTATTTGTTGATGTAGTGAGTAGTTGTAAATCTGGTATGTGTGTTTCAGCTACTCTTTTTGATTGATCTGCTAACTTCCTGGACAACATGGCCATTTCTCAATCTGTGTTCTTGTCTGTATTTGTGTTCTTGTGTACTTGAGAAACATCATCAGTCACAGCCCAAGTACTGCTCCATTCCAAAGTCTGCATCTAGCCAAATACAGGCCAAATGCCTGGATGTGTTCTTGCTCCGCCCATATTATCAAGGATACATCAGAAGATGACTTGTGTGGAATTGGGACAGTCAGATTTCCCACAATGCATTTCGCACCAAGCTCAGCATGATAGCAGAAGTGAAGCTTACTTCCGATATACGAGCTACAGTGAGGACACTGACAATAAATACCCACTTGTCTTGAAAACTTTATATTTGAATCCATCCACTGAGCTTGACCGACAGTGGTATTGGTACCTTTAGTATAATTTTACACCCTAAAAAGAAAGAAATTTTAGCTAAGTGTTAGGTGGGAGGATACGTGGCTTGCACTTCCATTTGTTGGGGAGAATGGAAAAAGAGATACTTTTGGTACATCTACATAGAAATAATAAATTTTTGATAAATTTTAACCAAGTAATGTTGATTTATTTCTCTTTTTTGTGTGTGATTAGAGAAAACCTATTCTGACCGGCTTCTACAGCGCTGCTGCAAAGATGGCATGAGGGAGATTCCCATGCCGTATTCCTGTCACCGGCGTGCTCTTTACATCACTGAGGACTGGAGCTGTGTGATGGCTTTTCTCCAGTGCTGCTCGAAATACAGGGGCGAAGAGCTGGGCGTCATCACCCCACCACCACCCACCACTCCAGAGCCAACCACTCCAGTACCAACCACACCAGTACCAACCACCACCAGGAGATTCTACCAAAAAAGATACAGGCTGCAATCTAAACAAATGACTCTGCCTTCTCTTTCACTAGGTCAGAAGCCTATGGGATATCTGCTTTCATTTTCAAGTTATCAAACAGCACATAATATGACAGATATGAACACAACTCTAACAGAACAACTTTATATGTTTTATTCCTCCTATACCACACCAATTTTTTATTCATTAATAAGCTAAACAACACTGACACTGGGGAGAAATTTAAAACAGATATTTAAATAAAACACTATAGAAACATTTACACATTTTTACAACAACGTTATATTTCTTCTGCACTACTGACAGAAAATGAATCAACACCTTATAAAAGATAAGTTTCAACAATGCTGTGGGTATATCCCATTTTATTTTGCATCTCAAAACTTAAAAAAACTATATCCAGTTGGCCATAATTTTGGAATGAAATTAAACTGTTTCATTCCAGGTGTTCCAGGTGTTCCGGGTGAAGCTGTATCTTATCACAGGATTGCTTTCGCCCAAGCTGAGAATGTTCAGATGGGACAAAGAGAGGAAACAGAAAAGGAATATGATGACGTGGAGGACTATGAGCTAGATGACATTTATGTTCGCACCAAGTTTTTGGAATCCTGGCTGTGGACTTATGTGGAACTTCCTGAAGCGCCAAAGGCAGATGGGTAAGATTGGTTTTCTCTCAGTTTTATTTAATTCACCCAAGTCTTGTGTTAAAAAGATTAATTTTAAAGTGAAAAAGATCAGATTTTTTGAAGTTTGGAAAAGTACAAAGGTTAGAGCTTCAGCAAGGAGATCAGCAGTTGCACATTGTTTTATCACCTTAGGCTTCTGACAAAACCTTATACATCAACTGTATGATGAAGAACAAGACTGTGCTTATAAGCCATATGGAGAGACTGTAACACACTTGATAGTCTGTTATCAATTCAACTGCCACAAAACCCCAAAATAAATACTCCTGACCTCAAATTAGGTCAGAAGCAAAGCCCAAATATAATTGCCCCCTTAACTGCTAATTGTGCCAACCCTAAAAATCCTTCATTGCTGATGAACATACACAAACCCCAAAACTCATTAATACTAAATTTCACAAACCCCCAACAACAGCCCAAATCCCAAATATAAGTAACTGCTTTTGACCCCACAATCTAAAAGTAAATACCCCTGACCTTTAAGAGTAGGAAAGCCCAAATATAAATGTTCCGACCACCAATTTCCCCAAATCCAAAAATACCCCATAACCTCAAATCATCTGGCCTTCTAAATGCCCTGATGCCCAAAAAATAAATATCCCATGACCTCTGTTTCCCAAACCCTTATGGTTAATACAACCATGACTGCTAATTTCCACAAAACACAAAATTAAATACTCTCCTGGCCTATAATGCCACCACACCCTAGCAATGCCAAGGAAAATAATAATGCAATGTTTTTGTTATTTTGTTATTTTTCCCTTTTCCAACTTCTAACTGCCCCAAATATAAATATCAGCATAAGTAATAATTGGACCCCCACTAAAACCTGTGTACTTAAACTGCCTTAAACCCAAATATCTGTATCACCCTGCTCACTTTACTGCACACACAAATAAATCAACTTTTTAAATTTTAACTAATTTAATAAAAAATCCTATAATCATTTATCAGGGCGACACGATGGCTTGGTGGGTAGCACCATCGCCTCATAGCAAGAAGACCCTGGGTTCGATCCCCGGGTGGGGCGGTCTGGGTCCTTTCTGTGTGGAGTCTGCATGTGTCCGTGTGGGTTTACTCTGGGTACTCAGGTTTCCTCCCACAGTCCAAAGACATGCTTGTTAGGTTGATTGGTGTCTCTAAAGTGGCCCTAGTGTGTGTGTGTGTCAGTGTGTGTGCCCTACGATGGATTGGCGCCCTGTCTAGGGTTGTTCCTGCCTTGCGCCCTATGCTGCTGGCTAGGCACCTGTTCCCCCGTGACCCTGAAAAGGAATAAGCGGCCAAGAAAATGAATGAATGAATGAATAATCATTTATCAATACGTTCTGCTCTGGAAGATAACATTGGTTGGATGGAAACACCAATTATATACTCAAACAAGTTTTTCTTTTTTAGATTGGCTGTTTTGCCAGTGGATTCTGTTCTCCCTGACAGTATCACTCAGTGGGGGATTCTGGGTGTTAGTGCATCATCTAAGACAGGTAGTCCATTTCTTGGAGTCCATTTCCATCAGTAGATGTCTCTCTCTGTTCTTTGTCCTGCACTGTCTCTACCATATTACTCATCTAGCAGTCTGAATTTCTGTATTAGGACAAGATATACATCAGGAGGCGCAGCTCAAAACATAATTTGATGTAGCTGACAAATGTGATTAATGTACATATCTAATGAATGTTCAGTTGGCTACTGCATTTCCATTTTGAAATCAGATTTTGCGCTCCTGCAGGTTTCTGTGTAGCTGAGCCGTTCAACATCCGAGCCTGGAAACGTTTCTTTATTGACATTCGTCTTCCTCGAACTGCAGCCAGAAATGAGCATGTGGAAGTCAAGGCAGTGCTGCACAACTACATGAATGAGGACCTGAACGTCAGTTCCCCACATTTTCTCACTGAGTTATATTCTGAATGATATACCATTGAATGATATATATCATTCACAAAATGTTATCATCAGTCACATTCATTCAGAAGTGTGCTCAGCATTTATATCTAACAAACATTTAGAATATTACTGCTGTTTCAAGGTTCTGGTGGTCCTGGCAAAGACAGAGGACATGTGCAGTGTGGCGTTTATTGAAGATTATAAACAGGAGGTGTTTGTGCGTAAGCGCTCCTCAGTGCTCATCCCCTACACTGTGATCCCGCTCAGAGCAGGAGAGCTCCCCCTGCAGGTCACTGCAGTTTCGGATAGCTTCACTGGACAGGATGCGATCCGCAAAAATCTCCGCGTGGTGGTAAAGCTTAACATGGACATTTTATTACTCAGATTAGCCTGCATTTGAGACATAGTAATGATCTGTAGTCTGTATTATGTGTTGGTTTTTAAAATGCACCAAATGTTTCTTCAGCTATATGTTTTAATTAGCATATTTTTCAAGTAACTGCTTTTGCTTCATTAAAACATAAGCGTGTATATGCTGTCTTAGCTGTGTTTGGGGTATATTTGTGGCTGCAGGTGGAGGGCATTCAGAAGATGGCTGTGAGAAGTTTTGTGTTGAATCCTGCTGAAAAAGGAGACAGCAGTGAGACCACTTCCTGTTGCCTTAATTTTTAATAGGAGCCATTAGAATTAACATGGACTCACTGGGCCTCATTTATCAATATTTATATGTGAAAGTATTCAGAGACCTAAAATCTCTGCCAGAGTTACCAAAGTTTCAGTTAACACAGATTTTCTTTGTACTCGCATGCATATGTTGATATATACACCAATTAGCTGTACATTTCAAGTATTTTTACAGCAGAGCTCATTTACATTTAGCATTGCTCACAAAACTCTATAAAAGGACAAAGGTTATAAACAGCTTCAAAAGACAACAAAACAGTGATAGAGTGCCTCCTAATTGCAGAGTGTGCTTAATCATGAATACCATAATGATCATTATGATCATTATGATCATGAATCATGATTTTCTTCAATACCAAATGTCATATAATTGCCCCAGTGAATATTTTCATTTGGTCCTCAGATGGAAATCAGCTGATTCGGGTGGATAAAGCTAAACTGAGTTCAGTGGTTCCTAACTCACTTCCAGAAACATTTGTCAATGTCAGAGGTACAACTGTAATCAGCATACTCATTAGTTTCATCCCAACTTGACTTATTTTCCTAACCATTTCATTTCTGCATGTATTTAGGTAATTTGCTGGCTGACAGCATTGATAACTCCATCAATAAGGACTCACTGGGGGCGCTGATCCGGATGCCTGGAGGCTGTGTGGAGCAGAACCTGGCTAGCACCATACTGCCACTCATTGCTGTTCACTATTTGGACCGCAGCTCACAGTGGGAGAGTGTGGGTTTGCAGCGCAGAGAAGAGGCCCTGCTCTACATTAAGAAAGGTGAGATTAGGGCAAATCCAGCAAAGACACTGAGCTGATTCACCATTCACTGACGGGTAAGATGGGTAAATGAGTAACACTAGCCACATAAATTTATAAGAAGCTCGATTCAAATGCTAGTAATAGAAAGTGTTTTATTCTTGCTAGCTGCTTAAGAAGTGAAACAAAATTGCTAGCTTTATAAGAAGGGTCATACAAATGCAAATATTCTTTTAAAAATGAGATCTATCAAATGCATTTGGCTCATTGCAATTATTTCATCTGCACTAACTGTTAAACCCTTGGCCATTAATCATTTGTGTACTGCATTTCATGTATGATTGCTCTTTTAATTGTAGGTCAAACTATGCCAACACAAAGCACAACATTATATTGATTCTCACTGATGGAGATTAAACTGATTAAGTGCCAAACTGTTTGTGGTGGTTAATTCTAGCTTCTCTGTGCTACTGTCTTAGGCTATGAGAACCAGCTTCATTATCGCAAAACAGATGATTCCTATCCACCCTACCGCAACGAAGGAACAAGCACCTGGTATTCACGCAGTTTTTTAGATATATATACTGTATAAAATATACTTGGTCTCATCAGTAATCAAAAGTAATCCACCTCCTCTTTATTTTTCCCAGGATCACAGCATTTGTGGTGAAGGTGTTCTCCACGGCTTATCCTTTCATCACTGTGGATACTCAGCACATATGCGGTCCATTGCTCTACTTGCTGAAGCACAAACAGCTTTCATTTGGAGCGTTCAAGGAGGACAACCCGGTCTATGCAACCTCCATGACGGTGAGAGGATAAACTCGAAGAAGACGTATAAAATTTGACTAACAACTCAGCTAAATGGGGAAAATCCTTTCAGTATGTGGGAAGAGCCAAAATCATGGGGTTGTTGGGTGGATTGGTAGTCAGGTGACTATACTTGTACCAAGATTATGTGTGTTTGTTTGTGTAGGGAGGTCTTCAGGGTGCCGAATCCAGGGAAACTCTGACTGCATTTGTACTGATTGCACTGGCTGAAGCTCAGAATGCCATTACATGCAGTGATCCAGAAATAAACACAGAGGTAATACACACAAATACAAACTGAATTCTTTATGTATTTATTTCATTATGACTGCCCGAGCAAGCTGTGTTGTTTGTCAAAGCTGGAGTGTTTTTAAACACCAATTTCCAACAATTAACATGACACTTGGTATGGTTGGAGCCCCACATGTCTGATACAGAATTAAGATTTGTGTCCGTAACACAATAGCTTGAAAACCATTTTGTGGATTCATTATAGACTTTTTCTATGGCAAATTGGCCTCTAGGAGGTGTAGTACCATAGCTCATTAAAATTAATCTGCAGACTAGTAATGCTCAAGGAAAAAAAATCTAGCAATGCACTAGCCAATTTCTGGTATTGTGAAGACTTCACAAAATTTCATACCCTGCATTACTACCACATTCTTTACACACAAGCCAAATTTTGTGAAATTTCCTCCACAGGTAGCACTGCAACTGACACATTAAATTTTTCTCACTTTGAAGTCACTGTGATTAGTGATTAGGGGTGGGACTTTAACGCGTTAATTTCGATTAATTAATTACAGGGAAAATAACGAACTAAAAAAAATAAAGCATTTTAACGCATGAGACACTTTTGCACCGTGGAATGTTTCTCAGTGCACGAGTTCCAGGCATACAGATTATATGAACGCACAATAAGATGAGCATGATGGAGATGACTGAAGAGGCTACGCTGGTGGATGGGAAATTTAAATATAAGAAACT
>JAOVVG010000001.1:3460703-3473617 GCA_028566375.1 Leptodoras nelsoni
CCCCACCCGGGGATCGAACCCGGGTCCTTCTTGCTGTGAGGCGACAGCGCTATCCACTGCACGGCCGTGCCGCCCTAGAATCAAATTATTATAATATAAATAATATTTCATTTTTAATGCACATATATTTTACTTTTTATTATAAGATTTTATTACAATGTTATGATGCGACATGGTTTGGTCATTTAAAATATAAAAAATAAACATTAAAAAGGAAAAGTTTCTGTACAGAGTGAGTGTCCAAATTAGGTTGTTGCTCCAGCAATAAGTATTCAAAATCAGGTTTAAAAAAATAAATTATAGCCAAAACTGTTGCAAAGCCTGAAAACAGGGAAAGGAAAGAAAACAAACTAACAAAGAAAAAAACAGACAGTGAACTCAGGCATCTGTGGAAATAAATAAATTAGTATTTAAAAATAAATATACATATAGAATAAATAAGGAAACAAAAAATAAGTATATAAATAGACATAGGTATATAAACATATAGATTGGTGGTCATCACCAACCCGGAAGCTGACATAATAAAAATGTTTTTCGTAAGTTTTGACAGAACCGTGCTTCTTCAGAATATGCTAGGTACTTTTTTCCTTTACATTCAGATAGTTAATCCTTTAAGGATTCCAGGAATGTATTATATGCTGGGAATCTTTCTTTTGTTCACATCAAGAAAGCTGAGACAAAACGGAAAAAGCAAAAGTATGTGGCGCACGAGCACGCGCATTGTCCAGAACGCGCCGACGGAAGCAAGGCGCCCGGGAACGGCGTTACGTGCGCGCTCCCGCGTCCGTGCGTAAGATGCTGCTGTAGGGAGGAAGATGGCGGATGTTTGGAGTCTGGAGAGCAGCAGCAGGAGCTGATAAAGGCAATCATCAAACGGCAGCGATCAGAGGACACATCAGGACGGAAAAGCGAGGACACACACGCGCCGGTAACCGACAGAAACACGACTTAGATTAGAAACGAGTCGAAACACAGCACGTCGTGGTGAAAGCGTGTAACGCTAGCTGGCTAGTTAGCTGTGTAAGATGAGCAGTGTTTCCAGCTCCGTTAGCGCCGGGCTAGCACCGGCAGGCTAGCGGGTTAGACGCGTTTGTGCACGCCTGCATCACTCTTTACCTAACGCAGTGTCGCACAGCACCGCGGCTCAGACACAGAGGACGAGAATTAGCCTGGATCAGAAACACGACTCCATGAGCCGCTTTCTGCTTCTTTAACGAAGGCGCCGCTAGTCAGCTAGCGTGTCCAGTTAGCCTACAGCCGGCAGCAGGAAGAATGGAGTGAGAAGTGTGTAGAAGTCATGAGCAGAACGAGGAAGCGCGCGGTGTCTGATGAAGCGCCACAGCGGGGAAAGTCCCGGGAGCGGGGGCAGGTCGGAAGGGCTGAGTGTGGAGTGTGACTGGAGTGAGACTGGGCTGAGATTGGAGTGAGACTGGGCTGAGATTGGAGTGAGACTGGGCTGAGATTGGAGTGAGTCTGGGCTGAGTGTGGAGTGAGTCTGGGCTGAGTGTGGAGTGAGAGTGGGCTGAGTGTGGAGTGAGAGTGGGCTGAGTGTGGAGTGAGAGTGGGCTGAGTGTGGAGTGAGTCTGGGCTGAGACTGGAGTGAGTCTGGGCTGAGATTGGAGTGAGACTGGGCTGAGACTGGAGTGAGACTGGGCTGAGACTGGAGTGAGTCTGGGCTGAGACTGGAGTGAGTCTGGGCTGAGACTGGAGTGAGTCTGGGCTGAGACTGGAGTGAGTCTGGGCTGAGACTGGAGTGAGAGTGGGCTGAGTGTGGAGTTTCCTGCAGCTGGAGTTCTAGACCTGGAGAACAGCTCCCACACACACACACAGAGAGACGCTGAGGAGTGCAGGGCTCGTGTTTCTGTGCTGAGTTAGAAGCGTGTGACCTCAGGTGATTAGACAGGACAGGTTTTATTTGGGTTGTCAGTAACAGGAGGAAGTGATGGGGTGGTGTGTGTGTGTGTGTGTGTGTGTGTGGAGCTGGTGAAGATAGACCAGGGTGTGACCTTTAAAGACATTTTCTGCAGTGTTTGTTTTCTGACACAGTGGAGAAAGTCCAGAGTAAGAGCCAGGCTTCTGTACATCATCAGTAAATCTGTAACTTCTGATATCATATCGCCAGGGTGAGTGTGCAGGTTTGAGAAACAGGCAGCTGTGTGTGTGTGTGTGTGTGTGTGTGAGAGAGAGAGAGATGTTAAAGACGAGACGCTCGTTGGCCCGGTGGTGTAGCTGAGCTGTTCCTCCTCTCCTCTCCTGCAGACGGCATGTCTCGCTCCGCCGACAGCGAGGACGGCTGCTTCGCTGCCATGGATACGGAGGACGCCGCCGCCGCCACATCTCCGGGGGGCCACGCTGACCTCCAGACCACGACAGAGACGCCGGCCGGCTCCAGCTGCACAAAGCATCGTGGGAAAAGCTGCCCGAGAGCCATGGGGGAGCTGCCGGAGGAGGTGCTGGAGTACATCCTCTCCTTCCTCTCGCCGTATCAGGAGCACAAGACCGCCGCCCTGGTGTGCAAACAGTGGTACCGCCTCATCAAAGGTGAGAGAGAGAGAGAAATGGATAGAGGCAGAGGGAGGAGGGGTGGAATGAGAGATAGAGGCAGGGAGAGAGAAAGGGAGATGGACTGAAGGAGGAAGAAAGAGAGAAATGGATAGAGGCAGGGGAATGAGAAAGAGAAGCAGGGAGGGAGGGCTGGAGTGAGAGACAGACAGCAAGAAAAGGAGGAAGAAAGAGAAATGGATAGAGAAGCAGGGAGGGAGGGCTGGAGTGAGAGACAGACAGCAAGAAAAGGAGGAAGAAAGAGAGAAACTGAAACAAAGCAAGAGGGAGATGGGTTGAGGGAGGGAGAGAGAGAGAGAGAGGAAGAGAGAGAGAGGGATGGATGGAGTGAGAGGCAAAAACAGTGAATGGAAAGAGATAGGGAGAGAGAGAGAGAGACATCCAAAGATAAGGAGAGCGTGGGAGAAAGTGAAAGAGAGAGATGGATAAAGACGTTGGAGAGAGAAAGAGGGGGAGAGAGACGGTGTGACAGAGGTTATAGGTGTGTGTGAGAGAGAGAGAGAGAGAGTGTGAAAGTGAGAGACGTGTTAATGAAAGGTGTTAACGATCTCTTCTGAAGTCACCGTGTGCTTTGATGTGTCCAGGTGTAGCGTATCAGTGTTACCATGGTTTCCTGAGGGCCATTCAGGAAGGGAATATCCAGTGGGAGAGTCGCACCTACCCGTATCCCGGAACCCCCATCACCCAGCGCTTTTCCCACAGTCAGTGCTCACATCCACGTCCACAGTCACCTTCACATCCACGTCCACAGTCACATCCACGTCCACATCCACCTCCAGCAGACGCCCTTATCCAGAGCCACTCACAAGAAGTGCTTTAGGTCACCGTCAACACGTATCCTCTTAACCTAGCCCAGACGTCTGAGAGTGCAGTCAGCTCTTATTATTTATTTATTTATTTTTAAATGAAAAGGATACCTAGTTTAGAGAGAGAGAGAGAGAATGAAAGCATGTGTGCGCACACACACACACACACACACACACATAGACACAGCTGAAACGGCAGGCTGGGTGTTTTATTCTGTCATTCGGCCAGCACAGCAGATTTATCCACCTATAAAATCAGAAGAAATAATTTTTTATACAATCAGTCCTCTGAGTCTTTGTGAGACCCCGAGTCTCATTGTGTGTGTGTGTGTGTGTGTGTGTGTGTGTGTGTGTGTGTGTGTGTGTGTGTTTTAAAGGTGCGTGTTACTACGACTCCAACCAGTCGATGTACGTGTTTGGTGGCTGCACACAGAGCAGCTGTAATGCTGCGTTTAATGACCTGTGGAGACTCGACCTGAACAGCAAGGAGTGGATACGACCGCTCGCTTCAGGTACACACACACACACACACACACACACTGCTACACTGATATACACACTCTTTACTCACTGTTAACCATGATTACTAGAGTGACACACACACACACCCCCCCGTGTCTGAGAGCTGGTCCGGCGTGCTCTGTGTGCAGGCTCGTACCCGTCCCCTAAAGCCGGCGCCACCCTGGTGATGTTTAAGGATCTGCTGGTGCTGTTCGGGGGCTGGACCCGCCCCAGCCCGTACCCTCTGCACCAACCCGAGCGCTTCTTCGACGAGATACACACCTACTCTCCTTCCAAAAACTGGTGAGCAGACACGATTCCTCGTCACGCCTGAGGTCCAGCGTTGGTCAGAAGGTGTTGACTGATTCTCCATAACAGCGGCTCTGACTATAACGCAGGCTTATATTAACACGCCATCTCTCTCTCTCTCTCTCTCTCTCTCTCTCTCTCTCTCTCTCTCCCTCTCTCCCTCTCTCCCCCTCCCTCTCTCTCTCTCACTCAGGTGGAACTGTATCGAGACGACACACGGTCCTCCACCCATGGCCGGTCACTCCTCCTCTGTCATTAAGAACACGATGGTGGTGTTTGGTGGCTCGCTCGGTGCTCGACAGATGTATGTATCATTTCCTGGCCTGGACATGATTGTGTGTGGCTGTGTGTGTGGCTGTGTGTGTGGCTGTGTGTGTGGCTGTGTGTGTGGCTGTGTGTGTGGGTGGGTGTGTGTGATAGTAAGAGTGGGGTAGGGCTTCAGTACTGATATATGTGTGTGTGTGTTTCAGGAGTAATGAGGTGTGGGTTCTGGATCTTGAGCAGTGGTCCTGGTCCAAACCCACCATCACGGGCCCGGCTCCTCACCCCCGTGGAGGCCAGAGTCAGGTGAGTTTCTCCTCCTCCCTCACACCCAAACCACCACGTGCTCATGCCTGTAAAGCAGCTCCAGTAACCCCTGCACATGCTTTCATTCTCTCTCTCTCTCTCTCTCTCTCTCTCTCTCTCTCTCTCTCTCTCTCTCTCTCTCTCAGATCGTGATTGATAGCGAGACGTTGCTCATCCTGGGGGGCTGCGGCGGCCCAAACGCTGTGAGTTCCACTTTCATCATCATCATAAGCGTTTTAGTTTAGTGATGCTGAAATGTTATCGGCATTTTAGGTGTAGTGTAATAACATAGTAATAATAATAATAATAGTTATAGTTATATATTAGACTGATGGTTGTATGCGCGTTTATAACTGCCACACGTGCTTTCTGGTGAGTGGGGAGGTGGTGATGGGGTGTGTGTGTGTGTGTGTGTGTGTGTGTGTGTGTGTGTGTGTTGCAGCTGCTGAAGGATGCCTGGTTGCTGCACATGGGCTCCCCCTCCTGGTCATGGCAGCAATTGCGAGTAGAGAACGAGGAACATGGAGCTCCTGAACTCTGGTGCCACCCAGCCTGCAAGGTGTGTGAGGGTGTGAGAAAGACATTGTGTTTGTTTAACCTTCTGAAATATTAAAAGCTGATTTCTCTCCCCTCTCTCTCTCTGCCTTTCTCTCTCTCTCTCTGTAGGTGGGTGAGTGTGTGGTTGTTTTCTCACAGGCTCCATCCGGCCGCGCCCCTTTGAGCCCGAGCCTGAACTCCCGTCCTTCCCCCATCAGTGCCACGCCCCCTCCTCTCGGCCCAGACACACCCCCTCTGCGATCACAGTCTCCTGTCCGCTCTGGCGTCGTCCTTGGCAACATGGAGGAGGCTCCTTGCGTCAATGGACGCTGGGGAACGCTCCGGCCACGCCCGGCAACTGTTAGGGGCGGAGCCCGAGAGGGAAGTCCCTCCTCTCCTCAGCAGCCGTCTCCATCGCAGGCTCCAGACAGCCCGCCTTTGCTTAATGGTGCTTCCCCTTCCCCTCGTACTAGTCCCTCCCACCCACACGGCCATGCCCATTTACCTACAGATTATGGATGGGAGTCTCCACCCTCTTCCGCATCATCATCAGTGGCTCCACCGCCTTTGGATCAGCCGAGCACAAACGGCATTCACACTCCGCCAGGCGCCGTTTCTCCTGCCGCGCTCCGCAGAGGCCTGGAAGCTGTTAAATCCCTCGCATCCTCGTCTCCTCCCTCATCTTCATCCTCCTCTAACCCCGCCCCTAGCTCCAGCCCCGCCTCCTTAAGCCCCCCACAGGTTGACGGACACTCGATTCCTCCCATCGCGCGTCGGCTGGGCCACTCGGTGCCGCCGCAGAGCCTGAATGTGGGGAAGCCGCTGTACCAGGCGCTCAGCTGCAAGCCCATGCAGATGTACGTGCTGGACATTTCACGGGCCAAAAAAGACGGGGTCGTGGCGTGGCGCATCTTTGGCAGCAGCGCCGTCACCGGGCCGCCAGAGACGAGCCTGCATACGGTGGTGCAGGGCAGAGGAGAGCTCATCATCTTTGGCGGCCTCATGGACAAAAAACAGAACGTCAAATACTACCCCAAAACCAATGCCTTGTATTTTGTACGTGCTAAAAGGTAATGAGAGAGTGTCAGAAGGACTGTGTGTGTGTGTGTGTGTGTGTGTGTGAGATAGTCTGATATGGAATTTACCCACGTCCTGACCTGGACGCTGACATCATGAGACCTGCCTTTTAGGGAGAGACTGGACGACTCGTGTGCCACGCTCCCAACACTAACTCCTCGTCTCTCCTGAGAAATCAATTTTGACACATATAAAGGACAATTAATAAAGATCTGTTGTGTGATTGCTTTTCCTGACCTTTACTCCCTCTGTGTGTGTGTGTGTGTGTGTGTGTGTGTGTGTGTGTGTGAGAGAGAGAGAGAAAACTGAAGACTGTTCCTCCCTTTCCTGTCGTAGCGTCTCGTTGCAGATGAAGGAGCGCAGGAAACGGAGGAACGCTGCTGACTACCTTGCTTTTATATCTCACTTCCTGCCTGCATTGTTTACATTTAAATATGAGCGAGATGGAGACAGTGTGTGTCACTGCATGTGTCTGTGAACGAATGTGTATCTGTATGGTGTGTGTGTGTGTGTGTGTGGTGATTGATGTTTGGGAAGGGATGGGGAGGGAAGGGGGGGTCCTGCTGCAGTGTAACCCAGTACAAAGTCAAACAATAAAGGCCTCCAAGTCTTTATAATGTCTGATTGAAATTCTTTGTCTGTTTGTGTATCTTCAGTAAGTGGTTCATCCTCAGCAGGGTCACGGTGGGTCCGGGGTCAGGAATATGCTCTGGGTGCACTTCTGTATGAATTTTGCACTTTTGATGTTGTGTCCCTGGATATAACTTTTCCTTTAAATGCTGTAACTTTAGCTCACCTCTAATCATCATCTGGCTTTTGATTGTCCTGTTTCATGTCCTTCTCAACCACGCCTCCCCATCCAGCTGTGCTGTTTTTCCCACATGTTCATCACACAAAGGAGTAAAAATGTGTTCCTGCAGGACGATCTGGCAGGCTGCAGGAATCTTTACACTCCCCCTGCATGAGAATAATCAATAGACAGTGTGTGTGACCACATGAGCCGGTTTAGTTTCACTGTTCTTGGTCTTTAGTGTTGTAAGGGAAAGCTGGAAATTCTGGCAGAGCTGGAGCTGGATACAGGACCAGGCCTGGTCACTGCTCGTTAGTCCGGCTGAACGTGTGCAGTGTGCGGTGTGAAGACGCGTGGGGTTGTGCTTCCTACAGGAGTTGTAATTACAGAGTGCAGTCGGTTAAAGGGAGAGTGTTAGTTTTCCTGTATTGTTGATTGGTGTTCAGATGTTTGCGCAGTGATGGATGTGTTTATGAAGGACTGAGAAAGGAAGGACAGATAGTTTCCATGAGTGTGCTGAGTTACAGTCGGCTATACTTACACTCAGCATGTGCAGAGTGTATGACTGACCCTTCATACACACACACACACTGTAAGGAGATCTGCACACACTGCTGGGAACAGAGGGACGACTGCTGGCAGGGTTACAGATACAGGTTTGGGTATTCATGAGAAATAAAGTTGTCGAGGAAGAGACTGCCCTGCGGATGAGCCGTGTGCTTTCTACCTCATATTTGCACAATATCTATGATTTCAGAGTTCACAGAGGTGTGTGTGAACCACCTGACTGAATCATCCTGAGACTGAAAGGGTTCTCCGGGAGCGTGAGCTGATCTTGAGTTGGAGCTGATAACAAAGCAGACACTGTGCAGGTTCTGGGTATTAAAGCCAGTGAACAGGTGAATGAACAGTGGAGGAAATTAGATATTTGTTCTTCTGTCGAGCTGAAATATCCAGACTAAAGGCAGTTTTTCCTCCCTCCGCAGACTGTGGTTCATTAAAGGGCTTTCTAAACCGTTGAGTTTTGGGCCTCCACTTTTTCTGCCATGAACCTGGAGCTACAGCGTGCTCTCCGCAAAACTATTTACTTCCTTCAGATTAAGAATTTCTAAACGGTGATGTTTTAAAATGTTTAAAACGGTTAATAACCTTAGAGTCTGTAAGTGTGAGCGACTCGGTGTGTGTTCAGGTTCAGTTCTGTCGAATAATAATATATTATATAATATAAACACACTATACAGGACTAGCTTCAGGGTTTAGAGTCTATCATCACTCAGTAAAATATATAGTTAAAATATTGCAAGTAAAATATTCTTAGCAGTTAGCCACACTCAGTGTAATATAGACTAAGCAGTGGTTCTGTGGAGCAGTACGCCTGCAGGCATGATGATCAATAAAGATATATTTAGTTGTTGTCGTTATTAATAACATTTCCCCAACTGATCTGTTTAAAACACGTTTATTAACTTTACTCTATGCTTATTTTCATTAACTAGCTAACGGCTAACAAGCTAGCCAACGTGCTAGTCGAGTCCTCCCCCTGTGTGTGTGTGTGTGTGTGTGTGTGTGTGTGTGTGTGTGTGTGTGAATGACAAACAGCGATGACGTCAAGTGGGCTCATTCAAACCAGATCTAACTTTACACAGTGCCTGTGACCTGTTAGATTAAGATCTGAATCTAGAGTATTGATTAGGTGATGTGCCCTAACGGAGAGAGGAGAGAAGAGAGCGGGTCTTCACTGAGAGCTCTGTAACCTGCAGCTCGGACCAGACACACTCATGTACTCCTGAATCGATGAAAAGATGGAATGCGGAATCTGATTGGCTGGAAGCTCCGAGCCGGTTGAGGTAGGGCCGCGGTCCCGGTGTGTGATTGGATGAGAGGGAACAGAGGGCGGGGCTAGTGCGGTTATTCAGTATTTGGAAGGGCGCTGAGAGCGCAGCTGTCAGAGGGACACAGAGACACGAGCGGAGAGGGTGAGTTCATTATTTGGATCCGTAAACACGAACTATTGAAGGATACTTACTATAATAAGAGTTTTAACTTCTAGAGAAGCTATTCAAGCACTTTTGAGCGACATGTTTGTGATATGAGCGTGGTGTTTCCTGGGTCACGCCTCAGTTCAGGATCCGTTCATGACTACATGACTACTAAATGATCACTGAAGGCAGATATATCACTTATAAACATAAATACTAGAGAAAGCAGTGAGAACTGGCTTAGAGAGATCAGGAATGATATTTCTTTTTAACACTTTGATTAAAACACACACACACACACACTTTCAGCCCTTCTTTGAATCTTCAGTTCATTTTATACAGCCTGATCTTTATTACAGAATTGTTCCTGAGATCAAAACAAGCTTCTGGAGTCCCTGATGAGCTTCTCTCCTGTGAGCTTCTGCCTGTGTGAGTGTAATGTAACTCCTGTTCCAGGATCAGCCACTGAAATCTTTCCTCTGTGATGAGAAGCAAAGCTGTTGTGGAACCGGTTGGTAATTTCAGCTGTAGGTGTGCAGGTGGCTAAACAATGCAGGACTGGTGACGTGCCACTACGTAACACTACGCTACACTACACTACACCTTGCTGGTACATGTGCTACCCAGACTCCTCAGGAAGGGTTTAATCTGGACGAGCACTAGCCCTTTCCATCACCTCCATCATCATCATCATCATCATGGGTGTCATAGCAGATCCCCAACTCATCAGCCGTCCCCCAGTCACAGAGTTCATCACCCAGAGCTCCATTCCTCCTCTACCTCCGAGGCCAGGTGACCGCCCCCGGGCTCTGTGGCCTCCGCTGGACTTCACTCTGGGGTCTCTGGCTTGCTGCGGCGCCTGTGTGTTCACCAACCCTCTGGAGGTGGTGAAGACGCGTCTGCAGCTGCAGGGGGAGCTACGGGCACGTGGCTCGTACCACCAGCACTACCGGGGGGTGCTGCAGGCTCTGTGGCTGGTGGGACGCACCGACGGCCTGCGCGGCCTGCAGAAGGGCCTCGCCGCCGGACTGCTCTACCAGGGGCTCATGAACGGCGTCCGGCTCAGCTTCTACTCCTACACTCAGGTCTCAGGGATCAGCGACATGCCGGCCGGAAACGTGGCGTCAGGGGCAGCCGCTGGGGCTTTAGGGGCCTTTATCGCTTCTCCTGCTTATCTGGTGAGTGTACCGGGCTTGTCTGCCTAAGGGTTTTCATTTATCACACAGGTGCAGTTCCTTACCCGGTCAGACAGTTTGATAATGCATCTATATCACAATACTGAAGATCTGCGGTATTGTTCTCACAAGCACTTCTCCATATCTGTGCAAAGATCAGGTCCATTGTTTGGACAAGTTTAAAGCCACATTTACATTCACATTTACATGTAGGGCATTTGGCAGAAGACCTTAACCAGAGCGACTTACACTTAGCTTATCTTCACAGCTGAGCGGCTGAGGGTTCAGGGCCGTGCTCAGGGGCCCCGCAGTGCAG
Organism: Leptodoras nelsoni; assembly: GCA_028566375.1. NCBI lineage: Eukaryota > Metazoa > Chordata > Actinopteri > Siluriformes > Doradidae > Leptodoras > Leptodoras nelsoni. The sequence continues at coordinate 3,471,326 of JAOVVG010000001.1, forward strand.
CCTGGCTGTGGTGGGATTTGAACTCACAACCTTCTGAGCTACACTGCCACATCACTTGAATATGATCAAGTAAATATATAATGGAAGCGTAGAGGCTGAAGCGTCAGCACACTCGCTCCAAACCTCAGAAAAGGAATTAAATATAAATATAAAACATGAACTTTATTCTCATTTAAAATTGCTTCCACAGTACAAGCTTACTTACTGTCTTTAGGCCACGCCCCTGTAGAAAGTGATTTTCTGCTGATTTGTTTTCTCTCTCTTATGATGAGTTTATAGATGGTGTGTTAGAGAGGCTGGACGCCTCCGTAAGCCCGACTCTGCATGCTCATTCGGAGCAGCGTGTTAACCTGCTGGCTGTGAGCTTCACTGTTAGGGACATTTTTTGCTGCACTTGCAGCATTTTGTGCTGATTTAATTTGCACTTTGTAACAGAGGATCTTTACTGAGAAGTTGCCCAACGCCGGGTCAAAGAGGCGATGAATGACTGGTGGGGGTGGGGGTGGGGGGGGTCTGGTCTCTGTCATTGTGTAAAACAGTCCTCCCCCATGACGACCTGCTGTCACACGCCACATGTGGCTCTGCAGAAGGATCAGAGGTTAATGTGTGCAGCCTTGAACTAAAACATCTACCTCATACCTTCAGTTCTACACGCTTTTTGTACGTCTTAAAGCATGCCCTGTGTATCTTCACATCCTTACACGTGCTCCGCCCCTCTCCACGACAGTCCACACTCCCATGTTGCAATGCGGTTACGTGCCACATGTCATCTCATACATCAGTGACAGCCTGCGCTGTCTCCTCTAACCTTGTGAAACACTATACACACACACATACACACACACACACACACACACACACACACACACTGAAGTGTATCTGGGCCACTACATACATCATCCCTACATACACTGTGTATGTGTTTATGTATGTATATGCTCCTTTCTTCACTGAATACAGCATTGTTAGTACTATATATATATATACATACAGAGAGAGAGGTGACAGAGGGAACGAATGTATTTCTGCACAACCGCTGACAAACACTGCAACACACACACACACAGATATTCTACCACTTATCTGTAGCTCTGTGTCACAATAATGAACTGTGCTTGCGCTTTACAGCACAGGGTTTTACTGTAGCTATAAAACACAGACACACCTGGGGGCGTGTCACTCGGTGCGATCACCTGACACACCTGTCACTGATTGGCTGTGTGAATCTGCGGTCTGGTAGGTTTTAAAGTCAATATGTTTATGTGTAGTGTTGATGAGGGGCGGGGTCGGTTACAGCCCTGTCAGTCACGATCATTAACTATCATACAGGTTTTAGCTGTCTGAAGGTGTGTGTGTGTGTGTGTGTTCATTGTCTCTGCAGGTAAAGACACACCTGCAGGCACAGACGGTCGAGGCTATTGCTGTGGGTCACCAGCACAACCACCAGGTGAGCCACGTTCCCCTCGAGGGCCCCGGCTTGCCCTAATGATTCGCCTGCTGTGTGAATCGACTCTGAGAACTGATTCAGTCGATTCACCGTTCAGAGACCCAGGCGGTTCAGAGACCCATGCGGTTCAGACACCAGGCGGTTCAGAGACCCAGGCGGTTCAGAGACCCATGCGGTTCAGACACCAGGCGGTTCAGAGACCCATGCGGTTCAGACACCAGGCGGTTCAGAGACCCTGGCGGTTCAGAGACCCATGCGGTTCAGAGACCCTGGCGGTTCAGAGACCCATGCGGTTCAGACACCAGGCGATACAGAGACCCAGGCGGTTCAGGGACCCAGGCGGTTCAGAGACCAGGTGGTTCAGGGACCCAGGCGGTTCAGAGACCAGGCGGTTCAGGGACCCAGGCGGTTCAGAGACCCAGGCGATACAGAGACCCAGGCGGTTCAGGGACCCAGGCGGTTCAGAGACCCAGGCGATACAGAGACCCAGGCGGTTCAGAGACCCATGCGGTTCAGAGACCCAGGCGGTTCAGGGACCCAGGCGATACAGAGACCCAGGCGATACAGAGACCCAGGCGGTTCAGGGACCCAGGCGGTTCAGGGACCCAGGCGGTTCAGACACCAGGCGATACAGAGACCCAGGCGGTTCAGGGACCCAGGCGGTTCAGAGACCAGGTGGTTCAGAGACCCATGCGGTTCAGAGACCAGGTGGTTCAGAGACCCATGCGGTTCAGACACCAGGCGGTTCAGAGACCCAGGCGGTTCAGGGACCCAGGCGGTTCAGAGACCCAGGCGATACAGAGACCCAGGCGGTTCAGAGACCCAGGCGATACAGAGACCCAGGC
>JAOVVG010000001.1:3494329-3509329 GCA_028566375.1 Leptodoras nelsoni
ATTATATTAGGAATGAACTAGTTTTGATGCCTTCAGTGAGAATCTACAATGGAAATAGTCATGAAAATAAAGAAAACGCATCGAATGAGACTGTACTGTATATTAGCATCCACATCACTGCTAACATATAGCCTCTACTTCATACTTTAGGTCACACCCCCTACCTGACTCTAGTGTTGGAAAACCACCTCAACTCTGGAACGGTTTCCACCTGTTTACTCCAGCGTGCTGATCCCACGTCTCAGCCGATCGTCTCGTTTTGCTAGGGTGTGGCTGTGCGCGTAGTCTCCGTGTTATGTCTGAATAAACATTACCTTTGTTACAGTCATAACTGCTACATCTTAGTCATAAGTAATGTCCCATTCGACTCCGTGTTCAGACTGAAGGAACGCGAGTGCGTTTCTTCGTAGTGATGGCTCACGTGATCAGGGCAGGCGTTTGTGGGTTTTTATGCAAAAAAGCAAAACATGGTAGATATTTGAATCGACATGTGTGTGTGTGTGTGTGTTTTTAAATTGATTTGGGCAGCTGTGATAATTGTGGAAATTCTGATTGGCTGTTGGATTTAGTGTAACCCAATCATCACAGAGAATGTTGAATCATGTACTTTTGCATGATTTGGTTTTGTTTTTGCTTGTTGGACGTTATTTATGGTAGTTGATTCTGAATCTTTTCTTTCGTTTCCTGTCTCTCTCTGTCCCTCTCGCAGCAGTTCAGACAGTCGGGATCGAGCATACGAGCACAATCCGTATGGACACCATGAACGCAGTGGCACTTTCGATAGGCCACGGCATTACAACACGGACTATTACCGGGACCGTGCCATTTTTGCCTCTGGAGTTGGGGCCAGCCCTGCAGTTAGTGCGATTAGTGGGGGCTTTGAGACCCCGGAATCTCATTTCGAGTCCCGAATCCGCGATCCGTTCACTTTGTCTAGTTCCGCCAGACGAGATCCTTACCGCGATGACCGAGGACGGCGTGTTGACCGGACTTACCATCATCGCCGGAGTCGATCTTCTCATTCCTCGCAATCACGGCACCCTTCTCCACAGAGGACCACGGGACAGACCCCCAAAGCTCCCCATTCCCCCAAAAGAGCTCCCGTTTCTCCAGGCAGAGGTCCGCGGTCGCGATCTCGAAGCCGATCGTCCAGCTCGGATTCAGTCAGCAGCACCAGCAGTACCGGAAGCGGCAGGTAGGTGGATTTTGACGAACTGCGGTCTTTATTGAAGTAGGGTCTGAGACACTTGGTGTGTAACCATTCTTCGGTTTCGTTTGGTGCATCAGCCAGAAGGCAGTGTTTGAATATCTGATGCTTTTTATAAATAGTGTTCCTGTAGTGTCATTGACGAATTACCGGTAGGTCTACACCAGACTCTGAACAGAGATGGTGGCCTATTGACTGGACGATCCTAAATGATATGACATTGTATTCAGTGGCATTTTAAAATATTGAGTTGTAGATAGCCTATAAGGTGTTAGAGAATTTAATTGCATTGCTGTGCAGAAGACAGTCTGACCATCCCCTTGGAGATGTTGGACTGTGCAGGCTAACTTTTGTTTGTTAATGTGAATAGGACTCTATATATGGTCTGTGTTTGCTCAAACGATGTGTGGTTTTGTCCTCTGGCAGCAGTGACTCCAACAGCAGTTCTAGTGAGGGGTCTCGAGCACGCTCAGTTCAGTCTGCAGCCACTCACCCGCCTCCAGCTCCTCCTCCACTGTCTCTGGACTGTGATGAACCACGTAGGAGTTTTGGCATCAGGGTCCAGAACCTTCCTGTACGATCCACAGGTTGGTGCCAAAACTGGATGTTTGTTGCGAGTAAAGAATTTTTTTGTCGTCATGTAACATCTATGATTTGTCTTTTTTCCTCCAGACACAAGTCTGAAAGATGGCCTATTCCATGAGTTTAAGAAGTATGGGAAGGTGACCTCGGTGCAGATCCACGGAGCCTCGGAGGAACGATACGGCCTGGTCTTCTTCAGACAGCAAGAAGACCAGGAGAAGGCTCTCAGTGTGTCCAAAGGGAAGCTCTTCTTTGGTATGCTGATCGAAGTGACTGCTTGGAATGGCCCTGGTGAGTGTTGCAGCTGCGGGTTGTGTAGTTTTGCATTTCGGCGCTGTGGCTTACTGTTTTGTCGTCTTCAACAGAGACAGAAAGCGAGAACGAGTTTCGACCGTTGGACGGACGGATTGACGAGTTTCACCCAAAGGCAACCAGAACCTTGTTTATTGGAAATTTGGAGAAAACGACTAACTACCAGCAGCTGCTGGATGTTTTTCAGCGCTTTGGAGAGATAGTGGTAAGTGTTTCATGAGTTGACTGCGATATTTATCGACACCCCGCAGAAGCCTTACCTTTCCCCATCTTGCATTAGTAATGTTTTGGCTGGTGTTCTCTCAATCCCTGTTTTTGCTTTTGTTTTTGTAGGATATCGATATTAAGAGGGTTAACGGTGTGCCTCAGTATGCATTTGTGCAGTACTCCGACATCGCCAGTGTGTGTAAAGCTATTAAAAAAATGGACGGAGAATATCTGGGTGCCAATCGACTCAAGGTATTTGTTCAGCCACTCTAATAAACTGAAGCCTTTCATCACATGTCTGCACCTTTATGCAACTTTGCTATCCGTTTTCCCTCTGCAGCTTGGTTTTGGTAAGAGTATGCCTACGACCTGTGTATGGTTAGATGGTCTGTCCTCTAACATCACAGAGCAGTACCTTACACGGCAGTTCTGTCGCTATGGACATGTGGTGAAGGTACTTTACATGGCCCACAGTTCTTACTGTACATGCGTTTGTGTATGCCATGTGTTGTTGAACCTGCCTAATTAACGTTCGCATTTTGTAGGTCGTGTTGGACAGATTAAAAGGGATGGCCCTGATTCTATACAACAACACAGATTTTGCGCAAGCTGCTGTTAGAGAGACCAAAGGATGGAAGATTGGTGGCAACAAAATTAAGGTAGTGACAGGAGCTCATTTCCCTTTTGCCTTGAGTAACTTCAGGTGTAGAACGATGTTGTTGGTTGTACCCTGTGCTTCAGGCATGTGCTTGCTCTCTGCAGGTTGACTTTGCCAGTCAGGAGAGCCAGGTGGCATTCTATCGCTCTATGCAGGCGTCAGGGCAGGACATGCGAGACTTCTATGAAATCCCTTCTGACAGAAGGTAAACCTTTACATATGATGCCTCTCATAAGAATAATAGACAGTTTTTTACCGATGTGTCACTTTTGCCCCTTTTTCATCGCCAGGGACGAGCGAAGACCTTCGTATCATGAGTTCTCAGCAGAGAGGGCGTACTATGAGAATGTTCGGGCACCAGGAATCTACGCCGAGGATCCACGGCGAGACTATCCGGCTCGTGGCCGTGAGCGTTATCCGGAGCTAGACCATTACCAAGGTGACCATTATGACCCACGCTATCATGAAGACCCTCGTGAGTACAGAGATTACAGAGACCCCTTTGAACAGGATATCAGAAAGTATAGCTACATCCAGAGGGAGCGCGAGCGAGAACGCGAACGCTTTGAGGCTGACCGCGGCCGGTGGAGCCCATCCCATCCTCGCCGCCCCATAACCCCTTCTGCCTCTCCTTCGCCATCTGACCGTGTCTCAAGGGAAGCAGAACGCCGCGTGTACCGGCACTCGTCTGAGAGGAGTGGAAGCTGTAGTTCCTTATCGCCTACTCCTCAGTTTGAAAAGTCTGAAAAGTCTCCAGTGGATTATAAACCGGAGAGCCTGGACAGAGAAGTGGAGCAGGCTGAGGCTGACCGCATAAGTGGGACAGAAAAGAGCAAACGTGGACGGCGCAAAGAAAAAGCAGACCGAGAGAAGGGAGAGAAAACAAAGTCGAGAAGGGCGAAAGTGCAGTCTCCTAGCGTTCCTTATTCTGAAGCAGACAGGGAGCCCAGCCTGGATTCAAATTCTGGAAAAATGAAAGTTTCAGATGTAGAGAGTTCTGAGAAGCAGAAGCACAAAGCTGAGGGCGAACCCTCCCCTTCTGATTTAATACCACGTCTGGAGTCACAAAAAGAAAAGCTTGATGGTGCTAAAATCGATTCCGGGGATCGGGATAACAAAGGGAGATCAAAGAAACACCTCAAAGCGGAACTTGGAAATGAAGTGAAGGATTCCCTTTTGGATTCTGACAGGCTCGCGGCTCGAAAAAGGCGCTTCGGCGATCCCAGTGGCAAAGGCATAAAACAAAAGAAAGGTCGCCTTGAGGATGAACAAACCACAGGGGTCAATCAGCCTACAGACTTTGGGACATCTTATTCAAAAGAAGGAGAAAGTGATTTGAAAACATTAGAAAAAGAGGTACAGAAGAGAGAAAAGTCCAAATTGGAGCGGACATCCTCTCATTTCAAGGATGAATTGGATCACAGAGCAGATTTCCAAAACAGTGCTGGACAACAGGAAGATCATTCTGAGACTAAAGTGGAGTCTTTAGACTCAAAATCTCAGTCTGGACCAGGTGTGTTAAGGCAGTTTTCCAAGGATGGAACCCCTGAGAAAGACATCAAAGGCAGAGAAGAGTATTTGGACATAGATCTTTCTCAGAGTTATCGAAAGCAAATGGAGCAGAACCGAAGACTTCGTCAACAGCTCCAAGAGCCTGACAAATCAGGAAAACCAGAAACTCCTCAGTGTGTAGACACAGAAGATTTCGAACACCGTAGCTTGGTGCATGAGGTAGGCAAGCCACCACAGGACGTCACTGATAACTCTCCACCGAGTAAAAGCAAGAAACAAGATCACTTGGATGTGGAGGTTGGTCCCAAAAGAGAACGGGTATACCGGATCTTCCGGCCAAAGAGTGAAGAGTCAGAGTGGACCGCAAACTCGCCCAGGTTTAATGCCGCTCAACAAGGAGAGGAAGAATATACAGATGTTCCCCAACTAATTACTGTGAAGGAAGTAAAAGACCAACCTAAACAGGAAGACAGTTCTCACCAGGACTTGGAGCTAACGGTTAAACGTGTTCATACCTCCCAAGTGTCCAAGATAAGCACGTCCCTACACGATGAGCAGAGACGTTGGGCGAGTCGCCTAAAGGAGGACTTGTTGCCTGACTTTTCAAGGAGCTCAGAAAAAAGACGCCTCAATCGGTCTTATTTGGACTATAGACTTTGGCCTGATTTAGAACCTGGTGAGGTGCGCTCTGACTCTGAGGAAGATCGAGAACACAAACCAAACTCTCCCATGCCCTCAACCTCAATGTCCTACCCTGAACGGCATCGTGGAGACAGATTATCAGAATCCAAGCTAATCAGCTCGCTGGAAAGGAATAAATTTTGTTCATTTGCTCTTGACCAGACAATTACACCAGACACTAAAGCATTGCTGGAGCGTGCAAAGTCATTATCCTCTTCAAGGGAAGACAACTGGTCTTTTCTGGACAGCGATTCTCATTTTGCCAGTTTCAGAAGCAGAAAAGATACAGAAAAGGTAGAATCAACACCACGACCGACTCCTTCGTGGTACATGAAGAAAAAGAAATTACGAAGCGAGTCTGAGGATAAACTGGATGACCGGAAGGAAGATCCTAAACCAGAAGAGCAAGAGCGACATGAGCTCTTTGCCTCTCGCTTTCTTCACAGTTCTATCTTCGAGCAAGACTCGAGGCGTCTCCAGCATCTTGAAAGAAAGCATGAAGACCCTGAACATGGTATGGGCTTTCCAGCTAACCAGCAAGGCCAACTCGAAGGTCAGCCTGATTCTGAACCAGTGGTCCTCTTCCATGATCGCTTTTTAGAGTTGACGAGAATGCAGCAACAGAAGGGGAAAGAGCAGTCGCAGCAAGAATCCAAGAAAGAAGAAATCAGTGATGGGCAAATCAGTGATAAAACACAGGAAGAAGAGCAACGCAGTGCTGTTGAACCAGCTGAAATGAAACCAGTTGAGATTAAACCTGTCAGCCCTGCACAAGTCCTTCAGTCAAGCCCTGTGCAAATCATGCAACCCCTTCCAGTTCAAGAAACACAGAAATCACCACCTGTCTTAACGACTAAAGAGACGTCACCACAGCGGGAAGTTTGTAACGCTGAAGTATCTTCTCCTAAGCCGCTCAGTCTTTCAGTGAAAGAAGAAGAAAAACATCCAGAACAGCCGTTAGTCTCCCCGACAAATCCACTGCCTCAAGAACCATCCGAGTCAAATAGATCTGAATCCCAGGACTCAAAGCCTTTAATGATTGAAATTAAAACAAGTCCTACTAAAGAGTTGGAACTGACCCTTGACAGGGATTTAGAGCAGCACTCCGGTAGCGAGACACAGACCACTGACTCTCAACAGAGCTATGAACCAAAATCTGAGCCACAGAATGAGGTGCCTGAATTACAAAATCCTCCCTCTCCTATGGTTGTAGATGAAGTTGAAGGAAGAATAGAGAAACCAGAGCCTGTAGTTATGGATGTTGAACCTCCTTCCAAAGAAACTGAGTCAAAAGGTGCTGACAGTTATACGGTGGAGGAACCGATCTCTCCTCCTCCAAGATCCAGAAACAAAAAGGGCAAGACCTCCCCTACAACACCAGTAGCCCCTTTGACTCCATCAAGCACACCAGATAAACAAAGTACTCGCAAAAGTGAACGCATTGATAGAGAAAAGCTTAAGCGCTCCTCTTCTCCAAGAGTGGAGTCATCAAAAGCAATTTCAGATGCCAAGTCAACAGCCAAGTCACCCATCCATAGCCCTGAGACTGAACAAAGTGTAGAACAAAACACTCCCCCAGTAAGAGCAAGACGTAGAAATGTGCGTTCTGTTTACGCCACCCCAGTAGAAGATGAATCTATACCACAAACTGGCAAGGATGTGGAGTCACCACGTGGGGCACGCAAGCGTGGTGCGGAAAAAGACACAGGGCAGCAGCAAGCAGAACCAGACAGCCAGCCTGTGTTGCCGACCGCACGGCGGGGGCGTCCACCTAAGAATCGGCGCCAAGGAGAGGATTTTTCAGCTGGGAAGAGTGAGCGGTCAAAAGTACCCGAGACTAAGGAGTGTGAGATCAACGAAACTGGAAACAATGAAACGGTCACCAAAGTAGGCAAAGGCAAGCATTCCCCCCACTTCAACAAAGCTGCAAATCAAGGTACCGGGTCTGGATTACCAAAAAAGGGAGAAAAAATTGATAAAACGTCCGAAGCTATAACTTCTGCAGAGATGGGTGGGGATTCTCAGGACAGCGGTGGCCAGCATGATGGTGCTCCTTCAGAGACAAATGAGCCAAACGAGGAGCATAAACCACAAACCATATCAGAAACAAAACAAGAAAAAGACAGAATTGCTCAGACAGAAAGCACTACTGGAAGCCAAGATAAACTCAGTGAGTCTGTTCAGGAGCAGTCAACTTTTGACAAAAGTGTGAGAACAAAATCTACCCGAATAACCAGTAACTTTGGTTCAAAGGTGACAACAGAGGATAAATCTCTTGTGCTGAGAAACCTCAGAATCAGACTTGATGTGACTGAGGTAAAGGCAATGCTGCAAACTGGCAAGGATGAATCAGGGCATGATGACAGTCCTAAAAAGGTTGTGCCAGGTACATCGCCCAAAGAGCAAATCCTAGATCCTAGATTTGAGAAGGAGGCCATAGAGGAAGATGGTGATGTTAAAGAGTCTGTGACAGTGCCCCCAAAGGTCAAGGATCCCCATGAGGCTTTGCTATCCCACCAGATGGAGCTTGAACAAGCTGTGGAGAACATTGCCAAGCTTACCGAAGACCCTGCTCCTCTTCAGTTCAAGAACTCAACTGATTCCCAAACCCCTTTATCTGACCTTGTAGAGGAGCGTGAGGAAGAGAAGCCTGCTAATCCTGCTAGTGAAACAGAACTTGCCGCTGCTATCGACTCCATCACATCTGAAGACATGTCTTGCAGCTTGCCACAAGACCAAGTCATTAGCACTGTTGTTGAGCCAGACCCAGATATTCTAGCCTCAGATGCCAAAGTTGTTGAAGGCAGCAACTCAGCCTCTGTCCCAGAGGACACTTCAAACATGGGGACCCCAAGAAAAGGGGCTAAAGGAAGACCAAAAGCTCAGAAGAGAGCCAAAGGCCAAAAGGCTGCTGCTAGCAAAAAGGAAGCCATCAAAGAAGTGGTAGTGGAACCTGAGAATCTTTCTATCAAGTCCTCAGAATCCATATCCGCAGCAGTACCAACAGTTGCAGAGATTCCCCCCACAGCTGCTGCTGTAATTGCCCCCTTATCGAAGCAAGATAGCACTATAACTGCCACTATAGTCCCGGAAGTTCCTAAAGTGATTGAGAGTTGTCTTAAAGAGCAGCCTGACTTGCCAAAATCATCTAGTCCAGCAGCAAGCAAAAGCCCAACCTCAATCAGGCCTCAGCTTAATCCTTATGAGTGTACATCTCCCTCTCTTTCTCCCACAAGTATTTGCCTCAAACCTTCACATCCAAGCAGACTTTCCGTTTCCCCTACAGATCGAATGAATCAGCCTAAAGAGATGGTCTCCCCTTCAGCCACTCCCGCAACTCCATTAGAGAACCCAGCAATGCTGTCTGATTCCTTTGCCCATGATGGCAACACCAGTGATCTGCGTAAAATTCTTGCAAAACCAAGAGGTATTCCAATCTCAGAGGTCAGTGCTACTTCTGGAAGCATGCATACGCGAGAGAGTGACGTCAAGAGTGCACTGCATGAAAATAGGCCATCTTCTATTCCAGCTCAGCCAGTAGTTCGCCAGCCAGCCTCATTACCGTCCACAGAGACTAAGCAAGTCTTTAACGAGAAATCTGTGATTTCTGTCATCGCCTCCACTGCCACCTCTGTCATCAGTCGAGTTTGCAACCCTCATGAATCTGAGGAGAAGCCTGGTCTTGCAATGGCTATCCCATTTGTGGAAAAGCAGCCACCAAAACAAATGTACCAGACCAGCATGGAGGAAGGTAGCGCTTATCATGGACCACCCGTTGGTGAGGAGGGTGGGAATGCAGGTCGCTATATAGTGGAGAGCACATCCTTGAGTACAGGCCCCACTGCTGGTCTCAGGGTAAACACCTCTGAGGGGGTGGTAGTACTCAGTCACTCAGGACAGAAGATTGAAGGACGTCAACGGATCAGTGCCAAAATCAGTCAAATTCCACCACCTAGTGCAGTGGACATAGAATCTCAGCAGCTGGTGACAATGCCTCAGATCAAACAGGAACTTTATAGTGGATCCCAAAGAGATACACCCAAGGGTTCAGTACCTTCAGTGGACCATGGTCATTCCATGAAGTCACAGGCAAACGTTTCTACTAAGCATGAACCTGGGCCAGACAAATTGGACCCGTACTCTCCAGTGCAAAGTGGAGTTGTGAAAAGATTACAGCAGACACCTGGCCCCTCACAAGTAATGGGTTACCATCCCTCAGAATACACAATGCTGATGAAGCATCCAAAGAAAGGAGAAGGAAGTGAACCTCTTAATGTGGAAAATGTGAAACCTGCTTGGGTGTCTACTATAAGTCCTGCTATAAGCCCTCACCTTCCCTCTACAGGTGGCGGTCACGTTGGGTTTATACCAGGCACGCCTACGGATAGAGCCCCTTCACATATTCAGACCAAACAGGAACCCCGCTCACCGCGGAAATCCGGTCACCCCCATTCTCCTTTTGCCAAAGTGTCTTCTCCTATTGGCTCTTCGTCTCCTAAAGGCATGTCTATGGTCTTACCAACTGGTTTACCTGCCATGTCTCAGTATGTCCCCAGCGTGCATCATTCTGAACAGTCCGTCATCATGCCTCCTCATAGTACACATGGCAGCCTTGGCAGAATGTCGCCTCACCGTGTGGGCCAGGCCATTTCCATGGGTCACCTTTCTCAGGGAGATGTACGAGTCAACACACCTCCACTATCAGTGATGAACTACGGAATTCACACTGAAGGCCTCGCTTCATCTTGGGCGCCTGGTCAACAGCGTCCCACGTCTCCTCAGGCTGTAGGGAACAGAGAGATGGTCCTCAAAGTCAACCCGGCTAGTGCAAGAGGTCACGAAGCAACCGAGGAAGAGGCAGCAAGACGGTTTCATCAAGCGCTTGGAAGGCCGCCAGCAACTCAACTGAAACCAGATTCGTTACCAGCAGAATACCGTGGCGCACTTCACAGCGGACTGCCATTGGAGCGGTTTAACATGCAAACAAGAGACATGCGGATGCTGATATACCACCCTCAGGGGGAGCGTCCAGCTGCTGAGTTGCACCAGGGGCATATAACGGAGGCTGTCCCTCCCACCTCAACCCCCACCAGCATTACAGCCTCGCTTTCTCCTCGGGCACACCTCTTGCAGAAAAGTGTGTCCGACAAGGATGCCCTGAAGCAGTCTGAAATAAAGAGGGCTACCCCACCCCCTGGAAAAGATGGAATGCTAGGAATCCGTGGTGCAGTGCCTGCTATGGCCTCTCCTAAGCGAGTTCAGCTGATCTCCTCAGGGACTATGCCACCCTTTACGGAGTATTCGTCCATGTACACTAACCTTCGCACTGTGCACTCGCAGTTTCCTGAAAATTCGCCTATGGGGATCAGCCAGCCTCCTCGCAACATAACTCCATCACAGGCAAGTGCTGTATTGTACTGAGAAGTTACATGTTTCTGATTTATATCTGTATTACACTAATACAAACCTTTTTTTTTTTTTTGTCCAATAAAGGGTCTTCAAGAGCCCGACCACAACCAGACTCAGAATGAAAGTCAGGTGGAGCATGTTGGCCACCAGCAAATCAACATGGTACAGCTTCTCACGGTGAGCCATAAGGACAGACTTTTAGGGGGTGTGAAAGAAATGCAACTACTTTAATTGAAGCCATTAAAAAAAAAAAGAAGATAAGATCCGATGTGCTGGTGTTTTTTTTCTCAATTTATTAATTTATTTATTTATTTGTTAATTTGTTGTTGTTTTGAACAGAGGTATCCTATCGTGTGGCAAGGCCTGCTGGCTTTGAAAAATGAAACTGCTGCTGTGCAGTTGCATTTTGTCTGTGGAAACAAGTCTCTTGGCCTGCGCTCGCTTCCCGTGTCGGAGACGGGGCCTCTGCGTATTGTCCAGAGGATGAGATTAGAAACACAACAGCTTGAAGGAGTAGCTCGCAGAATGACCGTAAGTCTCTGAACTACGCAGAATTTTCACTCAAAAATGTTTTCTAGATTCAAAGTTTGTCAAAACATTTTTAGATGTAAGAATATTACAAAGGTTCTGTCTTATTTTGAATTAATTATTATTTTTTATTACATTTCTATCATTTTGTGTATGTTGACTCTTCTCTATTTTGTCTGTAGGGTGAAAGTGAGTTCTGCCTCCTGCTCGCCATGCCTTGCGGTCTAAATCAGGAAGACGTGGTGACGCAGACACAAGTGCTCAAATCGGCCTTCATTAACTATCTGAAGGCTAAACTGGCTGCAGGCATCATTAATGTCCCCAATCCTGGCTCCAATCAGGTATAAGGTGTTCTTATGCTTCTTCTCTCATCTAAAGTCATTATCCTCTAACATTTGAGGATGTTTTCACCGTTTGAGTGGAACCCTGGCGTGTTCTGCCCCTCGGCGCGGTTCTTCAGGTGCTAAATCTGAATGATTAGATAGTTGTATTAATAATTGATGTTTAAATTGTGTATTCAGCATTTTAATCTTTTTGTTTGTTGATGCTAAATGTCTAGGACACAGTGCAGTGCATGCATGCGTCTGTCCTTTGGTGTAGTTTGTTAAAAAAGAACGCTGCAACCCTAAAACACACTGCATGTTAAATTCCCATCCTGCAGTCAGAGTCGGAGTCAGAGTCGGTTCACTTTCTTCCCCGGATGCAGAGCGTGCCGAGGCGCTCTCCGCGCCGATCGCGGTTGCTGTGTTCTCACCTGCTGAGGATGAGAACCCTCCAGGGTTCTGTTCAAACCGAATAGCAAACTAATCTCAAAAGATTTCACTCGCTTTGCGTGACCCTCACGTTTCCTGCTCTTTCCTTTAGCCCGCCTACGTGCTGCAGATCTTCCCTCCGTGCGAGTTTTCCGAGTCTCACCTTTCACGGCTTGCTCCCGACCTCATCAACCAGATCTCCAGCATTTCACCTCACCTCATGATCGTCATCACCTCGGTGTGATCCTGTGCGTCGTCTGACCCGGACTCGTCAAACCCACCTCGATGTCACGGACACGTTTACGGACGTTCTCGGAGCTCAGGAGAACCCGGTGGTGTTTGGAATCCTCCTACATATCAGTGTGTGCAGCACCACTCCACATTATCTCCCATTTCACATTGCTCTGCTGTATTTGTATTTATTGGTGATTTCTTTTTTAAACTCATGGAAATTCTTTGGGAAATCATGATTTTTTCTTTTTTTTTCTTTTTGAAGAATGAGGGGGAAAGGATGGGTGGCACGAAGTGGACTCCGGTTTGTTCGTTTGTTTCCTCGCTGATTCGGTTCTTTTCTTTTTTTCGACGGAGAATACAAACCATTGTAACAGACTAACCTTTTGTAATCAATCCTGCACGCCGTTTAACCGGTCAGGAGAAATAACGTTGGGAATGTACATTTCAGAGGATCGACTCATCCGCCTTGCTTTGTCTCTCTCTCTTTCTTTTTTTTCTTTTTTTTTGTCACTCGCTTTGCTAATCCACGTAAGTGTAGACTCGAACGCCGGCTCTTGGAGTTTTGTGATTGCGGGACTGTAAATATTTTAAATATTTAAAAAAAAAAAAACAACTCTGCGAACATGGCTTAAACCCCGGGAGAGTTGCCCCTTTTTATTTTCAACCTCGGAACTGACTCCGGAAACGAGTGGGAAAGAAGATGGAGGAAAACGTTTGTGATGTAAATACTGAAGACTTTGGGCTGGCAGCTCTTGAGGGTTTGTTTTGCGGGCACTTCAAATTTTCTTACTCAAATAAAAAAAAATCCAGAAAACTTGAATATAACAGTCATATTCTTTCTTTCTCTCTCTCTCTCCTTCTGTCTCTCTCTCTCTCTCTCCTTCTGTCTCTCATTTCATCATTTGTGTTCATTGCTCTTGAGATCATGAGAATAATTTTGTGTAAAAATAAATAAATAAATAAATAAATGTCTCTAACCAAATTGAAAAATTGACAGGAATACTTTTTTTTTTTCTAAATTAAAAAATTCCACAAGTCATTTAAAAGATAGTGATTGTAAATAGTTTAGCATTTAATTTTACGGTTTCCTCATGTGCCATTAATTAATTTATTATTATTTATTATTAATTATTTTACTTTAATTTATTTTTACAGTGTTATTACTTCTAAACTCTCAAAGCCACGTGAACACTGCTGAGCTAAAAATCTTTAAACGGCTTAAATAGAAAGGAAAACCTGGCCTGCGCTCGGACTCCAGCAGGATGTACAGAAAACAAACACGGCTCATGCACAAGACAATACGAGAGGACAGAAAACTTAGCTTAAAAATACGAACTTCCAATGAAGACCTGAGGGCAGCTTGGGAGCCGGAAAATGAAACCTGAAGAAAGTTGCTGATTATGGTTTGGATATCAGCTGCATGTTCCAGGAAATCTGCTCCTGCATGTTACTGTACCATACCATACCGTACCATACCGTACCATACTGTACCGTACCGTACCATACCATACTGTACCGTACCATACCATACTGTACCATACCGTACCATACTGTACCGTACCATACCATACCATACTGTACCGTACCATACTGTACCGTACCATACCATACTGTACCATACCGTACCATACCGTACCATACCATACCATACTGTACCGTACCATACCATACTGTACCGTACCATACCGTACCATACCATACCATACTGTACCATACCGTACCATACCATACCATACCATACTGTACCATACATCCGGAATTAAAGAAGAGAAAACTGGTAACTAAAGCTGCGGTTTGATCATCTGAGAAACGAGCCGCTAACTCTGGGCTGGGGTTCAGTATTGACAGAGCGTGTGGTGTTCACGTAACCAGGGGTTCTCCGCTTGCCCTCTGTCTCGGGGTCTGGAGATCTTCAGGTGGCTGAAACTTGGCCGCTCGGACATGATGTACTGTGCGTGTTGGGGGTTTTGGTGGAACCACACGGATAGTGGATGTGGATGGTGAAATTTGAGTCTTCAAACACACAGACAGCCAGTGAAGCCCAAACCACGTCAACCATCATCCACAGAATCCTAAATAATCTCCCACACCAAACTAACCAACAGCACCAGTGTGAAGACACCACTGGACCGGTCCTGAAAACAACAACGCTGAAGAACCTTGCAGCAGCTCATCACGCCAGCTAGAGGTTTGGATTTCATGGAGCGTAGTGGTCTGGTAGCTTCACCTGCAGCTCGTAATGGAGCTTTCACAGGAAAGAAGCTTTGATGTGGTTTCTTGGTTTAAGACAACATGCCGGGCTTTGATAGTGTAGCTCATCCGTTCAGAGCTCGGCTATTTGGTACACGCCTTGAAGATGAAGAAAGTCAGAGTAGTAAAATCTCTGGAAGATACGCATGACTCTGTGGCTCGATGGGTTGAATCATGGCTCTTGGTGTGGAGGTTCTTGAAACCCCCTCAGAAGGAGACACACCAACCAACCAATCAACCAACCAACCAACCAACACGTTAGCGCCGTCTTTTGTTCTCCTGCAGAAGCCGAGTGATCCAGCCTGAATCAACACCCCCCTACGGATACGACTCGGTGACCCGACAGGTTTGTTGTTGTCTCTCTGAGGGACGTGCAGGAACTTGATGAACTTGTCCACCTTACGCAACACTCCAGAATGCTTACACAAGTGTCTGATCTTTAAGAGCACTGGAGCTTTTACTGAGTCCGGGGGTGGTTTCGGTTTCCACTGGCCGTTCATTTTATTCTCAACAAATTACACACTTTATATCAGTAAAGACTTTCAGCGTCCACCATTCAGTGAGATCTGACGTGTGACTGAAGTGTCCCCAGATCGGTATAAATACACAATCCGGTGGTGTAGACCCAGCAGCTTGTGGAATAATGAACACATCGTTTATATTACATC
>JAOVVG010000001.1:3854326-3869743 GCA_028566375.1 Leptodoras nelsoni
AATGACTCAGTAGAACGACTCAGTAAAATGACTCAGTAGAACGACTCAATAGGATGACTCAGTAGAATGACTCAGTAAAATGACTCAGTAGAACGACTCAATAGAATGACTCAGTAGAATGACTCAGTAGAACGACTCAGTAGAATGACTCAGTAGAATGACTCAGTAGACCAACTCAGTAAAATGACTCAGTAGAATGACTCAGTAGAACGACTCAGTAAAATGACTCAGTAGAACGACTCAATAGGATGACTCAGTAGAATGACTCAGTAGAATGACTCAGTAAAATGACTCAGTAGAACGACTCAGTAAAATGAGTCAGTAGAACAACTCAGCAGAATGACTCAGTAAAATGACTCAGTAGAATGGCTCAATAGAATGACTCAATAGAATGACTCAGTAGAACAACTCAGCAGAATGACTCAGTAAAATGAGTCTGTAGAATGACTCAATAGAATGACTCAGTAGACCGGCTCAGTAAAATGACTCAGTAGAACGACTCAGTAGAATCACTCAGTAAAATGACTCAGTAGAACGACTCAATAAAATGACTCAGTAAAATGAGTCTGTAGAACTACTCAGTAGACCGACTCAGTAGACAGACTCAGTAGAACGACTCAACTGAATAACTCAGTAGAACGACTCAGTAGAACGACTCAGTAGAACGACTCAGTAGAACGACTCAGCTGAATGACTCAGTTAAACAACAAATAGAGAACAGCTGAATAGAATCAGTCAACAGGAGAATACCGACTCAATTAAACAGCAGACAGAATGACTCTACAGAACGACAGACAGAAGAACTGAGTAGAACGTCTCATGTGGCATATAGAACGACTGTTATTAACAAAAACCCAGAACCAACCCAATCTGTTCTCACAGAGAACCCAGCATGCAAACAGAATCAGAATGAATCAACAACAATCTGTATGCTGACATAGTCATCAAAGACTTTTTGAAGCTTTTACTCTGCAGCCCCATGTGGTTCTTTAGAGTGGTTAAGCCTTCACTCTGACCTCCAACTCGGTGTCCTTTTGTGTGCATTCAAAATCATAATGTTTGGATAATGTTTGTTAGTATCTGTTAAACCGTGTGTAGTGGTGAATACATTTTATTACACACGATTTAACAGATACTAACAAACATACTAAGATCTTTATTGTTGTTTTCTCACTTTTTCTGTTCATATTTGTGACATTCATTTACAAACCCCCATTTCAAGAAACGTTGGGGCACTTTCTAAAAATGTGGTCTCTGTTGTCTGATTCACCTCTTCATGATGCTCCGTACATTCTCAGTAGGAGACAGATCTGGACTGCAGGCAGGCCTGTCGAGCACACAAAGTCACGACCCACGACCCAGCCTTGCTTGTAAAGGCTAAGCCTTTGGTGGATGCTCCTATACTAAATCTTGATGACCTTACCGGTTACCAGTTAAACAGATAATTGTGGAACCTTCCAGTGTTACTTGTAGAACCTTTTCAGTCTTATTTCTAAATATACATCAATGTCTAAAGTTGTTTATATTTAACAAATAGAATTAAGTAAGAAAGTATCCCAACCTTTCTGGAAACGGTTTGTATAATTGGTTGGTTTTATTTCTAGCAGTGGGCACTGACAGTAGAACTGATCTGTAAACCGATAACTTTCATGATATGTGGGAGTGGTGTGGTTATGCAGTGTGTGCAGGTTCACTTATCATTGATGGCCATGTTCTGCTGATTCTTATAATCAAAGTAGTAAAGGATGATTGCAGACTCATGGCTCCTCTGATGATTTCTTTTGAGGGAAGTTGTTTCACCTTTTGCTGATCATTTCTTTGCTGGTTAAAGATGTGCCTATACATGGGGATGTCCATGTTAACCTTTACTGAGAACAGTCCGTATGGATCTTGAATAGAAGGTAACCCTTCTTGACGGGTCCAATTTCATTGAGTTTGGCTAAAAGTTCAACCTGAAAAAATTCTATAAAACTTCATACAAGGGAGAAAAAGCAAGCAAGATTTGTGAGCCTTGATGATTGATGTTACTCCGGTATTTCATTATGCCTGTTTATGCTCTGGGATAGTGTGGTTTTTTTTGTGTTATGTCTATGATTGCCCTTGGATACTTGCTTATTTTGTACTTTCATATTTGCAGAAGAAAGAATGGCTCTGCTTGACATGCCAGACACAGAGAGCCATTTCAGGGGATTTAGGGGATGCCCCATCACCTGTTCCTCAGCCGGTGGGATCTCCCAGAGCACTGGGTCCGACTACCCAACAGCAGGCTCAACTGAGGCCACCTAGTCAGCAGGGAGGGCTGAGGCATCCCGGGCCTCAGCAGCAAAAAACACCTGGTGCCCAAGTAAGTGGTCCTCTCCCTCCTACCAAACAAGGAACACCACAGAACAAAGGTCCCGCTCAAGTGTCTCCTGCCAAGACAGCCCCTACCCAACCTGTGACAAAAAGCAAGGCAGAGACTCGCAAACAAGAGCAAAGCAGTAGCAAGAAACAAGCAGTGTCCAAAACTGAGAAAGAAGGTGACGTGAAAATTGTCCATAAAAAAGGAACACAGGAAGTAAAAGACCAGAAGAAAAGTAGTGACTCGCAGAAATCTAAACACCACGACGTGAGTGACGCTTTGTGTCCTCATTGTCTCTGTACTCATCTTCCATGATCAGTCCACTCATGGCTTTATCGTGCTTTGATCAACATGTTAAATTAAATTAAACATGTTCTTACCATTGTGTTGCATGAAAAGCCACTTCAAAGACATTATCACTAAAATTCATTACTAATCCACTTTTATTACTCACTGAGACTTCATGTCATCACTCATAACTCACATTCAGTCTCCTGCAACGGTAATTATTTCGCAAATGCATTATTGTATGTGTCATTATTGTAATTAGGTAACAGAATTTGAACCCAAACACTCTCATTGGTGTGTGCTGTAAATGTCTGTAACAAGCATGGGCATTATTTCTCATGATCTTTGTACACTTTCATTAGCCTTTGCAGGGCATGTGATGCTACTTATACTTTAATACACTTGCATGCATATGACTTGCATGTTTATAACGATTTACTTAAAAATGTATGTTTTATTCGTACGATTTAATTATTTGAATGGATAACAGAACGTTTTGCCATTCTGCTAATTCACAGGATTCCAACAAGTCCAGCACACAGAGTCTCAGTGACACAGGCTACTCCTCTGACGGCATATCCGGCTCCCAGGGTGAGATCACTGGGCTCATCCATGAGGAAGGAATGAAACTCAGTGAGGGAGGCTTGTCTACCCAGCGCAGTCCTCCCAGCCCCTCTGAAATAAAAAAACTTGAGAGTTCTATGCGACCTCTGTTACAATCAGAGACAGCCTCTGAAATTGATAAGCAGAGACCACAGTCGCTGTCCATAACACAAGACCAGTTTGATTCTGATGGGGAAGTATCCGATGACCTTAGTTGCAAATTGCGTCATGATTATGTGGAGGACAGCAGTGAAAGTGGCCTGTCTCCTTTACCAACTAGACAGAAGTTGCAGAAGGATGTAACAGACGAGGAGTTTATGAGACGACAGATTTTGGAAATGAGTGCAGATGAGGATGAAACGGTAGAGACTGAAGGTCAAGTGAAAATCAAAAAAAGTCATAAACACAGTGGTGATCTGGGAAAAGAGAGACGACGTCTTACACAGCAATCTAACAGTTTTGAGGATGACACTAAAAGTAATGATGGTGATGGGGATGATATGATGGGTTCACAAGGAGGCCTAAGGCGATTTAAGACTATAGAACTGAATAATACTAACAGTTATAATCGTGATTTGGAACTCAGCACAGAGCATGACCTTAGAGAACCTGAGCTTGAGATGGAAAGCCTGACTGGATCACCTGAGGAAAGGTCAAGGGGAGAGTATTCCTCAACCCTTCCTGCTACTACACCTAGCTATACATCTGGCACCTCTCCCACTTCTGTATCATCACTGGAGGAGGACAGTGATAGTAGTCCTAGCAGAAGGCAAAGGCTCGAGGAGGTTAAGCAGCAGAGGAAAGCAAGACATCGATCCCATGGCCCACTCTTACCAACAATTGAAGACTCATCTGAAGAAGACGAGCTGAGAGAAGAGGAAGAACTCTTAAGAGAGCAAGAAAAGATGAGAGACTTGGAACAACAAAGGATTCGCAGCACAGCCAGGAAAACAAAAAGGGACAAGGAGGAACTCAGGGCACAGAGACGCAGAGAGAGGTCAAAGACTCCCCCCAGCAACCTGTCACCAATTGAGGATGCTTCCCCAACAGAGGAGCTCCGCCAAGCAGCTGAAATGGAAGAACTTCACAGATCATCCTGTTCAGAATACTCTCCCTCTATGGACTCAGAGGCAGAAGGATTTGAAGTGAGCTCTAAACTTTATAAGTCTGGCAGTGAGTACAATCTTCCAACTTTTATGTCTCTGTATTCTCCCACAGAAAAACCGTCTGCTGCGTCACCATCTGCTTTACACAAATCATTAAAAAGTGCTGAGGAGGTTTATGAGGAAATGATGAGAAAGGCAGAGATGATGCAAAAGCAGCAGGGACAACCAGGAAAACAGGGGCAGCAAGGGGCTTCCCATTTAGCAAATAATTTGCACTTAAGAACAGGGTCAACATCTCTGAGTCCAGGCACAAGCCCCACACAGATGTCAGCCCCTGTATCATTTTCAGAAAGTGGCACTAGTGGAAGAGGGACAGCCAGAGTTAATGATACACAACAAGATCAGGCCAGAATACCTACCCAAACCTCCAAAACGTCACAGTCTCAACCACAATTGCGTCAGCCTACTCCTGGACAGCAAGTCCAACCTGCCCAGGGTCAAGGTGCTGACTCACAAACAACTAGTCCCACTCATGCAAAAACTCATGGTCGCACATCGTCCGTACCATCTACAACCCAAGGCTCCCACATTCCTCAAAGGACCCAACGCCTTGCGAGACAACAATCCTCCCAAGATTCCCCAGTCATGGTGATAACACTAGGGTCAGGCAGCACTACTCAGCCTTCAAAACCAATAACTGTAAATTCTTCTACTTCCCCCCTCTCTTCTCCAACAAGTAGCCAGCAACAGCCAATTTATCGGACTCAGTCTCCAGGAACAAGTTCTCCTACATCACCACAAATGCCTCAGCTTACCTATCAGAGAGGACAAGCAGGTGAAAGAGTGACTACTGGCTCAGGCACTCCCTCCTCTGTAGGTTCTCAAAGCCATAGGTCTGAAAACATATCATTGTGTAAAATATCCAGTGTTCCAGGAACCTCTAAGGTTATTGAGCAAGGGACAGTGAACCAAAGTGGAAATGTAGTTGATCTTAGAGCAATGAAGCCTGCTCCAATTATTATGACAGACCATGGTATGGATCTAACATCCTTGGCATCTGACACACGGAGGTACTCAGTTGATGCAGACCAACCCCCAATTCGTCATACAGCGGTACAACCTCTAATTATGAACTTAAATGCACAGGCGCAACCTTATGTGACAACATCCACACCAACAACAGTTAGTGTTACTGTTGCAGCTTCTATGTTCATATCACAGCCTAAACACCCAATGGTTTATGGAGATCCACTACAGAATCGAGTTGACTTTGGTCAAGGTGCTGGATCAGCTGTTTGTCTTTCTCAACCGAGACCTCCAACAGACACAACAATTCCCAAGATAGACGCGTGTCTGGAAGATCTTGGTATTCAGCAACAGCAGCTTCAAAAGCAACAACAAAAGCTGCAACAGCAGCAAGAGCTCCTTGAACAACAGCTCCAACAGCACCAACAAAATGCAGCTTCTTTTGCTCGTTACAACTTAGCAAACCAAGTGCAGCCAATATTGTTAAAGAAGGACTTAGTGGTATGCCAGACCAGTGGTGGAAGCACACAAACAGTAGTTAGTGCCATTCCTAAAGTATCCCCACTTCCACCACAGCCCTTAACAAGCTCTGTATCTCCTACCCCTACTATTGGCCATGACATATATGGTGGGATTGCTCTGGAACTAAAAAATAAACCCACTGTAGCTAACCTCTCATCAGGAAAGCCCCATGTAATGATGGTACAGTTAGATGAGAGTAGTTCATCACAAGGGGGTACAGTTACCCAAATAGTTAAAAGAGAAGAGCCATCTTCAGCACCAGAAGTTCTTGATCTTACTGGACAGATCAAGTCAGAGAACCAAATGGCTTGTTGTGATGTTGTCTACCAGTTGCCTTTTCCTGGTAGCTGTTCGGGTCCTTTTGGTCAGAGAGGCAAAACAACTATTTCAGAGCCAAATCCTTCTGTTGAGCCTACACCAGCCCCTCATCAGCAAGCTCAGCTGGAAAAAGATGGTTACCAGCCAGTAAACATGCAAGGGGCATCAGAGGAACATAAACCTTTCACTATGCCTCCACCTGGACGACTTCCACCATCCATGTCAGACACAAATCTTGCAGAATCAGGACTTCAGTACTATCAAAGGACTGATCCTGGAGACCTAGCAGTGGATTTGAGCTCTATGAAACAAGCATATGAAGCAGGATATCTTGGAATGGGTGCCCAATATGGATCCTACACTGATTTGCGTCATCAAGATGTTTCTACCCCACCATTACCTCTGCGTAGATATGGCTCGATGTCCAATATCAGTGGAGAATTTGGCTATCCTTCTCGTGACCTGGCAGGCACTCAAGAACCAAATCTTGCACAGTACAGTGCCACCACTGCCAGAGAAATTAGCAGAATGTGTGCTGCTCTTAACTCAATGGATCAGTTTGGAAATCGTTATGCAAACAGCCCTGATATTATTCAATATGGTGCTGGAAGAGGGGGCCCAATAGCAAGGCTTGGCCTTCAACAAGGTTTAACATCTATCAGAGCAAACCTCCTTTATGGCACAGATGGGAGG
Source organism: Leptodoras nelsoni (assembly GCA_028566375.1). Taxonomy (NCBI): domain Eukaryota; kingdom Metazoa; phylum Chordata; class Actinopteri; order Siluriformes; family Doradidae; genus Leptodoras; species Leptodoras nelsoni. The sequence continues at coordinate 3,861,224 of JAOVVG010000001.1, forward strand.
CCCACTGCACATGGACAAGCACTTACAAATCTAATCAATGCTAGACAGGCTAGCCTGCGGGCCTTATATCCTCCAGCCTTGAGGACTGCTGATGGAATGATATACTCTACTATAAACACTCCTATAGCATCTACCTTACCAATTACAACACAACCTGCCCCAGTACTAAATTCTATGCTAAGAGGAGTCTACAGGCCTTATCCTCCAGGCAGTGTGACAGCTGTTCCTCTATCAAGCCTTAGTAGATTGCCTCATGTAACTCCAAGGATGCCTCTCTCTTCACAGGGACCTTACAGATATCCTTCTCCCACCCATTTCCCAGCATCTGCACCAGATTCTATTTCAGGGAGTGCACCAACTACAAGTACCTCCCAAGAAACTCCTGTCTATCTTGGTAAGCCTACAGTCCCTAGCACAATTATATCAACCACAACATTACAATCTGCACCTAGAGTTACTGCACAAACTAGTGTTATACCAGCCCAACCAACTATTTTAAACCAACAGACTTCTCAGGGTCATATTACAGTAGATGACACCACAGTCCTTCCACCCACTCAAAGTCAAATTCCACAGTCAGTTCAGCAGCAAATACAGGCACAAACCCAGTCTCAAGCATTGACCAAAAGTAAAGATTCATCCTTTTCTCAAGGTGTGTCACTTTCTCAGGCACAGACCCACATACCCGTGCCACAATCACAGCCTCATGCAGCTACTAGAGTACTGGCAGATACAGCAGTTAGTGGTAACATTAACACTTCTATGGACAAAGAAAAGGAGAAAGAGGAAGAACGTTTACGACAGCAACAAGAGCAGCTACTGCAACTGGAGAGAGAACGCATTGAGTTAGAGAAGTTTCGTCAGTTGCGCCTTCAAGAAGAGCTGGAGAGGGATCGCTTAGAGCTACAGAGGCACAGAGAGAAAGAACAACTTCTTGTGCAGCGTGAAATCCAAGAACTGCAGAACATCAAACAGCAGGTGCTCCAGCAACAGCAGGTTGAAAGAGAAACTCAGCTGGTATTACAGAGAGAGCAGTTGGCCCAGCAGAGGATGCAGCTTGACCAAATTCAGGCTTTGCAACAGCAACTCCAGCTGCAGCTTGAAGAGCAGAAGAGACAAAAGACAGTAGCCGTTGAGGCAGCGGCAGCAGTGGCAGCAGCAGAGGCAGCTGCTGTTTCTGCAGCTGCTGCTGCAGCAGCCACAACTGCTCAAGGTTCCATTAATGGAATGATGGTTGGTGGAGCCCCTCAAGCAATCTCCATCATCTGTGATCAGAGTGGTAGAGTTATTCCACAAGATGGCCAGAGCTTACAGTTTTTACCTTGTATGGATGGGCAGATGGTTCAAGCACTGGTATCGACAAGACCTATGCCCAGCTCAGCCTCTGAAATGTCCCTGAGGAACAGTGAAGATCAGAGAGGTAGCCATGCTATAAAGAAGCAAAATTCCATGCCTCGCTTGAGGAACGGCACTGAGGAGGAACCAGTGAAAAGGATTGCCGACAGTAGTGTTCAAACTGATGATGAAGATGCCGAGGATCACTTTATGTCAAGGCGCAGAAGGACCAGGCGTATTGCTGACTGCAGTGTCCAGACAGATGAGGAAGACCAGGGGGAGTGGGACAGCCAGCCAGTGCGACGTCGGCGCTCAAGGTACTCCAAACACTCTGAATCGGGTGCAGAAAATAAAAGTGATGCATCTAAAGTGACTTCCAGCATAGCTATCCAGACCACCAGTGACTCCTCATGTCAAACTGAATCAGATCAGCTGGGCAGAGTCTCACCAGCCATTCACATCACCATGGCTGAGACATCAAAGGTTGAACTGCTTCACTACATCTCTGCACCGGAGAGGACACACAAGGGAGAGAGTTTAGCCTGCCAGACTGATCCAGAAGCACAGTCTCAAGGGGTAGTTGTTCCTCAGCTCAGTGTTCCCACCACAGTCAGCCCCTACTCCACCAGTTTACAGGTAGTCGGTGGCACATCAGCCAAGTTTGAAAGAAGGAAACCGGATCCACTAGACATTGGACTACAAGCACAGCAACCAATTGATCCACGTGCACCCAAATCTCCACAAGTGTTATACTCCCCTGTGTCTCCACTGTCCCCGCACCGCATGCTGGAGACAACCTTTGCCTCCAGTGAGAAGCTCAACAGGGCACATGTCACACCCCAACAAAAGGCCTTCACTACTGAATCACCCAAGAGGCATCAAACAATTCCAAGGCCAATAAAAAGTGTTCAGCGCTCCATGTCAGATCCCAAACCCCTCAGCCCAACTTCAGAGGACCCATCTAAGAGCAAGTTCACACTGTACCAGAGTCAAAACTGTGCAGGCAGTCAGGTAAGAAACATTTTAATTGTATATTTTACAGATGTGTTTACTGTCAGAAGGATGAAAATTGCAGCTGGAAATTGCAGAATATGGAATGAAACACACATACACACACGTATATATATATGCACAGTAAGTGAACACTCCAGCAGCACTGCTGTGTCTGATCCAATCACAACAGCACAACACACACTAACACACCACCACCACATTAGTGTCCCTGTAGTGCTGAGAATGATCCACAACCCAAAAAGTACTTGGGTGCTGTTCCTGTGGGGGTCCTGAACAGAGTAAAGGGGACTAACACAGTATGTCAGTACAGTAAGTCCCCGCTTAACGACGGGGTTAGGGACCAGAAAGTCTATCGTTAAGTGATTTTGTGGTTAATCGGGACCCTATGCTTTCAGCGTGGCCTGGTGATAACAGCCTTATATCCCACAGTCATTTTCGCCGTCTCCTTCACTTTCTCTTTATCTTTAAGTATCATTGAAATGGTGGAATGAGAAACCCCCATGCTACTAGCGATTGCCGATACTTTCATTCCACCTTCGTACTTCTGTATGATCTTCATCTTCGTCGAGGGTTTTTCTGGTCTTCTTAGCGGAAGATCCTGTAGGAGTTGTACTCTTTGTTTTGTCAGCCGTGTTGATGGGATAAGTTTTGATTGCAAAATTGTAAAAAAACTAACAAAGTTCTCGTGCGTGTGTACGTACGGCATGAGAAAGAGCGATCTCGTTGCCGAGATGAACTGTGGTGGACGCTACGCCGCCAGCTGCCTCAGCCCAGCTTATCGTACACAACATTCCACTGTGCTGCCACTGCTCTGGCGCGAAATTCAAAAATATCGTTCGGCCATCCGTCGTATCTTTGAAATTTGGTCGTATATTGAAATTCATGGTTATTCGTGAAAGTCCGTCGTAACTTCGGGTCGTCGTTAAGTGAGGACTTTACAGTATGTAGGGAAACAGATGGATGCAGACTTGATTTTTGATTTGCTCATGCAGGCTTTCTTTGGCCGAGGTGATGTCACGTGCCATTCAGCAAGTTTTCACAAAAACAAATGTCTGGGCACTAGGAAGGCTAGAATGCAACTGAAACGGGTCCTACTGTTTATCTGATCACAGTGTAACGGAATTGAAACCACCATCCGCATGCTTTCTGGTTGAGGTTCATGCTTTGTTTGTTTATCGTCTCTCCTCTCTTTTCCTTGCTTACAGCTACAGAACTCAATGATGAGGAAAGTGAAGCGAACCCTCCCCAGCCCCCCTCCAGATGAGACGCCACTCCCCATTGTAACACCCGCAATGACCCACATGTACAGCTCCCCTGGAATGCCCCAGAGAGTATTGTCCCGTTCAGCACAAGGTGTCACCAAGGCAGGTCTTCTGAGTGAACTGAAAGCTGTTGAACAAGAGTCTTCCAAGTTACGTAAACAGCAAGCAGAACTTGAGGAAGAAGAAAAAGAGATTGATGCTAAGCTACGCTGTTTGGAACTAGGCATTACACAACGCAAGGAAACCATGGTAAAAGAACGGGAGAGGCGAGAGCTGGCCTACCTGCGAGGCATTGGGGATGCACGGGACTATATGTCAGACAGTGAACTCAACAACCTTAGACTAACTGGAGTACCAACAGGGACCTACGAAGCAAATGGATTGTTGTCAAGACCAAGCACAGCACCTCTTAGCCAATTTACTTCTGACCCAAATGTGACTCCTCAGTACCCACCTACCTCTTCTTATGTCCCATATCCATTTCCACAGAGCCAACCTGCACCAACACAGCCATCGACTGCAGCCTACCAGCAGATCGGATTTCAGTATCCAACACCATCCCAGCCTCAGCCAGGCACCTTTCAGCCACACCCTCCTCAACCCTCTTATCAAACACAAGTAACCTATCAGAGTCATGGGTATGCCCAGTCATATCAGCCAGGTCTAGGCCTGCAGCAGCCCATACACCAGAGCTTTCAGCCTCCTGCAGCTCATTTACCTGGACAGACATTACCATATCCTGGCCAAAGTCTGCCCTTTCCGTCTCAAGCTGATATTCTTTCTGGTCATCAGCTGCCACGACATACATCACTGGCTGATCTTGAGCAGAAATTGCCAACCAATTATGAAATAATTACTGATCCTGCAGTGTCCGTAGCCACATCAGCTCAGGAATCTGGCTACAGTGGTGCCTATTCTTCACCATTGACAAATGCTTATGGGCCATATCGCACCCCTGATCAAACAATGACAGACCGCATTCCAAGTCCTACATCTGGGTATGGTACAGATGGTCTCTATACCACAAATCTAGAACAAAATATTCCCAGAAACTATGTAATGATAGATGATATTAGCGAACTGTCAAAGGAGAACATGGTATCATCTGATGCTTCAAGGACAGGTTATGGGAGTGAGAATGGTCCACGGGGGTTAGGATATGGAGATGGATCTGAAGATCTATATGGAAGAGCTGGAAGCACCACCAGTTACCACCATCAGGGTGCTGTGGACAGTCATGGCCGTCCTAGCACAACTGTGAGTGGTGGATCTTCCTATTACTATGAAGACTATAAGCATTCATCTCGCAGTAGTTCTGGAATGGGCACCCAGAAGCATTCTTCTAAGAACTTGGCACCTGCTGCTGTGTCCTCCAAGCGTAGTAAGCACAGAAAGCAAGGCATGGAGCAGAAGATTTCCAAATTCTCTCCTATCGAAGAGGCACGAGATGTAGAATCTGACTTGGCCTCATATACAATGACAACACCATCAGGTGGAAGCTGTACCATGGTTTCTAGATCAGGGGTAAAAAAGAATGTCTATGATCAACAGAAGTATTATGGCTCGAGGGAAGGCTTGGATGAAGATGATCGTGTGTACAGCTCTGGAAGGTCAAGGTCCACAGGCTATGGCATGGATAAGATCTCTTCCCGAGACTCCGGGGGATACCGAAGTAAATCATATGAGAGAGATGCCATGGAGAGATCTCAGAGGGGTACGCATAGCCGCAGTGGACGTTCCACCATGCGTACTCAGAACTCAGAGGAAGAGAGTCCACTGAGCCCAGTTGGGAAACCTGTGGGTATGGGACGTGCCTCAGACCCACATGATGTTAGAAACCAGTATGGCTCCAGCCATTCCCTTCCCGATGTTCAGGACCATCACATAAGGGATATGCCTAAGAGCCATGCTTACAAGCCAGATGACCCGTACCTAGTGGATGATATGCACTGTGCTGTTTCGGACAGCGAAGGTAACTGGTGCTGAATCATTGGTCTGCCTATTAATTACATCTCAAATAATCAAGAGACTGCATGCCAGTGATTACTCCTGGAGAGCTTGGATGCAATGTATCCATATATGCCTACTTGTTTGCATGTTGCTTCTATATGTGAAGTTGTCTGTAACTTGTAATGTGCATGCTTTTTTTTTTACTGGTTTCCCATTTTCTCATGGACTTGGACATTTTAAACATTTTTTGTCAGTTTCTCTTTTTTTTATTGGAGATATTGCATGCTTGGGAATTTCTCACTCCTTCTGCTTGACCTCAATCTGCACTTTTTTCCTCTTATTCTTCTACACTGGCATTGACATTTGATTTTTGTCTTGGTTCCCCTAAAAAAAAAAAGCATATCATTTAGGACAGGAGGAAACAGACTGGTTTGAGAAACCTCGGGAGGCCACTTCTTCCAGACATCACGGAAGTGGCGGTCAGTCCTCTTCAGGTAAGAGAAGCCATGTCAAGCACACCTATCATGATTATGATGAGCCCCCTGAGGAAGACTTGTGGCCACAAGATGAATACAGCCACCAACGCCATTCCTCTTCCACCTCCTCCCGTGAACACCGGCATCATGGTAGCGGGTCAGGACGTCACTCATCATCCCGCCATTCATCTGAAGAGACTAGATCCTCCCGTTCCTCAAGATCACATCCTAAGGACCCATCAGCTCGCTCTGAAGGGCGCAGCACTTCATCCTCTTCACATAAAAGATCCTCAGAACCCCGATCTTCACAGTCAGGGTACCGGGACTCTGGTGAGTACTCTCGTGACCCTGCATCTGGACACCATCATAGCTCTAGTGGTCAGCGGGGGCAAAGGCAGTCTGGTGCTTCTAGGCGGCAAGAGTCTCCTTTATCTAAACAACAACAGCAGCAGCAGCCGCAACAGCAGCCGCAACAGCAGCAGCAACAGCAGCAGCAACAAGGTTCTGTAGGTCAACAGCAACCGCCACAGCAAGCACAGCAAAGGTCACAGCCGACAACTGGCAGGCAGCCTGGATCTCAGCAGCCAGAACCTGGGCAGCAGGGGCAACAGACCAGCCAGCAACCTTGTACTCAGCAGCAGCAGCAGCAATCACAACCACAGTCTGGACAACAGCCAGCAACAACCACAACCACAGCAGGTGTGACTCAGCCCACAGCTGTGGTTACTGGAATTGGAGCAGGGGCCACTCAGCAACAAGCTAAGCTAGGCCAAGCTCCAGTACCAGGACAACCACCGGCTGCAGGAGCACCCGCAGCTCAGATGACTACTGCTGTTGTGAGTAGAGATTAAACTTCTTCTTGCAGTGTTCTTACAGATTTACTCATAATCCTATGACCCTGAAGCTTAACCATAACAATTTAGATAACTCCTACCTGAGGCAGGTAACACGGGTCACACAACTACTGTTTCACTGATCGCTTTTGTAAGCAATATATAGAGCAAGAATCAAAAAGTCAAAAGTTGAGTTAACTAATAGCAGTACATGTTCTTAATCTTTTGAACAGGAAGTACAGATGAAACCTGACACTGCTCCTGCTGCACCAACTCCCGCAGTTGCTATTGGATCTAAAGCTGCACCCCAGCCTGTTAAAACTCCTATGACCCCTCCCATGGGGATTGGTGAGTCCAAATTTACATAGCCTAGATTAAAACTGCCTTGAAACAGCATTTTCAAAATACGACGATATGGGAAAATGTTAAATCTTCCCTATTTCTGAAAGCCGTTGTGTTTGTTACCCCTCACAGGGTCGAAAGCAGCTCCCCGGCCAGGTGGCATAGGCAGCGCGGCCCAGCCAACACAGCAACCCACTGAGAGTGACAACGTTTTCAGCAAAATCCTGCCGGGTGGTGCTGCTGAACAAGCAGGAAAACTAGGAGACGGTACGATAACAAGAAATGAGTCTAGGCAGGCAGTACAGGAGGAACGCAGAGATACTGACAGATACAGAGAATTATCACGTCTGTGGTGGACTGTTACATTTATTGCCTCACTGAACCATTGTGCCTTCGTTTTTATCTTTTTAAATGAAAAACTACCATTTAACATATTCTACATTCTTCTACAGCTTAATTTGTCTGCTTTATTTCTCTTGTGTTTTACAGCCGTGTCTGCTATTGGCAAGAAGTTTACGTCGTTTTGGTGAGCTGCTAACTGGCGGGTGAGTGATTTATTTGCTCTGGGCCACAGCTCCTGCTTGACACCAAACTATGCTATGGGAAAAAAAAAATTCTCAGAGCTATGACTGCTTACCAACCCTTTTATAGATTAGACGTCTGAGCCGCATTAGACTTAGACTAGAAGCAGAATGAGCAAAAGGAACATTGTTTGCATTTGATTTTTGTCTGACCTGTTCATTTATTTTAAAAATCTTTGTCCTGATGTGGTATATGTTGCTGTGTTGTTGCCTTTCAGGGTTCATTGTTGCTGAGCAGAGGCTTTTTACTGGAAAACAATTGGAAACTATTTCTGCCATCTTACCCATTAATCTGTGGATGGAGGACACCTGAGAACTGGTGAGTTCTGATTTCTGATGCGCCATTACTCAGTTAGCTGCAAACGCTAGTGAAAAGCCTTCCTACAAGAGTGGAGCTTATTATAACAGCAAAGCGGAAATGAGTCTGGAATGGGATGTTCAGGAAGCACATATAAGTGTGATAGTGTGATAGTCAGGGGTCCTCATACTTCAGGCCACAGAGAATATTTAGTTAAAATTAGGGGTGGGATTTTAAGGCGTTAATTTCCATTAATTAATTACAGGGAAAATAACGAACTAAAAAAATGAATGCATTTTAACACATTTAACACATGAGACACTTTTGCAGCGTGGAATGTTTCTCAGTGCATGAGTTCCAGGCGTACAGATTATATGGACACACAATAAGATGAGCATGATGGAGATGACTGAAGAGGCTACGCTGGTG
>JAOVVG010000001.1:4470649-4481346 GCA_028566375.1 Leptodoras nelsoni
TGCTCAGCTGTATAAATGAGATAAATGTAAGTCACTCTGGATAAGGGTGTCTGCCAAATGCCATAAATGTAAATCCACGTGGACGACATGCAGACTCCACACAGAAAGGACCCAGACTGCCCCACCCGGGGATCGAACCCAGGACCCTCTCGCTGTGAGGTGATGGTGCTACCCACCGAGCCACTGTGTCGCCCCCACATACATATATGTATATATATACTAAATAAAGTACTATACTGAAGTGGTTTTTTTTTTATCCATTTACAGTTCCATTTGTTATTCCCTTACCAACCTCTCTTCTCTTCTGTGTCGTAAAGTTCATAAGACAAGCTTGCCGTGTTCACTCTCTCTTGGATTAGAAACTTTTTTTTTTTTCAGGAACAGCTTTGCCTCAAAGTCTTCTTTCATCGTTGTGAAATAAACTTCTCCTTACTTTAATTCATTAGACATACCACATATACGACCTGCTCATGAAGTGTGAGAAACAGCAAGAATGGCATGAAATAAGTATACCAAATTGCAAAATTGTTATAGACACAAGTGTCAGTTGCAGCACCACCTATGGGCACATTTTACAAAGTTTGAGCCTTTACATCACAAGATATCAGATATTGGATTGCTAGGTGGCGCTACTCCACAAATGAGTCATGATGAGCTAGGGTAATGCACCTCTTCTAGAGAGAAAGTGTTTGAGCTATTTCCCTAAAAGTGGTTCGAGCCTTCTACAGGGGGCGCCAACACGAAGGACAGGACACATCTAGAGACACAAACCGTATAGTCTGTATCAGACATCCGGGGCTACAACTACACCAAGGGTCATGTGGATTGATGAAGCAAAAGTATGTGATATCATCAACCAAATATTGGTGAAGAAAAGAAGAAGAAGGAGACGAAGAAGAAACAACTTTGACAAAAACTATACCGCCAATGTATAACAGATTTCTGTAATGAATTTTTGATGAACACTGATGGAAGGAGTCTCCAGTACCAGTACTTTGTAACAGTTAGGTGTTGAATACAGAGAGGAATAACGGTCTCCTAATGACTTGCTGATGTTCGACAACACTGACCGTACCTGTACACCTACACACCCATCTTAATTTCTTTCCCAAACACTATGTCGGATTGGAAAAGAAACGTTTATTTATACGATCATTAAAGATTGTAAGAAACTGTCTGGTAGGGTTGCAGTTCAGTGTGCCTGCTGTAGACTGTAAAGAAGCAGTGATCGAGTTGAAACACACCCTGTACACAAGGTTTACAGGAAGTGTGTGGAGTCAGGTGACTAGTGCACGAGGACAGCTGCTAGGAGTTACAATCCGTTACATTCCGTTACAAACTGTTGCGTCCTTTACTGACATACTGACATTTCGTTTTGCTGAGAAAGTAATGTTTGGAATAACTATACAGTGTTGTTATACTGATGCAATAAAAGTCATATAAAAAAAATGCATACAAAATATAAGATGTCTAAGACGTATATCAAGTTTACGTTTCGAGCGCGTGCGCTCACGCACACACACATTCTTATTGAACGTTTATTACAGATGAATCTGTCAGATATATGGATATAATAGTGCGTAATACTTTTTATAACGTGTATAAATGTGTGCATATTTCATTACATGAAGCTTCATGTGCATAAATAAATGCAAATAAATCCATCCGTAGTGTCACTTTTAGCATATTTGTTTCTTTGTTTAATTTTGGTCAGGGATCAAAAGCATAACACACAAATAAGTTTATTAAAAAAATAGATCTTGAGAGAGAGATTACAGTTTATACATCCATAAGAGCGCAATCACAGAAGAGATGCAGCAGCTGCGTCGCGGGCTCGCGCACAGTACTCAGCCGCGCTCGCGACTGGAATTCAAAATTTAAAATCCGAAAAACCGTTAAACCGTTAAACATTAACGGACGTCTGAGGTAAAAACGGCAGCAGTAGGTACAGTAAGAAATACAGAATTAACCAAATTAAGAGTAATAAATACAGAAATACTGTAGGATAATTATTTCCACTGGTCCTTTGGCTCGGTGACGGCGTCTGTGGGGCTTATAAATTGTCAGGTAAGTTCGAGTACTAACCTAAAACTACAACTAAAGCGCCAGATAACCGAAAATATGTCTATCTCCATTTCTTTCTCTTACACACGACATGAAAACGTTTAGTCGGCTATAAAGTTTATTTAACGCCAAATTGGCCCTACTTTAACAGGCTAATAAAGAAGTAGTCCCTAGTAAAGTACTGAAGACCTGCATTATGTGTTTTAACTTCCATAAGCCATGTCGGCTCAACACCTTATTTCATTTAATACAATATAAACACTGTCCAAATGAAATGATAACGATATAATTATTATTTGTTTGACAGATCATCACTCCAAACCCATCGTCAGCAGTAAAAGCGACAAAGACCACATATTTTTGAATGAAAGGTATGAGAAACATTACATTATATATTGTTATAATGGTATTATTATTAGTAGTATTATTATTATTGTAGTAGTATTGGTATGAGATCTACATGAGAGAATCAGCTTGTAACTGCCCCTATTGACCACAGGATGGCGCCAGAGTCCCACCAAATCCCTGAGCGTTTTCTTGCTTCACTAAAAGATTTAAGGATTGAAGATGCAGTGTGTAAGATTTAGGGGGATCCATTAGCAGAAAGGGATTATATTATTCATAACTAGATTTGAATTTACTGAAGGAAATATATAATGCTTGAAAAGTGCTGCAAGTGTGTGTGTAGGTGCAGGTGTACATTTACGGCATTTGGCAGACACTCTTATCCAGAGTGACTTACATTTATCTCATTTATACAACTGAGTAGTTGAGGGTTAAGGGCCTTGCTCAAGGGCCCAACACTGGCAGCTTAGTGGTGCTAGGGTTTGAACCCCCGACCTTCTATTCAGTAACCCAACACCTTAACCACTGAGCCACCCCTGCCCTGGGTAAGCATGTAGTAGGTGCTTTTGCTCAAACAGGTATTCTGGGGCTCCCAGTACACTGTTTATATATCAGAAGTGTTCGGACCCAGAGACAGAAGAAGGAGCCCTAATGTGACATCTTCAGTGGCTTTTCTGTGTGTGTTGTCATGAAGACGGGGCCAGTGACTCAGAAGAGAGGACTCCGTTTCTTTTGGCGACTTTATAAAATCCTGGTTTGAGCTGATTTAAACTTTCAGAGGAAACACTGATAACTCAAAAAATCGTTAACCTATTGCTTAGCCAAAGACATTGTAGGAGTGGACCCTTTGGTGATCATTCAGAGCTAAAAAGTATGTGGCTTGAGAAGAAAATGTCTGATTTATGGAAGTTTAAATACATATGAAAATTTAATAAAAGCCAAATCTGATTTTTTCAAATAAACATGTGAGTGAATGGGGCATATTTCTGTCCCTAGTGCCAAAATAATCGTCTTAGCTTGAAAAACAAATTTTCAAACAATGAGATATTTTGAGTATGAAGGTGGAAGTAAGGATTTTAGACTTTGCTGAAAAGTCATAATAAAAGTCATCTTTTTTATATATACTCAGAGTGCAGTGTTGCATTACATTTATGGCATTTGGCAGACACCCTTATCCAGAGTGACTTACATTTATCTCATTTATACAGCTGAGCAGTTGAGGGCCTTGCTCAGGGGCCCAATAGTGGCAGCTTGGTGGATTTGAACTCATAACCTTCGGATCAGTAATCCAGTGTCTTAACCACTGTGCTACCACTGCCCGATAGGAAATAATGGAGTGAAACTGAAAGAGTGATAGAAAGAGAACTATGAGGACAAAAGTCCCGCACACTCCACCACCACCATCTCTCTGGTGTAGCGGTTAGAGTTACCATCCATTTTGTAGTTATAGACGGTGTGGGTTCTCATCTGCCGTTTGGCAGATTTATATAATGATGCGTCGTTGTGATGAATTCAACAAAGACAAAAGTCCAGCACACACCGCTACCTCTTCTGTCTCTCTGTGGTGCAGTGGTTAGAGCTACTGTCTGTGTTGTAGTTCTAGACGTCGTGGGTTCTCTTTTTCCTTTTGGCAGGTTGGCCTAATGATGCGTCGTTGTGACCACAGACTACACCACAGACAGACGGAGGAGGTGGTGGAGTGTGCGGGACTTTTGTCTTCATTTAATTCATCACACTGACGCATCATTACGTCAACCTGCCAAAAGGCAGATAAGAACCCACACTGTCTACTACAGCATGGATGGTAGCTCTAACCGCTACACCACAGACAGATGGAGGTGGTGGGGTGTGCTGGACTTTGTCTTCATTTAATACCTCACAACGATGCATCACTACATTGATTTAAACAACACAAAAGGCAGATGAGAACCTAGACCTTGTGGAACTATAACATTCATGCGTACCCTCACCCCTACACCACAGACTGATAGCAGTGATGGGATGTCTTGGACTTTTGTTTTTTGTTGGTTACCTGGCCGAGCACTTCATATCTACATGGGAGTGGGTCGTCTTCCACGTTACGCCACCATGTTTCTGCAGTAAAACAGAACCCATTTTTACTTTAAAACAACAAGTATAGAAAACATACTTACATTTACGGCATTTGGCAGACACCCTTATCCAGAGTGACTTACATTTATCTCATGTATACAACTGAGCAGTTGAGGGTTAAGGGCCTTGCTCAAGGGCCCAACAGTGGCAGCTCAGTGGTGCTGGGGTTTGAACCCCCGATCTTCTATTCAATAACCCAACACCTTAACCACTGAGCCACCCATGTCCAGACAGACATACTTGTGGATAATGTTCACTATACCGTATATGGACGGTTTAAGTTTTACAGAATAAATAACACAATGATGAAATATCTGCCTAATGTAACCTCATCACTTGACAGGAGGTTCAATGTGATCGTAGACGATGGCGTTGTGGAAGTAGCTACTGGCACCTGATGGCCACCGTAGGTTATATTACACCCTTGGAAAAGGAGGGGTGAGGGAGTGGTATTTAGTTAGTTATAGTCTTCAACCTCACCACTAGATCCTACACACTGCACCTTTAAGGAAAAGAGAAACGTGTACAGTTATATGTAGTTACATGTACAGAACATCATACTGGCACTAAAAATGTGGCACACGGCACCTTTTGTTAAACTTTGTCCATAGTTCTTACATCTTACAAAACCTGATAGTCGTAAAAAAAAAAAAAGTGAATAATAGGGTAGAATAAAAATCAATTTGTAATAATTCATTCATACTGTACAACACCAATGGCCTGTAAATGTACAGAGGTCTATTATGGGTGAAATAAATGGGGACAAAATCATTGCCTTTTGGCTGTGTATTATTATTGTAATGTATTTATTTATCTATTTATTTATTGTATTTTGTTGAATAGGTGGCATGAGGCAGAGCACGCTGTTTTACACAGAGGGAGAATCAGCAGGGCTCTACATGTGACGAGAAGCTAGGCGTTGCCAATGTAACCACACCAGTTATACTGAAACCTGTTTCTCTGAAGCAGCTTTTAAAGGTAAGAAGTAGCGGCAATGATGGATTTTGTTACGACAGAGATGTATTCACATGTTGGGCTCTTCAGAAAAGTACTTTCTTAAGGATTGAAATTATAATCGATATTACAACAGGAATTAAATAAACATTAGGTTAGAAGGGGATTTTAAATATTTCTTGTAGAGTTAGCACTAAATTAAAATCCCTGGTGGTTTTTTTTTTAGCAGTAACGTCAGGACATTTTAAACCCTATTGATACAGAATCACATGTCCCCATGATTTCCACAGACAGTGTTACATAAGGCATTACATAACAACAGACTGAGAAACAGCCACATGGGTTCGGCAGATAAACAAGGCTTCAAAGACAAAGCTAACGCAAGCAGCTTTTCCACAGGAAAAAAAAACTTTATTAATGTATGTCAACAGCATTTTTTTTTTTGACAAAATATATACATTAAGCAACCTTCTGTTAGGTCCCAAAATAAAAATCCCAAGTACCTCTTCCTATACAAAAAACTAGCATATTGTTTTACATGTTGTACATTCACATTTCCTGCGTCTCCATAAAATCCAGATTTTGTTTTTTAATTACATATCTATCATAATTTTACTGCTTTAAACAAGTAAAGGCAACAGCATGAGCAGATATCTGTCTTAATTTGACCAGAAATGGACACAGAACATGATGCTGATACAACCTCCACAGTTTTATGTACATAACGCCTCATGCCTGATGATCTGGAACTCCCCTGTCAGTCAAAGCACAGAAGACTGTGGGTCGTGTATCAAAAAAATAGAGATGTACAAATAATGTTGTATAAACATATGAATTACACAAGTACCCCATCTACTTGCACAAACAATGATGAATTACATACTCAATCTTTCTATTACAAAAACAACAGCTGTGATTACATTACTCCCTTATTTACACAAGCGACCCACATCAGGGCTGATCAGCCTCACCTGCATGTGTATGAGCATTATTGATGGATGCAGTTTGTGGGGAAACCGGTGATTTGACTTAGCGATGGGGAGACATGATGCACCGTTGCTGTTGTCTCATTTTGTGAAAGCTCTGGTCAAGTACAGTAGACCGTTATTTGGTAGCATTCTAGACTAAAGGGAGAGTCTGTATTTAAAGCAGCCAGAGAGTCCCGACAGTGTGAAGCCTCGCTCGGCAACACAAAGTAATGTCCAAAACAAGAAAAGCAGCATCTACAGGGGTTTCGCTATTTAAGTTTTTGTGTGTTTTTACATTCAAACATACAAGATATGTGCAAAGGGCAGAGTCCTTGTCGTTTACCTGTTAGGGGCTGTCTGCATGTCACATTCTGGATTTAGGTTTTTGTTTGTTTGTTTGTTAAAACATTCAGCACAAGCGCAGAGAGCAGACGTCCCCACGGAGCAATCCTTCCTGAAGCCAAACAACTCAGTGTCATTTATCATCTTCACAGTGACTCTAAGTGCTACACCCTAGTCCATGTCTCTCGTCCACTCCGTCAACGTGGCCAGTGTGCACCCGTCTACGTGCACCCGTCTTTGTCCCACCGTGTAGGTCTACTGCTGTGGTGGAGGGAGTTGGCCACTGGGCTGGTGTATGTTTGTGAATTTGATTATTTTTTTTAATAACACTGGGGAAGGGCGGGGCAGCGGTAGCAGAGCAGGAGCCGGCATGGCTCTGATCTTCATCAGCATATCCTCCGCTCTTAACATTCAGAGGATGGATGTCGGGGGTGAAGAGGACTCCATCAGTCTTTGGTTTCCAGATTTAAAGGGGGCACTTGTTTGAGGGCCTGGTGCAGAGCTGGAGAGTCTGTATGAGCATGAGAGATGGTCGGGGACACTACTCGGGGTGACAAGACAAGAGACAAGGGAAGTTTCTCGGGAGACAAGCCCGGAGTGGAACCCCCTATGCCAGGGTACAACATGGGCATGCCCCCTGGGTACCAGCACTTCTCCAGTACAGGGAGGTATGCAGCAGCAGTGGCTGCCGTCACTGGAGGAAGGAGGTAGAAGGGCATGCAGAGTGGTGGCTGGTGAGAAGAGAAGCTTGCATACCCACTGTGACCCAGCAGAGACTCGTCCTCAGAAGAGTCCGACCTTTGCCGTTTTGCCTGTGGTTCATCCCATTCCTCCTTGATGCCGTATTTCAGTTCAGCGCCCTCTTTGCTGTAGTAGCTTGGGCGCTGACCCTTGGAGTCGCGCTTGTCTTTGTCCAGCTCGCCACCGTAGCCACTGTCCGTGTCAGTGTCGCTGCCACTCTGCTCGCTGTTCTGTGGGTAAGTTCTCTGAATCACAGGGACGCAGTTTTTTGTGTGGCCCTCTGGCATTCTGGTTGGCGCCACCACTGGCTTCTCACGGACCTCGTGGCCTTTGTGGGGAGGGGAAGCCGCGTCCTGTCGCGGGCTGATCGGCCGCTGTGGCAGCTCGGAGGCCACCTTGTGCAGATGGTTTAAGATGTGCATAGGAGTCAGATCCTGCACGTTCTCCTGGTTCGCCATGTACTGCAGAACCTCCTTGGCACACAAATGAAAACCAGAGCGGAACATCTCCTCGCTCTTCTCCAAGCTCCCATTGGTGTGTTCACCTGCAGTGACACGCACGCACACACACACACACACACACACACACACACACACACACAGAGGTAGATTACATTAAGTACAATCTCATCTCAGAGTTCATCCCTCTCAGCTGGTTACATAATACCTGCTGAGGGTGCATGACAGACAGGAACAGACGTGATAGCAGATCGTGTTACTCTTGTTTAAACTTTTGTTTATTTATTTATTTTAAATATTTCAGATATGACGAGGGTGCCTACATCGCTTTTTCGGCACATCAAGCTACATTTCAGAAAAGGTGTTCATTGTTGTAGTGTTTCTCACTGAACTCACCAATCTGCATTCCATTCTGCAGAGATATGATTTGCTTCTGCTGCTGCTCCAGCAGGCTGTTCAGAGCTTTCACGTGCTTCAGCGTCAGCTCCAGCACCACGGCCTTTTCCAAATGGCCCAGCGTCTATAAAAGGAGGAATCACTCAATAAGCCTCTTTCTTACGTAACACTCTCAAGCTGCCTTCGCCGAGGGCAAACCCAAAGACTCAACGGACTTGCAAATCCAGCTTTAAAAAAACAACACGCTTACAGTTTTCACTCCGGACAGTCGTTTATATAAACATATATTTTTTTTTTCAGGATTTGATCTTGCATAACTTATCGTAGTATCTCAGCACTGCACTGTTCTGAGTTACTCCACTGTTCTGCTATGTTGCTTTAAATATACCTTGTACACTGTAAGTCATAATCCACAAATCTGATATTATATTTAGAGCAAACATTCATGTTGTTCAAATTTCTTTTTAACCCTCAGAAATTTAGAAGCGACTTTCTGTTTTCCGTACTGGTTCACTATCAGCTAGTTTGTGGATCATCTTCCTGTGTTGCTTTTGTAACAAATTATTCATAACGAAGTATATAATATAAAGAATCATGAAACACTTTTTTTTTTTTTTTTAAATCAAGATAATCATTTGATTGAGTTTGAGACGCAGCACTGCAGGTGGCGCTACAGATTGACACTTAGAGCTCTCCATCCACTCCCTCAAACACTTACGGAGAGTTTCAGGTGCTCTGGCAGCAGGTCCTTCAGCTGGGCGATGCATTCATTTATCCTGTCACGTCTTTTCTTCTCAATCAGACGATGCGGCAGCTTGTACGTGTCCTGCGTGAAAATGAAAACATGTTCAAGCTCTAAACGCAAACCAGTCTGTTCTTCAAACTTTCAGCAACTTCTCGTGCAGGCTCCAGGAGCGGACATGCACACTGATCATTAAAAAGAAGCTAGTAAATTAAAAATGAATCAGCCCAATAAAGCAGTCGGTAATGAAGTTACTGGTTGTACCTTGCTGTCCTCGCCGCGTTTCGCTCCTCTCCGCGGTTTGTAGACGTACATGGGGAAATCCATGCTATATTCAACGGCAAAGGAGGAAAGAAGAGTCAATAAGAGATCAGGGAAAAAAATGTCAGGGTTTAGAAAAACATGAGGAAACTTTATGCAGCCGCTCTGAATGAACTGTTCCGCCCCTTCTGTAACATGTAACACGTTTCCTTTAGGACACTGTCGCTACGTCGGAATGTCAGAATGCTGTATTTATTTATAGTAAATATCTAGCACAAGGTTTTGGGACGTTAAAAATGGCTCTTACCCTGGAATGGCAGCCATGTCCAGCGGGTTCTGTTTGGCCAAACATGGAGGAGGCTGTGCGCTCGTAATCCGCTCCATTGTCCAAGTGCAGAAATAACGGTGTGTCTATTATATATATATATATATATATATAGTTTGTCCCCCCCTGAAATTATACACTTAAATCAATAAATATGTGTGTATATATACATACACACACAAAACCCAAAGTTCATGTAAATGCTCTGAAATACAGGCTATAAATATCCTCAGAAGAAAACTGTCCCACGTTGAAAAAAAGATGAAAAAGTAACTTTTCCGCCGGCGTTTCCAGATTATTCTATGATCTGTGAGCTGTACACACACACACACCGCTCGGGCGCACACACACACAGAGACGCGTGAAGGACAGAGATGGTACTGACGAACTGGCGAGCCAAGGCGCAATAGTTCAGAAGCTCCGGTCGTTGGTTAAATGTGTGTGTGTGTTAGTGTGTGTGTGTGTCTGAGTGTGTGCGGTGGGTGGACTAGACTACGTGTTAAATAAAAAAAACTGTGACTGCAGACACGTCTCTCCTCCCTGCTCCGTCACATGAGCCTCACGTGTCGGACGGCGCTTTCAGCAGCTCCAGTCTGTTAAAGATAAACGCCCCCCCTCCCTCTCTCTCTCCCTCCCCTGCCCTGCCCTCCGTGTCCCGTGTACAACCACGCGCTTTTCGGGAGAGGCGCAGGCCAACAGGATGAACGGCCATGTGGAAAGCCAACAGGGCCAAAATCGCCGCATCGCACAGACCAGAGGTTTAACTGTTAGAGGAAAAAAAAGCACATCAACCAATTACTTGTCCTAATTAATTATAAAGATGTTTTGCTATTTTAATGTGAATATGAAATAAAACTAGCAACCTATTACTGGTTTTACTAAGGAAAATGATTTCATTTATAGAATGGTTTAACACAAGAACCAGATAATTTTTCATTTTATATATATAAACTGTGTTTAAAAAAAACGGACCCCTGAAGTGTGTGTGT
>JAOVVG010000001.1:4484115-4502965 GCA_028566375.1 Leptodoras nelsoni
TGATCTAAATATACATCACAGGATCACATTTTTATTAGTTGTTTATTGCTGTGTTTTTATGGAGACCCTACACAATATTCACTTTGTCACTCTCTTTTCCTACATTTGCAGACTGCCCTAAATCCACCAGATTCATAAACCTCAAATAGTCTCAGCAATTACAGTGAAATGCCTTTAGCCAGGCACAAATTCATAGTAATTATGTTTTATTTTTGCCCAGAGGATCTTCAGAGAGATTAAATCAGTGTTTAATGATGGCTTGGTAACCTCTTAACAGAGCCTGTTTCTGTCTTTCTGTCTTCTAGTCTTACAGCGGATACACATTAGAATGGTCAGATACCAGATACCGATACCCCCCCTCCCCCCAAAAAAAATCCCCACCCATAACCTTTTTAGTTAAAAATAATAAAAGTAAAAAAAGCTCAAGGTGTGAACGAAGAAATTTTTGGTGGTCATGTCATGCTCTGACATTTGTGTTAGTTGAATCACAAAGTGATTGTAAAGTGTTTTTACACATAAATGAAACAACACAGAGGAGCGTAACTGTTACTACAAGAAGACGGCTTAGCTAGTGCCGAGCGGTTTCTCAGCAGTGGAGACTCTTACAACATAATTTCTCCGTCTGTTAAAATAATGCGCAGCACTGTTACCTATAATTTTCAATAATTTTGTATTCGGTAACAATAATCATAAATGTTGCTTATTCAAGCCCCCCATCAAACTTATCCCTGTTGTGTTTGTTCTCATCAGAGCTACATGTCCCAGCACCAGCACATGGACACAAGCCGAGTCTCACTCTCCACCACCGAAGGGGAATTCAGACACGGAGCCCACAAGCGAACGCATGAAAGTCACCCCCCCGCGCACAAAACAGCAAGGCGAGTCCATTTATGATGAACACGTTCCTCACATTAACACGCAAACTCATCGTCTGATTGCTCAGCTGTTAATAGTGTATAATGAATTCACGCAGGGCAGAACCTCAAACCATCTCTCTCTCATTCCATTTCAAATTCTGCAGTCAGATTACGCTGTGCTTACACCATCATCGTTATTATTATTATTATTATTATTATTATTATTATTATACATTTCATGTTTCACCTCATCATTTCACTCACAGGTCATGAACTTTCAACCGTTTGCTATTATCTTCAGCAGTCTTCTGTTTCTTCTCAGTTGATCTCTGATAATCTAGTAATGTACAGTTCATTGGGTTTTTTTTCCCTCCTACACAGCGCTGAACAAAAAGAAAACACCAGTTTTTATATATTCTCTGATTTGAGAGGTCACTTTAAGTGCATTTCCACCGAACGGCAAACACTTTCTTTTACTGCTGGAACAATCCCCCCTAAACACGCAGTGACTAAACACATTTACAAACATCATTTATTAACCAGGGCGCGTTGTTCCGAGTTGCTGTTTTACAAAAAGTATGTGTAAGGAAAATTACATTATTTACAAATACTAAAGAAAGTTATTAAAGAATCACTTTATATAAAAAAATGTAGTGCCCAGCTCTCAGCTGGTTAAATATTCAGTACGTTTCAGGTCGTCTCCGTAACACCAGACAGTGGGCGGTTTTGTAGTGACGCTCGTCATAGTTTTTCTCTTATTTTAATTTAGTTTAGATGGTCAATTGAACACACAGAGAGCATGTGGCTAAAGGAGCAGCAAATTACGAGAACAAAACTTATTTCATGGTGAATTAAAGGATTTATTAAATATTGCTAAATTAATATACAATCTTGACATAAGTTAAATTATTTCATATAACATTTTTCATTAACAGTGCTATTAAATTAACTATTAAGCCTCTAGGAAAAAAGTCTCTATACAAAAACAAAAAACTTTTGACAAACCTTCCACATTTTAAAGAAACTTTTAAAGAAAACCTGAAATAAAGAGATATCAACAGAGAGATATGGCATGTTTGTAAAACATGGGAGTGCAAGTATTGTTCTGAGCACTTACTCTCTCCTGTAGAGATTATTACAATGTGCCGCGTTTGCAAAATGACTTGCTTGGTTGATGAGGAAGGCGTTGCTCTCGTTCTTTCACCTCGGGCCTCTTAGAGTCTCTCGGTACAGAATTCACGACAGGCACTGACGCTCACCGGCTCTCATGATCCGAATGATACGACTCATAATATTTTAAAATGCTCTAGGTAACTTAAAGCCATCGGGAATTAAAACACAGAAACAAAGCTTACCGGTCTAAACAGATTAAATTCTAATCTTATATTTTTATATTCACCTCGAAAAGCTAATGACCTTTAATTTATTTTATGAACAGGCAAAAAAAGAAAAAGCAAAAAAAAAAAAAAAAAAAAAGAAAGAATTTATAATTCTATAGAAAACTGTGTGCCATGGCATAGTTAGTCCTTTTTAAACACCATTTATTGAATTGTTTTTTGATATAAATAAATTAATAAATAAGAAATGAAAAAGGCCAATATATGCAACTTGATGGCTATTAGAATTCTTGCTAATTGGCTCTATGAGCTTTGACACCGAGTCTACAGAGTTCCAGTACAATCATGAAGCTGGAGAAAGAAAAGGGCGAGGGGGTGAAGAGCGTTTAACACGTGATGATTATCGTCTCTTTAAGACACATTGTACAGCTCAACAAGTTTGCATATTAAAGTAGTAATATTGCACAAAATACAAAAATAAGACATAAAATACTGCTTGCTATACCTCTTTAACACTTCTCCAAGCAGCATCTATAACTAGTCATACTGTCCAGTGTAGCCCCGAATTCAGTGTCCCACGCCAGAATGACTGCCGCCAGGGAGCGTCTGGCACAGACCTGACCGAGGGACTGAGGGGCACAGACTTACTTTGTTCACTTAATTGTTTTTCCCTTTTTAGATTAGTTAATGTGTGCAAGTCTGGAAATATTTTAGCAGGTCTACATACAAGGACAGATGTGTAGCATGGCAGTTCAAGTCCTGTGCTGTAGCTCACCTACACACACACACACACACACACGCACGCACACACACAAACACGTGCAAACACTCACGCACTCAGGCAGGCTGTTGAGGGTTTACATTCATGTGCTGGGGATGTCCGAGGAGTCCGATCCTCTGCTTCTGCTTACGCTGTTCAGTCATCTGTCAGGACACACACACACACACACACACAAACACACACACACACACAGGGATTTAATCTTTAGCTGCCCCCACATCCCAACAGACAAACACACACACACACACACACACAGACACGCACACAGACACACAGAGAGACACAGACACACACACGCACACAGACACACACACGCACACAGACAGACACGCACACACACACACAGACACACACACACAGACACAGACACGCACACACAGACAGACAGACAGACAGACACAGACAGACAGACACACACACAGACACGCACACACAGACAGACACACAGACACATGCACACAGACAGACACACAGACAGACACACAGACAGACACACGCACAGACACGCACACACAGAGACAGACACACAGAGACAGACACACAGAGACAGACACACACACAGACACACGCACACACACAGACAGACACACACACACACACGCACACAGACAGACACACACACAGACACACGCACACACACAGACAGACACACACACAGACATACACACATGCGCACACACACTCACAGACAGACAGACACACACACACAGACACACAGACAGATTCACACACACACATTCCCCCCTTGTATACACTTCCTGCATGAATGCATCTGTTAAATCTGTTCCTGTTCCCTCTGTATAAGTCCAGTGACTATGTGTCTACCATTGTGTGAGTAACTGTACCACAACTGTGATCATACGCAATCTAATGCAATAGGCTCACACTCATAAACCCATGAATATGAACACATGCACACACACACATGCACGCACGCACGCACACACACACACACACACAATATCCCCTAATCTGACTCAACAGCAAAGTGCTAACACAGTCACGCTCATACAAAGAGAGCTAGGTGCTCAGGATCCATCATCATATGGCCCAATTAAGTTATGACCACCTGAAAGTACATACAAACAGGCACAGCAACAGGACACAGTTATCACCCTTAACACACTGGAAAGATTTTAGTTTTTCGTGCTCACTCCACATGAACGAAATGGGTTTTTTTTTTGTTATGTTACGTACAGCTACATGGTGACACCAGAACAGTTTAAAGGTCTAAATTAATAAAGAGAATTAGGTCTTCTCTGAATATCAGCAGCACTAATAAAACACGCTGGTACAGACAGTGTGTATCGGCTTTACCACACAGTCCATAAACAGTGCTGACAGTTCTGTGCTCCTGTTTCAATATACATCTTTGATCATTTCTTTCAATTTTATCACTTTACAAAGTCAAGGTCTCTCCAATAAATTGGTAAACTTCTTTATGACCTCTGCAGGTGAGGACTGTCTCCATGGTGACCCAGACACCTGATCATACCCCTGAGAAACAGGTCCACCTGAGAGGTTTTGTGGCGGATCAAAGGTACAATTATTCATAATATACCATATATATATATATATTCATATATATACCATTATTCATAATGGTAGTGAAAATTTAAACATGAGAAATTTAAACATGCTTTGAGATGTTTTTCATTAATAAAATCACTTTATTCATTAGTAGGAATCACTTTAATTGATCTCTAATGCATTAGAGGTTTGGAAAGTTTCTCTACTGGAGAAGTAATTAGATTAAAGCCATTTAACTTTAGAATTAATATTTATTACAAAATGATCTCAGGTCTAAAATTAATCTAAACTATGTTTACAAAAAATTAATTAAAGAACAATAATTTCCAGAGACAGACACTTCAACCACTGCAGGAGTGAAAGGTGTTTTTTTTTTGTTTTTTTTTTTTGGATTGACCTTCTTTTATTTCCCTCTGTCTGGGTGTCAGAAGTTCTTGTTCCTCCTATGCCCTATGCACTTCTCATTTGACAGTCTCCTTTTTATTTTAATTACCAGTAACACACAGATGTATTTATATAATGTTATATTAGAATTTATTGTATTTACAAGAAACTCTTTAACTTGTGCTGTACTGTAGTTGATCAAAAACCTCACTCTTGATACCACACCATCTATAGTTTTTAAACAGCATTTAATCATCTCTGCCTGCAGTGTTATTTATGTGTGGAAACAAACAGCGCTGGTTCGGAGAACTTTGTCTGGAACACACACGAGTTGATTCAGAGTGAAACAACACTTGGCCTCATGACGCAGGTGAAAGATCATCTTAGTACCACATGGGTTTGCTGCACTGATCACAGATGTGAGAGGGGGAGAGAGAGAGAGAGAGAGAGAGAGAGAGAGAGAGAGAGAGAGAGAGATAGAGGGAGAGAGAACTTGTTGCCCTTTGCTCTGATTGGGTTTCTGTCTTTCAAGGGATTTTTTTTTTCAAAGCAATCCTAAACATACCACAATCCTGGAGATGGAAAATGTTTGACAAGTTTATTACAGGTGACACTTTCTATTTGGACTGGAGAAGTATTTGTCTAGTTTCATTGTGAACAGAAACCAGCTCTAAATTAGCACTTTTGTTCTGAGGTTTCACACATGAAGCCTGGCTGTCAATATCAGAAGATTTAAATAAGAGCATTCATAGAGGATCACCATTCATTGAGGAGCTTCCTGTTCATTCCAGGTTCATTTCCTTTTTAGTGCTATAAAAGGTGTACCAGAAACAGGACCAGGTACTGTGAGTGTATTCTCAGGCCCTGCCCATCTCTACCCCATACCTGCTCTTTCAGTTCGGTGAGCTGGCCAGACAAGTTGGAGACCAGTTTCATGGTGGACTCTAGTTTCTCCTGCAGGTTCCTGATCTCATTCTGTTCCCCCTCTGCATCACTGCTCACCAGCGACATCGCCCGCATCCGAGGAAACCAGTCCAGGTTGTGCTCCTGTTAGCACAACAGCCATAAAGGTTAAATCTTAGCCTGTTCTTATACAAGAGCTCCAGAGATTATATAAATTTACCTTCGACCCTCAAACTGTATAATTGTACAGAGTTACACTCTCAATCTGTAATTACTTATTTCAATTACAACACAAATGTAAAAACATTTTGTTAAACTCATTTTATATGAATGTATTGTAAATAAGGCAATCCAAAACAAGACAGATAAGACAATTAGGACATGATGTAATGTCTCATAAAATGCAAATGAGGAAGAGTTCGTGTGTGTGCTTGTTCAGTGTGTGTTAGCCTGAACGCAGCCAACGGTGCTCTTCTTTTAAAGTTTAATTGTCATTTGGTTGTTTTCGGCTTGCAGTCAGCTTCGCCTTTTATAGACCGTGTCACTAGATGTAAATGAGCTATGCCGGGAATTGGACTCTCTATCTACTCTGCCTTTTATAAGAATCTCTACTCTGATATCTGCTTAAGTCAATGATTAATGATTTCAGTAAAGCAGTACTTTCTAAAGACTCCCATTTTAATTTAGTAATGAATACCCAATTATTCTGATAATTACCACAAACAGCATTCACCTGAACCCAACAGAAAAAAACAGCTCTTGATAATTATCTAGCTTTCTGACTGCCGATGCCTCTGACATCAGATAAATTGCAAATGGAATTGAATTACAACATAGGACATGACCCATCAAGAGTCACATGGGCTTTTGATAAAGTTCTCCCCTAACATAGTGTCTCCTTCACATCCCTAGCAAAGGGCGTAAACAGTTCCACTCCATCTCACAGAGGAATTTCACAGATTACCCACCCTAATTTGATCAACTTTAACATCCAGGAAGCACAGTGTTATTTTGCCTCTTCATGCCTAAACGCAACCAAGCATGCACTCGCCTTGTGTGAGAGAGATGGCCCAGTTCGTTTGTGGGGAAATCACCATCTCTTAAGACAAGTGGCCAAAACACCAGACAATGGCACTTATTTATAGGATTCACACATGGTTTGGCAAGCACACTTCCTGTTGATCTCTTATTGGGGTTTTGGCTCTGCATAGCAAATCTCTCTCTGTCTCTCCCCTCCAGTGACCCATCTCCTAATTCTAATTCCTTCTCACTCACTCACGATCTCATTATCATAGTCTTATCCTACTACTGGTTCGTAGGGGAGCTGGAGCTCATCACTGTGTGGAAAGCAGGGAAATACCCTGGACAGGTCACCAGTCCATCGCAGGGATGTCCATTCACATGCATTCACATGATTTAAAGCCAACTTGAAATATTTCATGAAAAATTAGCTGTTGATGGAGAATAACTTGAAATGATTACAAAATCTCATCAGTTCATCTGCTTTAAACAATGATAATTCCATATAAAGTCTATGCACGTTCAACCACAAGTCTTGAAATATAAAGAATCTCAGACAGATGAACTGTCTGGAAACATAATGCCTAATAAACGCTTAATTAAATACACCTCTCTAGAGCGCACAGGGATCAATACATGCACATATTTATGTTAAATATAAGTTCACCACTGAAAAAAAGACACATCACTGGCATTGAGCCTAAAGGTATGGAGTGTTACTGCTGAGAAATATGTAGAGAGGAGAAGGCTTAAGAAGAGAGAGCATGAATGAAAAATATACAGCATACATGAGCGATAGAGACAAGAGAGGTAGGATGCAGTTCAGAGAGACTTGTGGAAGGTCACTCCATTGCATTCTTTTGGCCTCTCCAAAATGCATGCATGCACACACACACATACACCCACCACAAACACACACACACACACACACACACACACACAGAAGTACCAGAAGTGGAGCTATCAGAGTGCCTTAAGTATAACTATTACTTTTATTTAAAAGTATTTATTTACTCATTACTGATTTTTTTTTTACTCAAAATCATTACTGATTTTTGCAACTGCATCCAACAGGCATTTTAATGTAAAATATCCTACTACATCGTGTGTTGTGTACTTTTAATATTGTAGCCTGAAAGAATGAAACTAATATGTGTTCAATCTTTAAAATCTACCTAAAGAAAAATAAAACAATCACATGAGAGGCACGTGGGACGTGAA
Organism: Leptodoras nelsoni; assembly: GCA_028566375.1. Classification (NCBI taxonomy): domain Eukaryota; kingdom Metazoa; phylum Chordata; class Actinopteri; order Siluriformes; family Doradidae; genus Leptodoras; species Leptodoras nelsoni. The sequence continues at coordinate 4,492,149 of JAOVVG010000001.1, forward strand.
CTCAGCAAATACAGAAAGGGAAACAGAGTACTAGTTATTGTTTTAGGAATAACAGAAGCTCTTCATAAATACAAGCCCTTTCCACAATGTTGACAAAATCTTCCTTGTACCAAAATCTCAATATCTAACTCTGTTTTGGTGGCACAAGGGGGACCTACACAATATTAGGCAGGTGGTTTTAATGTTATGGCTGATCAGTGTATAAACATAACAGAGAGTTCATGCAACAGTAAAAGTATAAAATTGATTTTTTTTTAAATAATTTTAATAATGCTAGGTAAGGCAGCTCAATCTCCTTCACTAACAGCTTAGGCCCTGTACATGTTACTTAGTAGTACGGTTTCTGCAGTATGGCTTCTGTCTGTAGCCAAAATATTTGGACCAATTTGGTCATGTAGTACAGAATGAGCACATCACCATCTTTTTTTCTCTCATTCCAATTACCAGCTTAGGAAGGAAATTCAGATGCCTAAACCAAATTCAAATATGCCTGGGATATGGCATGTGTGATTTTGGAATTAAGGAGTTAAGGAGCCATGAGGAAAATGAGAAGAAAAAGAAAGCATAAAACTACTACCTGTCTAGAATTACTAGAATAGACCTTAGGTGTTCAATTAGACACATTATAACATAATAAAAAAAACTGTATTAGCTCTGTATCTGCTACAACTGATTCCATTTCCATTTACATTTATGGCATTTGGCAGACACCCTTCTCCAGAGTGACTTACATTTATCTTATTTATACAACTGAGCAGTTGAGGGTTAAGGGCCTTGCTCAGGGGCCCAACAGCGGCAGCTTGGTGGTGCTGGGGCTTGAACCTCCAACCTTCTAATCAATAACCCAACACCTTAACCACTGAGCCACCTCTGCCCCCTCTGATTCCAAACAGAGAAGCCCAGAGTACTACTATTAATAAGAAGAAGAAGAGAAGAAGAATAGTAAATGCGCATAATACTGTATTACTATCAATAATAACTAGACAGAAAAGAAGGGAAAAAAAATTAAGATAAAAAAGAAGAAGAAGAAGAAGAATATCTGAAAGTGCATTAACAGACTTAAACGGTGTGGGGCCGCCAGATGAAGTCCCCTTCTCTCAACGTCAACACACACAGGGAAATCACACTGCCAGTGATGCATAGACACTCACACTAATTCTGAGAGTAGAAGAGGAGTGTGTGTGTGTGTGCTCACACAGGAAATGAACACAAACACACTCACTCTCACGAAGTGTTTTGTGTTTAATGTGTCTGGCTCTGTCCAGCTGTCATCTCGACCACAGCATCCCACATAATCACCATTATTAGCGCTTTAACCCCACACATTCAAACAAACCGTTTACACACTCTTCCCATCATCAACTATTCTATTTATTCACGAACGACACCCATTTAGATATTGCATATCTGCAAATAATAACAAATGGGAATTCTCAAGAACTAATAATTATGGATGTTCAGAAGATTTTGTTGCTTCTTTTAAAGAAAAGGAAGTTTTATTTCTTTTTCTCTCTCCTCTACAATAACAATGTCTGTTTAAATATGAGTTAGTCATCACGACGGTAAGATTTATCTAACACTAATTAGGGTTAAGAACAATACAGTTCTGTAATATCTAAGGTGTTAAACACTGTAGTACAGATATGGATAGCAGTTAAATACTCTATAATTAGAAAATGTAAGTAAGAAATAAGAGTGAACTGAGAAAATGTTCTGACATTATAATAAAGTGTTTGAAAAAAAAAAAAAACTACACATAACTCCAAAGGGTCTAACATGGATTTGTGTTGTAGTTGATACTAACATCTGTAGGACAAATCTCAGACTACATCAACACACAGCTTACAGAAACTGCTTCAACAAACACGTACAAATTGGGTCAGGAACCTTTGACTGAAACTTAGTCAGTGTGCGTACTGATATTTAAATCACTGCCATACAGCATAGAGGCTGTGGGAGGAATGGATGGCAATTGGCATCACCAAACCAAAAAGCAAAAAAACAGACAAACAAAACAAAAAAAAACACCCGTCTAATTTTGTGTGGGTCCCCCTTGCACCACAAAAACTCTTTCCCATTACGTTCTCTTCTGTACATTTTACCAAACACCCACTCATAAGTCTTTCCAGAAGCCTTGAATATTCCCTTGAACATTCCCATTCTACTGAGTTTATACTAAAACACTTCTGGAAAACCTCAAACCCAGAAACAGTCTCTAAATAGCAAGATACACTGATCAGCCATAACATTAAAACCACCTGCCTAATATTGTGTAGGTCCTCCTTATGACGTCGAAACAGCTCTGACCCGTCAAAGCACGGACTCTACAAGACCTCTGAAGGCGTGCCGTGGTATCTGGCACCAATACGTTAGCAGCAGATCCTTAAGTCCTGTACGTTGTGAGCTGGAGCCTCCATGGATCTGACTTGGATCCTAAAGATGCTCATGATGCTAAAGATGAAGATCACATAGAGATCTGGGAAATTGGGGGGCTAAATTATCCTGCTGTATTATCCTGCTGAAAGACGCCACTGCTCTGAGGGAATACTGTTGCCATAAAGGGGTGTACTTGGTCTGCAACAATGTTTAGGTAAGTGTTATGTGTCAAAGTAATATCTACATGAATGCCAGGACCCAAGGCTTCCCAGCAGATCATTGCTCAGGGCGTCACACTGCTTCTGTCAGCTTGTGTCCTTCCCACAGTGCATCCTGGTACCATCTCTTCCCCAGGTTGCCGGTTCACCGGTTTTGGTAGGTACTTAGCACTGCACACCGCAAACACCCCATAATACCTGCCGACCTTTTGGAGATGCTCTGACCCAGTCGTCTAGAAATTACAATTTGACCCTTGTCAAAGTTGCTCAGATCCTTATGTCTGCACATTTTTCCCACTTCCAACACATCAACATTGAGAACTTCTTATCAGCTAATTCATTTTATAGTTAAATGCTGAAATTGATGATTCCTATAGAATTCTATAGTATAGTGGAACAATATGACAGTCAGCACTGTTTTCTCAATAGAAGGAGCATGTTAATATATAATACCCACTCATTCATGTTCTAAAACTAAAGAACTACTGTGTAAATCATGCTGTTATAGGAAAATAATACACTGCATCTGAGACTCAGATTCAAGAAATCAGATCTGCTGGGGTTTAAATTAGATTAGATTAGAATATTGGTTGGTTTTACTCTCAACTGGATTAACTGTTCATTTTCATAGTTGTTTCATGAATTGTTTTTTGGCATGTTGATTGGTCTAAACACAAACCTTCTTTAATCGTTGTATACCTGAACCTTTAGGCGCAACAGTGAAAATAAAATCCTAATCTATTAACGGTTTCAGTTTCTATGCAGAATGTTCCTTCATGACTGCTGCTGTTCCTACGTGTAAAAACCCTGTCACAGACACTGTAGATAAATTGAGGGAGAAGGTACAGTAATACCTTCATGACTCACACTTGCAATCCTCACTTCCTCTACTTTCAGTTCTTCAGAAAACAGAACTCCGGCTATTTCTATGAAAAAAAAAAAAAGTCCCGCCAAACGTGAATATAGAGATTACTCAATTCCACATCCGTTTTCAGTGGGCTACTAACTTGGAAATGTGGAGGCGGACGAAATTGTCACAAGGTAAAGTTAGTTGTTTTTTTTTTCCTGGTGAAATAATGCTCGTTAAAGAGTTATGTGATTCCATTTATAATGTGAGAATGTGTGTATAAGGCTGTGTACTGATCTAATTCAGTGGAAAAATTTGCATGCGCACACACATGGGTGTGCATACGTGCTCGTGCGAGTGAGAGCGAGCGAGCGAGCGAGCGAGAGAGAGAGAGAGAGAGCCACAACAAATTAGACTGCATCTGCTGCTTCAATGGAAATGAAGGAAGTGTGAATTTCATTACTAATACCACACACAGACACACTAACGCACAAACATACACACAGGACGTGCTGTGGTCTGAAGAGCAACAACGTCAGACCCAAAATCAGTCCCTTTGAACCTGCCTACACACATTTATACGGCAATATCTGTGTGACGGGCACATACGAAATTTCAGTGAGGCAACTAGATCACAGATTGCCAGGTTCACATTTACTGAACCAGAGTGGTTCAATTATTCATCACCTGTCCTGTCTCGGCTAAAACAACACCACACAATCATGGGAAGGTTCGTTATACGACATTTGCGCTAGCAAAGGGTGCAGACGTCAGTCGAGCTCCTCATAACAACGACGACACGATTTACCAGAAGCGCTCTTCCAGTGACGTTGCAAGCAATCTCAGTGGTCATGTGGCCAAACGATAAGTAAGCCCACTATGTTATCACTTCATTTATCTCCTTTTGCACTCAGAAGTGAAATCTGAAAACCTATTCGCTGCTCACCACAGGAGCATGTGTGTGTCTGTGTCTCTGTGTCTGTGTGTGTGTGTGTTTTTGATATGCAGTCTGACTTTTTATTCTGGCTTTAATCAACAAGAAGGAGGTCATATGTGCCATACACTACACGGTTTCCCAGCTGATGAATTCACCCAGTGTATACAGTGTACCGCTGAACAAGTTCCACCCAACCCATCCTGTTCCTCGAGAAATGTCTGGTGTTCAACTCCAAATTTGTCTTTATGGATTACAGCATTTCTGTGTAAACATGCTGCTCATCATGCAGTGCTGTTCCCATGGATAGTTTACAGTGTCCCGGCACATGAAACATTTATAAATGGTGAATAAGTTACAAGGGAACTGGCCTATTAATGAATGTGTTCTAGCCTTTTGGCCTTTGTGTGTGTGTGTGCAGAGAGTGGGTGGGTATGGCTATGTGTGAGATGTGAGATGTGAAGCAAAGGCCTGGCTAATCTTCAGGTCAGGTGCTTCCTCATAAGACAGCTCAGGAACTGGGCCAGTGCCTGGCGGATCAGAAACTGTGTCACCAGTGTAATGACTGCGTCAAGACAGAAACCAGTGGTAAAGTAGGGGCTTTCCTGCACACTTTTCCTTCTATAAAACTCCACGCCGCACCCTATAATGTTAGTGCTGCGCTGCTGATGCCATAAAGTGAGCTGATTTCGGGTTACTGAAAAAAACGGAAAGTAAAAAAAGGGACAGCGCGTGATAAAGCTGAGTACAGAATCCCCTTTAAGGTGCTTCCCTGTCCCCTTTTTCAGGGGGATGATGCTCTCCAGGAGCCGTTCTGTCACAGAGTGGAATTCACTGAACATTTCACTGAGATTGTTACAGGGGGCAAAAAATATTTTTCAAGGAAGTTGAGGTAATCTTCAAAGGCGGTCATTATTTCTTGGAGCAGAGCACATGCACAAACACACACAAACACACACACACACAGAAAAGACAAGAGACATTCCCACAAAGCTTAGCTGCAATCACAGGGCCAACTCCTGCTCTTCTTCTGAAGTAAAATGTGTGTTTGTGTGTTCAATCGTTAGATGGCTTCTCTCATGGATTAACACATTCCGAGCTGCTGCCAAGACAGCTCCGAGTCTTAATGCAGACAGACAGATTGAGTAATAGAGCTCAGATTTAGGGCAAAAAAAAAAAAAAACACGAGTTCTTTTAGCTCGTTACATAACCGGGTGGGTTGACATGGGGTCAAGAGAAAGGATTTACCGAGTGGAATGTAGCGGAAAATACCCAGCTAAAGTAGACTGCTCTCTCTAAGGAGCAGCCGCCCCTAACTTATGCGGGTTCTCTCATTCCAGTGATTCATAACTGGACCGTCTACACCGCCCCGCTCTTATCTGTAGTTTGTGAATTAATCCGAGCGTTTTCTCGGGTAGCCAGAGCAGACGCAACAGGATTTGCTCATTTTAAACTTTTAAACTTCTATAAGTGAATTTCAGAGGAAGCCTTTAACTCGTCTTAAATCTACGAATCCATGCTTTAACTATCATAAGACACAACAACAATGCAGAGGAAAGAAACCTGGTCAGATTTACAGTCAGAAAAAGACAGCTTACGTCTATGCAAAGCGGCAGAGTTTCTGGAAGTCTCTAAATGAATGTGCCTGAGTGGGCTTTGATTCTGGTTTTACTGTCAAAGGCTTTGTTGTCATTTCAAATGCGTCATGCTACGTACACATATTCCAACAAACCTTAGAGCTGATCTAAAGCTGTTGCATATGATGCAGAGCGCATGCAGAGTTGTATGTGAGTGCATGTAAGTTTCCAGATCGTGATTCTGTGGTTCATTTACGGTACATTAAAAAGGCATGTGCCGACTGTTGCTACGCCGTCATGCTGACAGACTTACTCACTGAAAGGACGACGAGACGTGAGCGTTCACACGTGAGTGTATGGACAAAACATGACATTTTAACGGTGGCAGATGGGTGACCATCTCTAGTGCTGATAGGACTGGGTCTTGAGGATAATTAAACTTTGCCATGAAGGCTTTCATCACTCAAAACAGTCTTACCCTGATCATCTCAGCAACGTAGCTCTCAGGTCCCGTGTACTCGGTCGAGTCCTTCACTTTAATAAGCACGATGAAGAACAGGTAATGCCACATGTTGTGCTCCACCTTGATGTGTTCCTCGAATGTGACTGTCTTGTTGTCAAACTTGTCCCTCTCCAAGCCTGTGAGTGCACACACACACGCACACACACATTGCATCACAGTTTTATAGAGTTTAAGGATGGGACACACATTAGAATGACAGCAGGAAGTTTAAAACCACTGGATTAAAACCAGTCAGTGATCCTCCAGGTTCTCTTCACCAGATAACAGGTTCATCACTGCATTACTTAAAAAAAATATATAAATGACACCCCCAGATGAGAAGCTGGAAAATTGTTCCATTATTTCACTTTCAGTATTCCTACAGCTCCTGCTGATAAGGGAAGTAAGTAGTCAACATACAAGTGGGGCTTATGGTGTGGGGGTGTGTGTGTGTGTGTGTGTGTGTGTCATAAGTAAGTGGACGTGATGAGTCTTGTGACCATTACAAAAGGGTATTTTTCTAAATGATAACTGATGAGTGGAGTGAGGTTGCATCATCAAACTGAACATCATGGAACTAACGCTCATGTTAAAAGGTGATGAAGGCCACAGGAAGCATTTTTGCCATCATATATGGTTTTAACGAGCACAAGCCGAGTGAACTGTTCTTTCACAGTAAGAGCACTCATGATTCATGCCCCCCATGTGACTTCTCTCGTGTGTGAACCAGAGAAAACACTCCTCCACAGAGGCAGCCATGACTAAACTTTCTGGGAAGAAAGGAGCGCCTCGATGTTTACACCGAGTGAAAACCTCTCATTCTGTGCCTGACAGTTGGGTCAGCCACTTAATAAGGACTTCCTGATGACATGCCTTGTTCATGATACATAGCAACATTTATGCACAAAATTATCACAAGTAATTCTGAAGAAGTGCATACACAAGTGGATCATCATGTTGTACTGTTCAAAAACAGGGCCTGCATGTGTGTCCACTCACCACAGATGAAGCAGGTGGTCTTGAGGACCTCCTCTTTCTTCTGCTTTTCACTTCTTAAATCGGCAAATGTGTCGATAATCACACCAAAGATCAGGTTTAGGACGATGATGATTACCATGAAGAAGAAGAGCAGGTCGTAGATCACTCGGGCCGCAAACAAAGGCTCCTGGAAAGAAGGAAGAAGAAAGCAGAAGGAGGAGGGTGGAGAGGCAGCAAAGCACGATGCCACAGAGCCATTCAAATTGATCCAGTACCACTGGTTGGACTTGTGTATTCATTGAAAAATGACCTTTAATTTTTTTAATCCCTCAAGGCTAAATGTTTCCATCTTTGTTCTGACAAAGTCCTTAATGATAAACCTCTAGTCTCCATGACTTCGTAGCAAGTGAAAATGCCATTAGCATAGTTAATAATAACATAACAAGTATCTAGTATTTCCTGCTATAAATTACAAGAAACCAAATCTAAAATTATTAAACCATAGTAAAGAAATGTCAGATAATTGTGTTAATATTCTTAAAATTATTTGCCAGTTATCTGCCAAGGCAATGTATAACTTATAATGCATAAAAACATCTAAAACAGACTGAATAATCTTGCGTGTGATTTATAATAAACTCAAAACAAGTTGCTTAATACTTGTTTCTATTTACAGCATTATAGCAATATAGCAGAGCCTTTTATATAGAGCAACTTACTTACGAGACTACGTTAGAGAATATTTACTTACTTACTAAACTTGATGGACTTCAACTTACTTTTTGAGACTACGTTAGAGAATGTTTGCAAAAGTGATGTGGTTATTAGATAATGTATGCCTCAGTAGTGCTAGTCCTAGGCATGACTAGGAGGTAAAGGCTGTGTGTTTTCTGTGTTGTACCTCTTTTGAAGGTTTTCGTAACACATCCCCGACTCCTCCACCGCTACGGAGGCCATGGCTGAGTACAGTCACAATGCACATGAGCAAAGAGTCACATGTTCGCTCCTTATCTTCTATCACTACTGCTGCCACAGCTAGTTGAAAACACACACACACACACACACACACACACACAAAATAAATACCATAACAAAGTAAAAAATAAAACGAGCAGATCATTTAACTCTGCTGTGATCTACGAGTTGTGAGCTGGGGCCTCTATGAATCTACATGAATGCCAAAGTTTCCCAGCAGAACGTTGCCCAGAGCATCACACTGCTTCCACTGCTTAATCTTCCCATAGTGCATCCTGATGCCATCTTGTCCACAGGTAAGTGACACACACACACACAGCCCTCCACATGATGTAAAAGAAAACATGATTAATCAGACCAGGCCACCTTCCTCCACGGCTCCACGGTCCAGTTCTGATGCTCAAGCGCCCATTGTAGGAGCTTTCAGTGGTGTACAGGGGTCAGAATGGACACTCTGACACAGCACACTGTGATACACTGTGTGTTCTCACACCTTTCTATCATAACCAGTATTACGTTTTTTAACAATTAGGTTTTGATAATCAATGTTGATTTGATAATCACTGGTGTTAAAAGAAATGTTGAAAATTTGCAATACGAATAAATCCAATTACGCTCCAGAAGACACACGCGGTATCCACGTGGTGCAGCGCTGGTTCAGACAGATCAGACCACATGATCAGACAAAATCCTGGACTTACTGGCTTGATTTTTAAACCCAGGTCAAACCTTTGCTCTGACCTGCTCATTAAAAGTAATGCCTAAGGTCACTCCTCCTTATATTCTCCAGATCAACTAACCTTTGACACCTCAAATCAGACAACTCCTGTGTTCCCGGACGCTCTTCATGGGAATGACGTGTTCTCCTGTGAATGGGACTGAACACACATTGTTAATGAGTGTACTTACATTCCACTGTGGCTTCTGTTGAGCAGTTCTCCCCACCACCTTCCTTGTGACAAACCCCACCCGACAGGAACTCGCTCATCATAGTGGCAGGTTGCTCTGTTAGACCGGACAAACAGCCAATGATAATAAAGCAGAAACAATCCAGTCAACAAAAAACACCCACACACATCATACAGAGAGTAGTGTAATCTTCTCACAGTAAACATCCCCATCTGATATTAGTAACCGTAATGTAGCCCTTTTTTTTTGTCCATACCGAGTGTTTTATTCGGGATTCGGTCGACGTTCAGAATAAAGTCGTTCTTGAAGATAATGTAGCCGACAATGGAGAACAGGTAGACCAGGATGAGTGCGAGCACGGCGGTGAGAACGATAGAGCGGCCGTTCCTCGTCACACTCTTTATCACATTCAGCAGAGTCTCCTCCCGATAGATCAGATCGAACAACTGGACAGAAAAGACAATGTGGTCGGGGAAGGAGAGCAGTGTGTGTGTGTGTGAGTGTGAGTGTGTGTACAGTATAACGTGTAAGACAGTGCAGATATTCGTGTATCCATGTGTTTTTGTGTGTGTGTGTGTGTGTGTGTGTGTTTACCAGCAGGCTGTAGAAGAAGACATGTACAAAGACACCCAGGATGCAGATGATGAGGTAGAGGAGGTGGTACAGGAATTCCACATCCATGATCATGGCCTTATAACCCCGCGTGAACGTCCCCCGATTTCCCACGAAACTCATCAGGAAGATCACCTTATTTAACACCTTTTGCAAAAACACACACACAAACACACAATTTGCTTAAAGCAAACAAACTACACAACCCTGCATATTTAAGAAAGGCTATGGAGATCAGTCAGCGTTCCACAATATCTCTAGTTCAGAGTGAGAAATGCATTTATCCCCACTAATCTAACGTATACAATACTGTGTTACATAAGCCCTGTAGCATGTTAGAAAATTATCTCCAGTAATGTGCCTAAAGACACGTGCACACACACACACACACACACACACACACACACACAATGTGTATACTATGGTGCAAGACCAGCACAGAAAGCTGTGACAACCAAACGAAGAAGAAAAAAAAACCTTCCAGACTAAACTGTTTATATTCCATCGCTTTGCAGCTGCTCATTATCTGCACTGTTAAATCACTTTCCCTACTTTCCCTACAGTGTATCAGTTACATCAAGAAAAGAGAGAGAGAGAGAGAGAGAGAGAGAGAGAGAATTGAGTGTACATTTAGAGAAACCATTCACTGGGTCAGTATTAAAACTTTTTAGGGTTGATTATATGTTGTCTCAAAACTGTAAAGAAAAAGACTCACAAACACATTACACAGGAAAACAAAGATTTTGCTACTGGGAGTAAAACATGCTATTTAGATGAAGTTGAGTGTGCTGATTCCGAATCTGCCTAGGACATCTAGATCTTAAGTTATAGGCCAATAACCGTTTGGCGACAGCGTCCTGGTAGATTATAGCGGATGCAGTGTAGTGAT
>JAOVVG010000001.1:4554044-4570519 GCA_028566375.1 Leptodoras nelsoni
CTTTTTTTTTTCTTTTTTTTTTTAATGAACCACCTTAAACAACATACGACAGAGCACAGTTCTGTTTCAAACCTGACTTCTGGTTTCTGGTTCATCTAAGAAAGAACAGAGCACTAAAATTTGTATGCCAGCTTTTTATCAGACTAATTATCTTTGAATGTCTCTAATGTTTCTTTATGGTTTAAAGGGTTTGAGCTTCCGTTGACATCAATTGTTTACGTGATCTGAGGGAAAGAGAGCCATTCGGCGCTTGTCTTCACTGGAAAACGTTTCAGCACCTCGGGACAAAACCTGCTTTAAGTTACGAACGTGCCTGCATGAGGTTACAATGTCTAAAAAAAAAAAAACTTCCTGAACGTATTTCTGCTTAAGAAAAACCATGTCGTACACATGAAAAATTACAATGTTTTATAATCTGTATCCTGTTAATGTTTGAGAATATGTTTATTCAAGTGCTTTCCATTTTCATGTGAGAAACAAAAAAAGCATTCAGTTTGACTCGAATCTCTTCTGATCAGAAGCCAAATGGTGAAACAAAATCACTTCCTCGTAAAGTCCTCATGAGCAGGAAACAGCTGTCCGCACATATGGATTAAGTTCAATCCGGAGGAGTATTCAGACAAATAGGGGTTTGAATCCTAAGTTAAAGATACTGTAAGGACACCGCACAGGAGGGATGGCAAAGGAGGACCTCAATGGAAATAAGCTTTAGGGCTTTACTGTGTTTTATGTGTCTCGATGATTTAACCTGTATATAATGGTTGCTGTGAAGTGTTATGTGAATTTTTTAATCATCAAATACATTTATTCATTCATTCATACAAGGTGTGTGGGTTTTTACTAAAGTCAGCATACCCAGGGAGTTGAGTACACACTAAACCCCCAAGTAAAGTGATAACACTTTCCAAGCACAGCTGAGCCAGTCAACAGTAATATTAAGGCGATTACCTCTGAGAACCTCTGAGATGTTTGCACCCAGCCAAGTGTGTAAAGACACATTCCTATATGTGCACGCGCGCACACACACACACACTCATACTCACAAACAATAAAACCATTTGGCTGCCATGCAAGACCTAACCACACTAGTAAGGTTGCAATGTTGCAAAAGAGATATGTGGGAAGTCTGGATCTGTTTAATGGCTCACATACAGGCTTGTACAGTGTGTGTGCGCATGCTTGTGTGTGTGTGTGCGTGCACCAGCAGTGCAAGCAAGTGTACCCAATGACTGGCTTGACTGCTTTTGGAAAACTTTGCAATGCATAGTCTGAGTTCTTGGAAAGCTGTGACTCAATCCAAGTAGTCAGCCTTTTCTTAAGAACTGTGTGCAAGTGTGTGGTATGCGTTTGTGTGAAGAAATTGGTGAGCCTCTGATTGTGTGTGTGTGTGTGTGGGTGTGTGTGTCAGATGTGAGACATGTAGAGGAACACCAGGATGTGCGTTGGGGGGGCGTTTACAGAAGGACGGGTTACTGGTACTTGCATACATGTGACGGGCAATCTAGATGGGGAAGGGTGTGGTCAAATTGATCAAAAATACGCTGCTTCATTTATTAAACGAACCGAAGTCTTCAGAAAATAAATGAATCATTACGCTTAACTGTCAAACAGGAACCATACTTCGAACATGATAAGAACGTATAAGAGAGCTTTTTTTATAACGCTACAATGTTAATGCGGTTTTGTGTCTCACACAAAGAGAAAGTGGAACCTCGGGTCGGTATAGAAGCGTCTGACAGTGATTACCTGTAAACTAGTGCTCTGATCGGAAAAGGGGGAGCTGAAGAAAGTGGTGACGATGCTCATGACCGTCTCAGTGACATAGCGCTCCAACATGGAGTCGGCATGCTTGCGGTCACTGGTGTTGTTGCAGACCTGCGAACAACATTAAAAAAAAAAACAACAAAAAAAACTAAACATGGTGCATAAATTAACACAATGCATAGGCCATGCTGAGTAAAGTCAGAACATAGCTCTGATTCACCCTTCCTGTGTCTGCAATAGCAGCACAATGACGCAAAGATCACATGAAACAACATGCATGACACTATCTTGCGCTCTCTCTAAAAACGATCTCCATGTCTCCGTACGGGTTTAAAGTAAATAATTTTATCAACTGGTAGTAAACTGGTTAAGGGATTCTAACACGTATAAATAAATGTATTTTACAAAAAGAGGTCCTCATGGTATGGTCATATCTGCCGAACAGGAATTCTACAAACACCTGTTCCTGGACCAGGTTTTCTCTGAACTCTTGACTTTGAAACTACAAAGTATCTTAAGACACCTCACTTCCACAAAAATTTAAATATAGCTCCCATTAGTGGCCGCCCTTCCTGTTTTTCTCTTTTGCACTTTTAATAACCCTACAAAATCATCTTTTTCAGATAAAAAAAAATAAAATAATGCGTTTCATCACATCTTGCTCTCGGCTGGTGGATTAGTTTGTGCTGAAAACAACTCTCGCTTATCTCCGGGTTCTATCTTGTATCTGACAAACTAGAGAATCAAGGTTCAGAAGCTGTTTCAGAGGTGTTTACCCTGCATATATCAACCAGAAAGTTCTCAAAGAGCTTCCACATGTGGTTGCTTGTGTAGATCTCCTTCATCTCCACTTCTGTGTCTACGTAGCAGTGGTTTAGGAAGTCGATGTATGCGATCTTCACCTGCAGACCGACAAGACAATTATAGGAAAGACTGATAAACAGCGCCTAGATAAGTACGTACACACAAAACCTTTTCTAAAAAATAATCTTATACACCTTATATTTTATTTAATATGCTATTATAAAATATATTTCCAACAATCACCATATAAGGATTTAAAGTTTGATAATAGCCAGGAACAAAAACAAAAATGATCAAAAGGCCAGATGTGTGGTAGCTCTTAAAAAGAGGACGGCTTGTTCAAAATTCAAGTAATTAAATTCTTTTTCTGGGAATTTATTTAAATCTTTACTCACCAGAATTCCCTTTTTTCAGTAGTTTAATCTAATCAAAAGTAGTTAAAATCTGATCAAATCCCATTTAGACAGAGAGCAGGTTTGGCCTCTTAATAATAAAGCCAGATGTCAATTACAATTTATTACTTATATAATTTGTAATTATTGCTTTAAAACTAGCATTCCCATTGCCTGTTCAACATGTAAATTATTGGGATTGCTCCAGTGTCTCGAACAAACTGTAGACTGAAAACAAGTGGTCTGACCTCAGGGATGCAGTCCTCATGGGTGACGACACGGACGATGTCGTCCAGGGGCAGCAGTGAGTTGCACTTGATCTCTGTGTAGACGTTCTTGCCTTCGGTGCACACAGCTAACAGCTCCACCAAGTGGATATGGTACATAAGCGGGCTGTTTTCGTCCATCCGTTCTCGTTCTGAACGCATCATCTGCACCAGCGTCTGGAACGAGGCTCGGTCATTGTAGAACACCAATACGTCCTCTCCGGCATTCACCAGCTACAACGAGGAGGATCCAGGTAGATGGACATAAAGAAGGGAAGAATGAAATGAGCATTAGGCTTAAAAAATTTATAATAACCTGAATAAGTACCTGAACCCACCTCTGCCATCACGATATCCTGGCACTTTTTGATGAACTTGTTCTCGGCCTTGACAATGGTCTGTAGGAACTTGAGGTACTGAACATGGCGGCCATGCGTCTCGATACAGTGAACAAAGTGCTGCACAACGCGGTCGTTTATCTCGCTGCACAGCTGGAAGTTATTCATGAAGATGTGCTGCATGGTAACGGCCTCTAGGATCTACAGAGGGAGAGCGGGGTCACAGCTAAACACAACTGGTACTGCAGTACATTAATTATCCTTATCTCTCTTAGACTGTAACAAACTTTGCACTGCAAAGATGAACATATTTCCACAAATGACATTTTATTTAAATGTATTAGACGTCATTTATTAAATGAATTATTAATTTACTTCTGTGGTAATGTGTAGACCTACACAGAGTAGCAAGCTAGTGTGCAGGAAAATGTTTATGTGGTGCTTGGCAACAGTCTAGTCTCAGTCCAGATGTGGAAGTGTTTGTATTGGTGGAGCCAAATAAATGATTAACAAACAAATCATAATCTGTTGTCGCTTATTGCTGTTAAGTAATAAATGGTGCTTGTAGAACTGTTGTATAAATGCAACATCACACGAGAAGGAGTGCTGTTATACTCATGCACAGCTGTGAGTATCTTCAGAACTTGGCTTGTAGCCTCGTGCCTACGAACGAATCACAGCTGTGCTGATATTCAGTACAACAGCACACTCTCTTATGCGATATCGCTTAAATATTGAGAGTATATAGTGCTAAGATCATATTCAGATGCTAGATCATAAGACAATTCAGGGGTTAAATTTGAACGCTACATATGGAATTATCTTTAAATAATTTTCTTTAGACAGGTTAACAGACTCAGTATTGCCCAAGAGGCCATGCTACGCTTCTAACTACTCCGCATCAGTGCAACCTTTTGTACAGGTGTTTAGTAGCTCCATTTGTTATGGAAACGTATTCCACTGCAGAGTATCAGAATGTCTTATCGACCTCATCAGGCCTATCAGGACATGTCCTAGATGTTGGATAACCCATATGGAGTTCCCCATGAAAGCCACGCAGGACTTTTCACCCCCCATCTAGCACAGATGTTGATTTATAAGAACTCACCCCTGGATTGAGGAAGAGGTTAATGTGCTTGTGGAGAAGGGCTTGGTTCTGCTGGTTCCCAGCACAGAAGTTCTGGAGGAACTCATGAGCCAGCTTCATTATCTCCTGCATTCTGATATCCTCACCCTGCCAAACCAAGCATACCTCATTACTGCATTCAGTAGTTGTTGTTGGGGTTTTTTTAACCTCTCCCCAAAACAGGGTCCTAACAGACCTCTCAGATACATTATCTTACGACATCTGTTCAGCAGCAGATTTTACCACATCCTGACACTCGTGAGATATTTCCGACAGCAAGACATTTCTCATACGAAATCTCACCTTCTCGTAGGGGATCTGAAGTAGTTCAAGCACCACCGTGTGAGCTCCCATGTTCCTCAGCAACCTCTGCTGCTGTTTCTTACTCTTTTTCCCTGATGCTCCCTCCTGAACACACAACTTGCTGAGCCTTAAAAGGATCTTCAAACAGCAAGAGTGAGAAAAAAAAAAGACGGAGTTTTTCTTTTACTTATAGAAGCATGTTGGTATTCTGCAGTTAGTCATCACAGATCATGACATTTCAACAAAATATCAACAGAAGGCAAACTAGGAGAGAATGAGAAGGAAAGAACAAGAGTGTGAAATGGAACATCAGTGAGTAAATGCATTGTTCTAAAACCAAAAAATGCCTCCATGTCAACTTATTGTCTTTGGCCAAAATAGCACGTAACAACTGCTTTACCACTACGTACTGGCACTGCTTTGAATGGGTTTGCAGGTGTGTGTGTGTGTGTGTGTGTGTGTGTGTGTGTGTTGACTATAGAAATAAGGCACATTTACCTCCTTGACAACCCTGTAATTATAGCTGCTGGTGCTTTCGGTTTTATTTTTCTCCATGCCACTTGAGTCACCCTGCACAAAGAGTGAAAACAGTCCACTTTCAAACACAGTAATTATTCAAAAGCAATCCAAACAGCTGATAGCCGTGCCAAAATCACCGGCTGTGTGTTGAGCCAAGGGGGAAAATAAACGGTGGTTTTTTTTTGTTTGTTTGTTTGTTTTTTTTAAGGTGAACATGAGAAATGGACCTACATTAAATAAAGTGATTTAAATTCCCAGGATTAAATCGTAACCCTTCCAAAGACGAAATACTGCTCCTGGATAAATTATTTAAAACTTGTTACCTTGAGAAGTGTAAACATGATTCGAATCTGATCAATAATTCAACACACACGTGATAAGACATCTACGCCGTTAACCAATTTATACTTCACAGTAATTAATTCAATCTGGTCCACTGATCATTAATGCTAAGAACAATTCGCATTAACATATCTTGGGGTGGGTCTCAGGGATTAAACAATGGGATTAATATTTCATTTGTGTATAAAGGTCCAAACTCCTCAAAACCTTCTTTTTGTGGTCAGATTCAGCCGGACCGTCGCCTCCGTCCAGTGCATCCTCCCCCTGCCGCTTGTACACCCACAACTCAGACTTCTCCACTATGGAGCGCAGCTGGTCTAGGTCAGACTTTATCTGCTTGTAGTTATCTACATCCTGACTAGTCACCAGGAGCTGGACCTGAAGTTACAGTGAGAGACACAGAGAGAGAGAGAGAGAGAGAGAGAGAAGAGGGGGGTTAGGCTTAGGTTAGAATTAGCAGGTTATGCAGTGAATGGAAATTTCCTTTTGAGAAACAAAGAAAAAGAAAAAGGGAAAAAGTTATACTTAGACACTTACTAAGCCAACAGTAACACTAAACCTCTCTGAAAACTGAGTGTGTGTGTGTGTGTGTGTGTGTGTGTGTGTGAGATACCTGTTTGAAAGCCATGAGAACTTCTTGTCTCTGGCTGAAGTGTCTGAAGAGCAGGTGTAAAGCCCCAGACACCAGAGGAGGGTAGTCATGCATGGTGAGGTGCAGAAGAACCCTCAGGAACGTTCTGCCTCCATGGTCATCAAGGTCTAGTGGTGTGTTCTCCTCACTGAGTGGATAACAACAACAAGCAATCTTTAAAATACCAGGACAAAGAACTAAACATGCTTTGTGGAGGCTTTGTGGTATGTGTATGTACTTATGTATGTGTATATAGACACAAAAAACCCCAGATCTTTTTATGGACTATGGCATCTTCACACCTTGCACCAAAGATCCCCTCGGCCTGCTCTTCGATTTTCTCAAAATCTAATGCTATAAAAGACAAAAAGTGAAGCGAATGAACAAAGTACAATAAACAAAACAAACAAACAAACAAAATAGGCTCTTAAGTTCAAGTTTTCACCTGGAATACTATTAGGCCCATCCCCATTAGCGGTAGCTGTAGTAGCAGCAGCATTGGCACCAGTGTTACCATTAGCGTTAGCGTTAGGCAGAGGGTCGGTCTGAGTGTTGCTTCCATCAAACTCTTTTTTAAAAATGCACAACAGGCAGGAGATCCTGTAGTCCAGACGCACGTTCAGGATAAACTACAGTCAAAAAGACAAGAATGAGGCTTACAATGGGTCCAATATTTTAATATTTATACTACTTATTCAATTATTCAAAGGCTTTACATACACTAAACATGCACCCAGGACCCAGTGAATGGACGCAATAGTGAATGGGCCATGATACCTGGAGGATCTCTATGATTTTCAGCTTGGTGTCCATCACCAGGATGTCCTCCTTCTCAGGCTCCGTCTGGGTCTTGCCCACCTCTCCGTCCGGGGGTGTCGTAGGAGTGGAGGGCAGAAAGCCGCCTCCCCTTAGCACAACCTGGGTCATCAGCTCCCCGACTCCATGGATAGACCGCATAACATTACTACCTGCAGAGATGAAGAGACACGTCATGGAGAAGTATATAAAACCATAATGAAACATTTGCACAGGCGACAGTTTAATCAAACATCACCTTTGTTCTCGTCGCCTTTCTCCATTTTGTTGATGGGATATATCGTGCTGACGTGCACGCAGTCTAATATCGCTAGCAGGATCTTCGTCAGCCGCAGCAGGTCACTGAAGTTGTAGAAGCCGAAGTAGATGAGGTTCCGGGCCAAGTTCACAACCTGGACGGGACAAAATAACAGATTCAGTCGGTGACTTATGATCAAAATGATGTATTGAAATGTGGAGCCTGTGGAAACTTGCCTCGAAAGTGAGTTTGTTTTTCTCCTTGTCAGAGAAGGGAACATTCTGGCAGACAACAATTCTCAGATAATTCTCCACAAACTCCATTGTGAGAGCGAAACGCTCCTTAATTTCATCTCTGGTGGTGCCGTCATTATCATAACTGAAAGATTTAAAAAAAAAAAAAAAAAAAGATAAAAAGCATCCAAATGCATAAAAAATTACCCTAAGGTTTTTAAGCCTGCAATTTGTTCAGTAGTAGGCAATAAATCTTGTACATTTTCTTATCAAAAATAAATCTGTGGCTCTGAGAATCTATATGAGAATGCGCAATAATGATGGTTTTATAGGGAAGCTCAAGGATAAAAATCTGTCCGTACTCATCGATGGCGATCTTAGAGGGGATCTCGGACCACAGTCGGGCATATTTCACAGGCGTGACGGGTTCCTGGGGGTCACGATCTACATGCATGTGCAGCATGAGGCGGCAGAAGGAAGCGCGCAGGTCATAGGGCAGGTCCTCGTCTGACATGCAGCGCAGGATCAAGTCCACATCCAGCTGACCTGAGATTTTGTTGATGGCCAGATACTGGCGGTCGAGGCACATGCGAGCAAACAGGTTTAGCTGGTACCTGAGGAGAATCAAACCAGGTGCTCTTAAAAAAATTCCACTTTTTCATGAAATCATATTTACATCATTCCATTGTCACTGCTCACTTTTTTCTTTTGATTCAGTGTATCACCTTTGTGTTACTCTGATAACATTTCTAAGATGTACTTGTGTTTGTTTACTCGTCCTGTGTGCCACTCGAGCAGACAGTACCTATAGTAACTGACAACCTCCTGGTCTTCCTTCTGGCCTTCCTTGGCATCCTGTGCCAACTCCCTGATGCTCTTGCTGCGGATTTCTTTCCCGCTGTCTCTCCAAAACAACCACACCTCTTCCACATCTTCCTCTGACTCCAATGGAGGCTCTCCGACAGTCAGAGAATCGATCTCAAAGCGAGACAACACAAGTCTGAGAGAAGAAAAAAGCCGTTTGCTATAAATTTATGCTAAGCTGGACACACAACACTTAAGCCAGTGTGCACAGACAGGAGAGGATGCAGAAATTCTGTCATCATAGTAATCATAACAGGTTTCTCTATAACAGATGCAGTTATCTGTTGCTATGTAGGTAGTGACTGATATGTGTGAGCTTGCTAGATCTACCTTTGTGCAGATATAGACGTAAAGGTACAGCCACATGAGATAAAAATGCACAAGTAAGAGCTCACTTGGTTTCTATGAGGATGTCGGCATTAGCTGGGTCCAGCACTGCATTACAAATCAGCTCCTGTGTGACAGGGATGGACTTATTCATCGACACACACAGATCAGAGAGGTAATCCAGAAACCTGTGTACACACACAAGAAAAATAAGTCAAGTGCTATCACACCTCTTATTCTATTAAAGGCTATTAACCTGCATAGAGCCGTGCTGGTGGTGGCTCTTTGGCTCTTTTCTATTATTCAATGCTCTGTATTACTGGCATTATTTGTTTTGTTTTGGTTTGGACTATAAATCACAAAACAGACAGTAACCATTGTGTTTGATTACAGACATAATTATTTAAGCACAACCTGCCCTTTGCCCTATATCCCTTTTCTATTATGTTTTGTCTAGGTGATTACTAGTTATCCATTTTCTCTCCTTCCTCCTTTTTTTTTTTTTTAAAGCATCTGTCCATGCATTGAGCACAAACCAGTTCCGCCCCTTTGCTTCTCACCTCGGCTCACGGTTCTTTCTCACAAGGCTGACGAAGGTATCGATTTCGGCTGCGGTGATGTGCTTCTCCAACAGCTTGCGATTGTTATGTAGGAGCGCCGTGATGGTGTCCTCGGCCAGCACGTCATAGCCAATCTGCTTCTGCATGAACCGGAACTGCTTGGCAATGTACTCCTGCACCAAGAGGGGTCAACCAGGTCAGCGAGTATTGAATAAATGCTGCACAACTAATATGATATTGTTGACTGGTCCATGTGTTTATCTGACGAGCAAAAGCAACATATATAGGAGTGTTATCAGGGCTGGTGCAGTTCATACGGACACTGCTAATAAGTTCACTTTTCTTGTGATATTGTTGGCTACAATAAGCCAAAGCTTACAGTGGCTCGAGTTGCCATGTGATTGAAACAAGTATCTGCAAGGCTTTCTTTCTCTTTTCATGTTGCTCTCATCGAGAACAACAGTGTTCATTTTGCCCAACTGTGTGGCCCAACTGTGTGGCGTCGTCACAATACAGACTCTGCGTGACGTGGCAGAGTGAGCAGCATGGGCAACTCTCTAGACCTCACCAGATTTTATTACCTCTAGCTAATATATTTTTTGGTTTTGCATTTGTTTGGTTTTTTTTTAAGTGTAAGAGAGGTTTTATTTAAATAAGAATCAGTACATATTAAGATTGTAGTAGCTCCCCAGGTTGAAGTTGAGAATTCGCTGCTATTATAAGGATGTGATTTTCTGGTCTTTTGACAATTTTACTAACCCTGTCAGACAACAGCGTTATTCTGTAAATGAGACACAGGAAGCATTTATGACCTCAGAGTCTGACTCTGAGTCCATGTTCTGTTTTTAGTTCCATTTTTCACATTATTAAAGTCTGGAGTACATGCTGTACAGGGATGTGCAATCATGGTCCACAAAAGTAAAACCTGACTACAACATGCTTTTGCTTTAAGCAGAGCATTTTTTAAGTCAAGTAAAACCATCCCTGATCAAAGTAAACCAAATGAGCATTTTAAAGGACTGCAACTCCACATGCAGACATGTTAGCTCCACCCTGCAGTCATTTTGAGATATCTTATGTGGTCTAATAGCTATCAATCATTCTCATCACACTTCCTAGTAAGCAGCATCTCAAACCTTCCGCAGCCTTTTCAAACCCTTAGACTGAACCTCCACAAACAGAAACTAAGCAAAGCAGCATTATTTTAAACTCATGTGGATGCAGGATGTATTACCAGAGGAGGTCAACTGGGTGGGTCTACTCATGAGACCCGATTAAGAGAAGAATTACTGCGTGGTCTATTGAGTCAGATGTGAAAGGTTGGGAAAGAAATGCACATGCCTGGGATCTTGCAAAACATTGCTTTGTGAAACTTTTCTTATTACCTTAATAAAATATAAGGCAGTTCTGTTTGGATTTTGTTGCTTTCATCTGCTGGCTCCCTGTGGCTCCATCATTGGATCTAAAACACGAGTGCTTGCCTACGAAGCCAAAACTGTAGCCCCTTAGCTTTTTTACTTGTACAAATAATCTGCAAAATGTGTAGAAAATAATAACAAAAATAATGGTTTAAGCTATGACCTCAGGTCAGAAGTATTAAGTGGCTGAAGAGGAACACTTGTTGTGTTCTTCTTCTAATCTTCAGTCAGTCATTTTAAAGCTGCTCTATGGGCCATTGCAGATCCAGGGGGTGGAGCTTAGTGAAGATGCAAAAATCTCATACCCTATATCATCCAGCACTTCTGGAAAGCTACAGTTATATTTAAAACCGAGCTGATTGGTGAGTAAACACCTTTAGCGACACCCACCTGGTTCTTCCTGTAGTCCTGCTGGGAATGGCGGAGCACTCGGTAACACAGCCGACAGATGTGCCTAAAAGGTGCGTGTCTCTGATCGCCAAGCTCCTCCAATCGGAGCATGGGCCCATCACCGCTGTCTGTGAATGGAGCCTGCAGGAGCTTGAAGATCTACAGAGGAGAAGAAAAGATAACATGGACAAACATGTCAAAGACTAAAAGACTGATAGCACACAATAACAGTCGAGCGGAATTAGCATGTGTCCACATCATGCAGTGTAACAATGCAAATAATCTGTTGAAGGAAAGTGTAATGTAGAACAGCTCTACCTGTTTGAGGATGTTCTGTTCCCGCATGAGTTTCTGGCG
This sequence comes from Leptodoras nelsoni, assembly GCA_028566375.1. Taxonomy (NCBI): domain Eukaryota; kingdom Metazoa; phylum Chordata; class Actinopteri; order Siluriformes; family Doradidae; genus Leptodoras; species Leptodoras nelsoni. Next base: position 4,565,733 of record JAOVVG010000001.1, read on the forward strand.
TTCTCGGCTCGGCTTGTTTACCATAATCTCAAGCACATCTTGCCCACTGTTAGGGATGTCCACCACAAAGAACACCAAATCCTCCAGCAGCTTGGTGACAAACCTGAACAAACACCCAGAGAAAACAAAGAGGCACAAGACCATCAACACATCCACTTAGGATCAACAAGTAGTCTGCTTGTGGCATCAGGTTTATCTCATAACATGTTGCACATAAAAAGCAAAAATATCACTATGCTATGATATTTTTAATAATTTATGATTCTGGAAATCTTTTACTAAATTTGGAAACAAAATCATTATAAGGGGCCTTGAACACTTTCACAATCATAAATCCGAGCCTATGCTGTGTCCTTATTTCTAAAGTCCAGTGAGCGGATTTTCAAGCTTAAGGTCCCACACTTGTTTGAGGTAACAATACATTTCATTTAACACGTCATTTTGTTTATATACTCATAATCATCATGTGATTGCTCGCTGATCATCCAATCTCTTTCCAATGCTGGTTACAATTAGGAATAATTCTATCAGGATGGCCCCAAGGCTCAAAAGTCAGTCATCCAGGGCCAAAAAAACGTATTACTTGTTACAGACATATGTCTGTTAGTGGCCACATCCTATTATGATTGCTATTTGATACCAATACAGCAATTTTCTCTAGACAAAAGCAGAGATTCAGATGTAGGCATTGGAGAGTAATTTTCACAGTGAATGGAGAAAATAATGTGCACAGCATTCCATTTCCACACCATACATAAACAGAATACCAAGCCCAAAACTAGCCAGGTATTACCAATATTAAAAATAAATGTGAACTTATATACTTAATACTTTTAAACTTTGCAATACCACACAAACAATTTCATTCAATATGATCGTGTAATGATAAGTCAGCTATTTAAATTCTTGGAGCAGCTGGGCCTGGTGTTTAATCCTTTAAAATAAACAACAAAAATCTGGCCCCTATGAGTATATAACACTGGATTACTGGTATAAACATACACTACGTCATTGCACATTCAATCTTTCCTCACCCTAGCCTAACATGCCTTAGGATCCTACCTCCTTTCGTTCTGTGTAATCGTGCCTTTCTCCAGTTTACCAGCAATTGACGCCAACACTTTACTGGCATCGTTGGCAAAGTCCAAGTCCCTAACCTCAGCAGGGGGGACAGGCACGATAGCAAAGGCCTCCTTGTCTTCTTTGATAGCAGATGTGCCAATCTAGGTGGAGCAGGGACAACAGACTTCATTCAGAAATGCTGGTTTAAGGTGAATCTGTTTTTACCATCTAATCATTGTTGATTGAAAGAATACACAAACATCACTGGGTCATCTTAGCTATCTGAGCAACAGCAGACAAATTCACCCGAAGCATGACAGGTTTTTCTTCCTCTTTGTCGATGGGGTTGTTGGTGCTGTGGACCCATGTATTTGTGCACAGGTGTCGCAATCGCACATATGAGTTCCTAAAGGAAACAATACACACACACTGAACATCAGACCACAAAACACACACCCTATAATATCAATTTAATTACAGTTATGTTTTGTTGATGTCCTCTAAACACTACATAGGTGCATTTCAGCTTGTTCACAAAAATTAAATTGTCCAACAAATAACTGAGCAATGAATGTTAGGGCTAATGAGTAAAGAAAACAACTGTATTGAAGAAAAAAAAAAAAAAAACACCCACTACACGGTAACTGCAATAAAGATCATATCAGGTGAGCCGAGCAGCAGCAAAGCGAGTTGCTGCTTGAACAAGCAGAGCACAGATTCGTTCCATGATTCTGTCCTCAAGGCAGGAGGTCATGACCTAACAGAAAAGTCTGGTAAACACTTTCCCTTGGTGTAATGAATTAGGCTATATATAGGCTTCTTCACATAAAAGTTTGTTTGAGGTAATATTTGAAGTGAAAGTGCTTTATAAAGAGAAACAAATTTCAGTTATTCTATTTTATAAATAGCATTCTTTCAGCAACCTCTGGAGAAGTTTATTTTACACGATGCCAACACCCTTTTAGAGTGACAGCTGGGGTACATGAACATATTCTGACAGACATTCAGATTGAGTTCACCTTTTTGGTGTATTTCAGATTGGCCTGAGGGAAAAGCCAGGCAGTCATGTGAGAGTCTCCGAGCATCATTAAGTCAGGAGCACATGGGGTGAGGAAGTAGAAAGCTCTTTAAGATGCCTGCACCCCCAGTGCAACACATGTGACTCAGATTAAATTTTTGCTGTGAAGACAAGACAGTTAATTAAAGCAGAATCGTCAGGGCGTCTTGTATAGACAGAGATAAACACTGCTGTGTAGCTGACCAACTGGCAGGTCACACTCCCTGAGCAAACAGGGCTTTCTAACACGGTCATCAAGGTCAGCGAGGGTAGATAATTAATGAACTATTTTAACCCATCTGTGACATTGCTACTGAATGTTCCTCAGGCTTCAGGATAAACTGCAGGAGCATTCACGTGCTTTTACAATTCAAATGCTTCACCTCTGAAAGGGTTCAACGTGGAATTCTTCAGAAGCTGAAATTACCGTCAAGATGAGTTCTGACAAGCCCCAGATCACCTAATGTGTGTATTTAGGCAAATGTTAGTTGCACAATCCTTATGTAAACTCTGGGAGAATTTATGGCGCTTGTTCAAACACTTACACACACACACACACACACACTCACACCTGCCAGTTATCAAAGCCTGTATTGTTCTGATCCTGCACCTCCGCGTCAGTGTACAAACACATCCTCTTGAGGAACTACAGCGCCTCCTACCACTGACCGACCTCCCTATAATTTTTTTCTTCACTAACTTGGCAGTCAAACAGTCACACATACATAAAGTGACCCTAACCAACCCTACGCCTCATCCTTAGTAACTCATGAAATTAAAAATCCAAAAAATAAAAAATAAAAAAACCCGTACAGACGCGCACACACAAAAAAACGTGCATTGGGCCACCAGCACAGACATCAGACACTGGTTGTATTTAGGCCAGGTTGTGTAATGAGCCATCTCTTCAACAGGCTTACCTTTGTGTGTGTCCATGTGTGTTTGTCCATGTGTGTGTGCATGCGTATACTCTGTGGGCACTCGCATTAATTAGTCACTAAATCGCTTCTTTGTGCCAAGAGGCGTTTGTGTGCGTGAGTGGTCATTGTGCAAAGACAGACAGCGTGCCGAATACAACGTGACACACTCACACCACTTTTCTTATCTCATGAACTCAGACCACACTGATCTCTCTCCCACACACAGGCAGAATCACAACTAAGCTTATCAGTGCATCTCCTGGCCGCAGTAGATCATACAATCTAGTGCTCAAAGCATAAACGGAAGGATGAGAGGTACTATAGCAGTATTAATAGTCTGGTATGCTGACACGCCTCCAGCCTAGTGTAGATTAGATTAGTTTTTATGCCACACACACACACACACACACACACACACACACAATACATTCGCTCATTACCCTACAGTAAAAGTAAAATTCATAGCCTCATGACCCTTTCAGAAAATATTTACAGCTCATGAAATATTCTTTATTCCCAGTGCTGATCCTGAAAATCTACTTGGTGTAATTCTACCATAAAGAAGATCAAAAACATGTGAACAGGAGTCCCAGGTGGGGTAGATTAGACAAGTATATGGACTCATCTGTGTATAATGAAAGCCAGGTTTAAAAGGAAGCAGAGTGGGCGCAGCCCCTGAATCCTATCAGCCACAACTCGGAGCCGGGATCTGGTTCAAATTCAACAGTGGCGCGCTAATACAGGGCCGACTGCGTCATACAGGGATACTTTCCAGATGATCGGCTGTATAAATACAGTGTGTTGCGTAACACCTGGCCTGCACTCTCTGTCAGGACACGAGACGAAATTAAACAGGATGAAACTGAGCGGAATGGTGACCGTGGCTTCCGGCCTTCTCTGAAGGTGGGACTTTCCTGTCTATTTTTCACATGATGAGGTCAGAATTCTGTGGAAGCCTTAATGAGGGTATGTGCTAGTAAGCACACACACACACACACACACACACACACACACACATACACGCGCGCTCTCCCTCTCTCCCACATGCGTATTCCCATAAGCAGAATGATCCATGTAAACCGCAACTTGGATACAATAGAGCTTTGAGAATGCACATGGCAAAAAGTGTGTGTGTCTGTGTGTAGCTTTCTGATGTTAAGTAAAGTATGAGTCACTGGCATTCAGGAGAAAATAAAACCCGTGGCACAAGGTAATGGAAGTCACAAGATTAAAGCCATACTGTGCAGACTTGGGCAACCGTGTTATGCTTGCAACACACACACACACACACACACACACACACAAACATATACAACAGAAACAACTGAATAATGCCTCCAAATGTCTCAAAATATAAAAATATACAGAACCAGTATCAAAAGTTAGGACACACCTTCAAATTCAGTGTTTTTCCAGAACTTAAACATTTCTGCATTGTAGATTTATACAAAAAAAGCTATGAAGAAATACATATGGAATTATTTAGTGAACAAAAAAAAGTGTTAAACAAACCAGAATATGTTTTATATTTTAGATTTTTCAAAGTATGTACCTCTTGCTTAGTTGCCAGCTTTGCACATCTCTGTCAGCTTTATGAGATAATCAGAATGGCTTTCAGTGAACAGCTGGGCCTTGTCAAGAGTTAATCTCTTGAACTTCATGCCCTCTGAGTGTGTTTGAGACATCAGTTGTGTTGTGAAGAGGTAGAGTTTACAGGTATACAGTGAATAGCCCTATTTGAGTAATGT
>JAOVVG010000001.1:4570619-4581394 GCA_028566375.1 Leptodoras nelsoni
GTTCCTTCATAGTCTGGATGACTTCAGTATTCATTTATAATTAATAATAAAAAAAATATAAATAAAAACATTGAATGAGAAGGTGTGTCCAAACTTTTGACTGGTACTGTGTATGGCTGTATAACTCGTACTACAAGATACTACCACTACTAGGTACTACTAATAATAATAAGAAGAAAAAGAAGAAGAAGAAGAAGAAGAAGAAAAAGAAGAAGAAAACAAGAAGAAGAAGAAGAAGAAGAAGAAAAAGAAGAAGAAAACAAGAAGAAGAAGAAAACAACAAGAAGAAGAAAAACAAGAAGAAGAGTAATAATAATAGTTCTGTATCACACTAGTGTTCAGTATTTTCACATCAAAACACTACCAGTGAAATATAACGGTGTCACTCTCATATTAATTTACTCATTAATCACAGACAGACAATGACCACAAATTAAGCACAAAAACAACAACAATAATAATAATAATAATAATAATAACCCATCTTTCATGGTAACTATTTTTAAACCATGCAAACGTCCACAGATAAGGTGGTAATGCTGACCAACCATCCTTCTCTCCCTTCCTCCACTGACACATCTGCCTCTCTCTCACTCTCTGTGCGGGTGTGCCACTTTAGCTAACACAGAGATTGAGGTCCAAGGTTGTGTCAATTGGAAACTTGCTGACAAGAGACTTGAAACAGAAGTGAATCGGCTAAAATGAGCACCAGGGCTGTCAATTACAAATCTTTGTGTGGAAAAGGTTAAGGTCGTGGTAGGCAGTACCCTTTCCCGAAGGGCCCAGGGAGCAGGACAGAAAATCGATGCAACGGAATTTGCAGAGCCGACTACATGCTGGATTTACAGAGCCCTTGTTCAGGTTCCATCACTCACACCGTGACCCGGATTAACTCCCAACATCCTGATAGCTACGTCCAGATAACCCCCAGATAACCCAAATGTCAATTTATTAATTATTATCAATTATTACAATGCTTTAAAACAAATAAGTATATGGAGGAGTGAGTGAAATGAGAGTGGTGGACATTTTGCAAATGTTAACCAACTAAAAAAAATTTGATTTTTACACAGTTTAGTGAAAACATCTGAGGTGAGGTTTCTACCTGGGTACCAGGGAGTCCCCTCCTCTAAGAGTGGTAGGGTCCAGCTCAAAAATGGAGGAGATGTCATTGCCGTCGGGGACAGAAATGAGGGTGTACATGACCTTCTCGTTGGGTGTGCGCAGGCGAGCTCGTAAAGCCTCATGCTCCAAGTCCAGCTGAGACAGAAGACAATTCATTACCATGGAAACTAAGCAACCAAGTGGTCAGCAGGCAGCACTGACGTAATACACTCAGACACAAAGCCATTCATACACTAAGGTCACCTTAATGATGCTCTTGTGAAATATAGATCTCAGTGATATTAACCTTTATGTTGGTAACCATGTCGGGCCTAGTCTGTGACCTAACATATTATAACATATTATTCAGCTAATTTCAGTCTTGAAAAATTTTTTTATATGTGCCTAGGAGAAAGAAAACATATTCAGTAGTGTGCTCTGGTACAGAACGATATCTGAATCTCGGTGGCCTTGACGTGCAAAAAGCGATTTGCCTTCGCCCTGGTCATAACAGTTAAAGGAAGAGTGAGAGAGTTTAGCTCAGGAGTGGTGTCATACTGCCCTCTCCAGGCTGACCTCAGTACTGCATGCATCTTTTTTTTTTTTGGCTTAACACTACTGTGTTTATATTAACGTTCCTCCAAAGTGTCTAGTGAACCAACATTCGATGCATTTCACATAAAAGGACCACAATCTTGTTATCTTGCTCTTGGATCTTGTCTGAACTACAAAGTGATTTTTTTTAACAAAAGTATGGTGACTCACAAAAACACAGTTTCACACAAACATTCCACACACATCTCAATGGAGGGCATGATTTTACACAGCATTATGCTTGAAATGCACATATGCACGATTACATATGGGCTGGTGCAAAAATGCACCAAAGAATATGCTGTATCCTATGCATAGCATTAAATAAGTGCTAAGAATACTGAGCTTTGTACAGTGTAAAGTTCCAGAGCTACTGTATGTGTACATGCATAATGAGAACAGAAAAATGGGGGAATTTAGGAGCAAATGGATTCTAACTGATTAACGGAAAGTACCTGGAAGTTAAAGGGGATAAAATCGCCCGCCTAGAGCAGAAAACAAGGTCCAGGACATAATTTAGATAAGGGTTCAAAGACACAAACTGTAGAGACAAAATAAGAGAGGATTAAAAATATACTGCATGTAGGTACTTACAGAGGAACGAGACTCTTGAGATTCTTCCTCGTAGTCCGGATTCACCTGAAAACACATGAGCACAATGAAACTCTAACACTTTCAGATGCCTGGGTGTAATTTAAGTACTAACACCAAGTGGGCTCACAATGGGCACCTTTGGCCATGGCAACTTATGACCTATCTTACATATCTGTGAATATATTTACATAGTTTAGTCTGTGTTCTAACATTCCTTATTCATCATATGAGCTAAAAGATTAAGGAAACAATATCGTTAATTTATCAGCTTAAAATCAAAATCAATGTATATACATATTATAGAACTAGATAAGTTTTTTCACTGACTTATCAAATTTAGGTTTAATATTGTCCTTTAATTTTTGATTTGAATCTTTTTCCTCATACACTAATCAGCCATAACATTAAATCCACCTGCTAATATTGGGTAGGTCATCCTTATGCCAATAGAATAGCTCTGAACCTTTAAGACATGGACTCCAAAAGACCTGAAGGTGTGCTGTGATAAGAAGACGTTGGGAGCAGATAATTTAAATCCTACAAGTTGTAAACTGGGGCCTCCATGAATCTTACTTGTTAGTACAGCACATCCCACAGATGCTCAATCAGACTGAGATGTGAGGAATTTTGAGGCCAAGTCAACACCTTGAAATCTTTGTCATGTTCCTCAAACCATTCCTGAACAATATTTACACTGTTGCAGGGAGCATCATCCAGCTGAAAGAGGCCACTGCCAGTAGGGAATACTTTTGCCATGAAGGGGTGTACTTGTTCTGTAACAATGTTTATGCAAGATCCACATGAATGCCAGGGCCCAAGGTTTCCCAGCAGAACATTGCCCAGAGCTTCACACTGCTTCTGCCAGCTTGCCTTCTTGCCACAGTGCATCCTGGTGCCATCTCTTCCCCAGGTAAGTGACACTCACACACATACACACACACAGCCCTCCCCATGATGTAAAAGAAAACATGATTAATCAGACCACGCCACCTTCTTCCGTTGCTCCATGGTCCAGTTCTGATGCTCATGTGCCCATTGTAGGTGTTTCGGTGGTGTACAGGGGTCAGCATGGACTCTCTGACCGCTCTATACACAGCACGCTGTAATACACTGTGTGACACCTTTCTATCATAAGTAGCATTAACTTTATCAGCAATCTGTGCTACAGGAGCTCTTCTGTGGGATCGGTCCTTCACTAGCCTTCACTCCCCATGCATATCACTGAGCCTTGGGCACCCATGACCCTGTCGCTGGTTCACTGGGGTTCACTTGTCCTTCGTGGGCCACTTTTGGTAGGTACTAACTACTGCATACTGGGAACACCCCACAAGACCTGCTGTTTTGGAGTCTGTAGCCATCACAATTTGGCCGTTGTTAAAGTCACTCAGATCCTATGAGTGCCCATTTTTCCTGCTTCCAAAACAACAACTCTGAGAACTGACTGTTCTCTTGCTGCCTAATTTATCCCACCCCTAACAGGTGCCACAGTAATGAGATAATCAATGTTTTTTAGTTACGGCTGATCGATGTATGCTTTCAAGTAAACAGGACTAAAATTCTGTCTAGCTACAGCTGCATGAAACTGGCTGATGTCTGCAGAAGACTTAATGATTCTCTGAGCAACAAGCTAATATGTCACAATACTTATGTTACTTTTAAAGTAAAGCAAAGGCATCTACATGAATAATTCCATACGGAATGTTCCATCTCAACACATAACTGGTCATTTTGTCATAGCTGCAGTTTTTGAAGGACAGTGTATAGATTCTATAGATACAAAGACACATTTCTACAGAGAAGAAAGTAACCTTGAATGGAGGTGCTTCATGTCGCTTTGTATAGAATGAACTTTGTGGTGTGTGTGTGTGTGTGTGTGTGAGTGAGAGAGAGAGAGAGAGAGAGAGAGACCAAATCCAGAAGCAGAACACACCTCAGTACTCGCCTCTGCAGCCAGGTAGTGTCCTGTGGCCAAGTGTTTAAATCTGAACAGGCTGTTCCAGTAACCAGCACCACCTCGGCAAGGGTCATGCTGGACCACCTGAGCATGTGAGAACATGAGAAATGGAGAAACGAGTGAGCTGCATGGAAACAGAATTTCATGCATTTCAATGTAAAAAAATTAAATCCTCTCAAGCTAAGCAGTTTTAAATAGCCTAATCATCTAACGGTAACGTAAGCCAATTACACACCTCCACTTCCCACAGTGCCTTGCTGCTGGTGGCTGAGGTGGCAGACTGGCGGCCGGTGGTTCTGAGAAAGACATAGTGCTTTTTCCTGTAGTCATCGCATGTTAGGAACTTCTCCTGTTCAGCATGAAACAGCCGCACTACATCACCCTGTGCAACAAAAGATAACACTATGAGAAACCCAACTCCAGTGGAACAAGGCCACGTTTTTAAATTTCCTGCTCATTATGTGCAAAGGGCTGGTCAATAACTTTCTGTTTACATCTTCAAACACATTTTCAATCAGATTTCAGGTCAGGTTTTAAACTGCAATTACATACCCCTTTCAGAATGACCTCCTTGTTGTCACTCCATTTCATAAACAAGACTATTTTCCAGCTAGTGTTGCAGTTTACTGAATTCACCTGGACAGCACGAGACAAGGACTCATAAGGGTTATTAAATCATACCACTGACATATGCTCTTATTATTAAAAGCGCACACAAAGAAAAGCAATATCTCTCAAACTAACAGATCACAGAGAGACAAATCTATGCTGTTCTGTTTTGGTGAGATTGACGGAATAAAGAAGAAAAGATGTAAGGCTATGAGGAAGATCGGACCTCGTTGCACCCGGGATTGTCCACCAGCTGATGGCTGCTGGCGTGCAGAGGCTGCCCAGCATTTACAGGGTTCAGCACCACTTTGTCTCCAATCACCACCTGCAGAGAAGCGTACACACATTTCTTGTGACTCACTTATCACTTAGACATCTCTTCACAAAACCAAGTCCTACAGAATAGTGTAAGAACAGGAAGATGATTGGGTGTTCTGTAAAATCTACTGTTCCCTATTTTTTTATAGAAACTTGACATAACTCCAGACACATTAAAGCACGAAAGAAACGCATCACTATTTAACCTCAATAACCTTTCCACCATGTGGTTCTCACGTGATCCGGGTAACCGAGGGCTGTATTGTGTCACTTTCCTGGAACAGGTGTTAAGTTGATGTTTACAAAAAATATGAGCAAGGATATTCTGCTGGACTGTTTCAGCAGAATTGGCTCAAAACTATTTAAGGGTAGGATTAGCAAATCACAGCTGCATGCTTTGTCCCTGGCAAGCATCCACATTAAGACAAGGACAGGAAGTGTATGCTGGATCTGCCAGCTGAGTTGTACAGTCAGAAGCAGAGAGACCGGTCTGAGGACCCAAGACACGGCACGAACACACCTGATTTATAAACCTTCTGAATAAGGGCAGTTTTGCTCTTGAAACTCTCCTGTAGTGTACATATACTTTCTCTCCTGCCAATTAGCTAGAGGCTTGTCTCTGGTGTGTTTGTGCAGGGAAATCACTGGAGGGAAGAGTGACCTGAGGACCAAGACTGCAAAACACTGACATCAAGAAGCTGCTTTCATCAGACTCCGAGTGCTTCAGCTAATGCAACAGACTATGCATGGACTAACTAAATGAATCCATATTCATATTTGAGTAAATGTTTGTTTGGATGACTCACATAAGGGACCATGTGAAATGTGCAATCTGTTATCTATACAACAGACAACATTATCTAAGTTACACTCCCTCTTGTGTCTTATTTTCTTTTGAAACAGTATGAATGATCGACCGATAGCCCTGATGACAGAGGTCCTCAATCTGTTCCAGTCTGTTCCAGCTCTCAACACATGTCACATGGGCAGCAAAAATCTGGACTAGCTGAGCATCTTTGAAAACTTGACCAAGTATGCAACGGCAAACACAGCCGACTAGGCTCAGAATAAGTTGCCAAGTTCACTCGTGTGTTTAAACAGAGAGTACAAGATTGCTTTGGAGCTGACCCACAAGGCTGTACCTGCTGTAATGCTATTATGTCATTCTAAATCAGCCCTTTGTTTTTATCAAGCAGTACTACAAAGGGCAAACACGTCAAGTGAGCAAAATCAGTGTTGGTCTGTAATGAGTGTCTGTGACAAGACTGAAGCACACTACACCTGTATATGTGGTCATAGAAAAAGACCTACACCATTTCTGTCATGTTACAGGATGTTATACTGCAAGGATCTGTCTAACTTGGTTAGAAAACACAGTCCACATCTTCCATGCAAAGCCACCGATGAACCTATGAACCTATTTTCAGGTCAATTTTACTACCTTTACTTTTAAGCTCTTATCTTGGTCATTATAAGGGCGACCCATTCGTTCTGTATCTTGTTTATTCAGAACAATCTAGTCTATCCAGATTTTCCTTTATTTATTATGATGAGATATCACTGAAATCTCTACGATTTGCATCATGAAATTGTTATGTTTTTACATGCATCTTACCGTAAAATGCTGGCAGTAGAGATATCACACAGATAAAATGTGGTGATATCAGAACCACGATAGTAGGAGAGTCTATGGCTTAGCAATTTGAAAAAGTATGTGCTTTGTGCCTATAATGTCAGCCCTATGTTGGAGACAACGCAGAGATGTGCTGTGATTTCAAACCCAGCAATTTCAGTTACACCTAGCATCATCAGAAAGGGTAAGTTCTGCTGTTTATTTTGATATGCGTCACTGTTTGAGGTAATTCTTGGCTTTAAAATTGCCTCAATTTCGATAAATAGGATTAAAGCACCTGCATCTACTAAACCTGTCAGTGCAAAAGGTCACCGGTACGAAATGGAACCTGAATTTCCAAATGGGTGCACAGATGATGTTCATACATGCTCAGAAATCTGATACTTCAAATTCCACAAATCTTTCATTGGGACATTTTAACTATTAGCAAAACAGGTGAGATAAATGAAAAGTACACTCAGTACAACAGGATAATTTTATCCTTAGGCAAAAAAACGTGTTCAATGTGAATTTGACACCTTAAAAATACAAATGGCAAAAAAAATAAAAACATTAAGATTAACCTGACTGAGCACACACTCAGACTGAACCCTACAGTGAGAATAGTGGAATGAGCCGTTAGACCCAGTTGTGCAACTTAGCATGAGTCTCAAGCACACAATGGAGCGACGGACTGCAGCTGCACTGTTCCCTGTGGATTAGAACGGGCTTAGAGTCGCCTAGAGTAGTGTAGTGGCATTTACTTACACTGTCTCCTATAGATCTGAGTTTGTAGAAAGGCTGGATGTAGAACCAGGAGCCCTCGTTTCCTGCAGAGTCCAGAGTAACCCGCATGGCATTCTTCTCCAACAGGGCTGGCAGGCGCTTATTTACCGTTAAATACTTATTGCTTTTCAGATGCAACAACTACAGAATGGACACAACAGAAAACTCACCCCAGATTCATAGATTTTAAAGACATTTGTGATAGTCATTAAGCGTCTCATTGATTAGTTAACCTGAATGACGTTGCCGTACTGAATCACCGTCCCCAGCAGCTTCCTGTTCTCAGATTCATTCTGCTTCTTCTCCAGTTCGGCTGCATGCTGTGACACACACACATGTTTATTTTCAACATCTTCACCTTGTTGAGCTAAATGAACTCTAGCCTATACATCAAAAATCCATATTAACCAATATCAATAAGCAATATAACCTCCCTGCTGTTGGGTTTTCCATTAACAGAAATAAATATCTTTATAACCGCTAGCTCCATGGTAATCTGGCAGGCCAATGGCAAGCATGCAATTCCTTTGTTGTATGGGAAACCTTTACAGTCTACATGCTGTAGAGTGATCCTCTTCATCCCTGCTCAACTGAAGAGCACTACGAACACCCCCAGCCTCACACTGCACTTAGGAATACGGACTTCACCTCACTTCCTGTTTATAACAACATTATAGGCTCTGCCTAAACAGTAGGTACCACGTCTGGGGTTCAAATCTCTGCACTTCTTAGTAGTGTTCTGATACCATGTACTCTTATGAAACAAAATCAAATAACATAAAGATAAGGAAGCCAACTTTAGCACTGTCATTGTTTTGAATCTGTTTGTTTGCTTGTGTGTATGTGAAACTCACATGTAGTTTGTTGAGAAGTACTGTGTCTGTAGTGCTATTGCCACCAGGTTTTGCTGCTTTCCAGAACTGTTTCTGTGCTGAGTATCTATTCATAGGACACAGCTTGAAGAGACAGTCTGTAGACGGAGGGTAAAAAAAAAAATAAAAAAGGTCATGTGGCATTGCTAACACACACAATAGAAGCACATATGGATAGAAAGAAACTACTCCAGATTTACGTATATATCAGTCTTTTAGTCTTTCAGTTGTTTTAGTTTCAGCCAGTGGTGGGGGTTTTATATTTACACGTTAAAGTAGGGTTGGGTGTTGAGGTACGCCTCGGCAGGGACCTCTCCTGGTGAAAGAGCATGTTTTGTGAGCATCTCGCCTGTGAGCGATCGTGTCGTGTCACTCAAACTGATCACAAATGATTACGGTCATGTGGTATGAAGGTTCAGTTATTTTGACATTGCTGCAATCCATTTAGCCAAATTCTTGTTATTTAGTTAAGATGTTTGTATTCAGTCTGATTTCTGATTTTAGTTTTAGTTCATTTCACTAGTGGTTGCATTAGTTTAGGTTTAGTTTTTATTTATTGGACTCATTTCTATTTTATTATAGTTCAGTTTTAGTTTTAGTTTTGGTGATTCTAGTTAGGGACAAAAACCCTCAAGGATTTCTGTGGGATTTTTATGCCACAGATGCTGTTCCCTGAATCCACCATGCATTTGCTTATATTGCTTTCACAATTAAATTCACAATAGTCCCATACCAGACTCATACTTTGACTTCTTCACCTGACAGTAAGACCTACTTCCATTACTTAGCGTGTGTAGGTCCATGCTTCATCACCCTGTCAGCTATAGCCACACAGAACCCACCCCCTTGAATTCAGAATGGTTCGGTTTTTTACAAAAAGTTGTAAAAACTAAAGGTCATGCAAGGATCATTTAAAAGGTTTTGTTTGTATGGGATATGACTTATACCCATCTGACCCATCTGACCCCTCAGCCTTATAGTTTTAAGTCTGATACTTGCACGGGGCATTCTCTGATTTCAGACTCTAGGGCTTTTTTTTGCAGTTGTGTCCACTCGCTCATTTCTGAGAAGCCCAGTGTCCTGAAAACCAGCATAAGACTATGCTTTAGTTCTGGATCTGCAGCATCTGCATTCTGATAGAAATGTCCTGATTAAAAAAATGTGCACCAGATAAAATTTTGGATGAACTCACAGACATTCCACCCTGCAGAAACTCATTTCAGGAAGGACAGTGAATTAATGGATGATGTGAGAGAGAGGGAGAGAGAGAGATAGTGAGAGATGAGAGATAGGGGGAGAGACACAAAGAGAGAGAGAGAGAGAGAGAAAGAGAGAGAGAGATAGGGAGAGAGAAAGAGAGATAGGGAGAGAGAAAGAGACACAGAGAGAGAGAAATCCTGTCCACAGAGAAAACAGATAGGAAAGAGAGATGATGTCCAATCAGGATGCTTTCTCTCTCACACTCTCTCTCTACATTTGATACTCCCTGTCTTTGTCTCTTTCAAACTCTAGCTCGCTCACTCACAAAAAAAACAATTTCCGGGATATTGTATTTAATTTGCAGCATCAGGGAGTCACTATCAGTATGAAGGAGACTCCCAGACCTACCAGGAGAGGTGGGATCTCTAAACTCACGACACATAATATTATTTATAAATAATTATTAGAAGAGGCCCTATACCTTTATTATTTAGAAATATGGCCATTAATTTGTGACTAATAAATTTACAAACTATCTGGAGCATGCTCTCTCATCTCCACTGCTGTCCGTGGCCAATTCTCATCAAGTCTTTCAGCCAAGTCTCGTGTGAGTTAGAGGAATGGCCAGGCGAGTTACAGATTAACACAGAGCAGGAAGAACTATTAGCATCATATTCTTTTGCCTCGCATCAAATCAAATCATGTCGATTCGCACTGCATCGCAATAACAGTGAATTATGTCACATCACATTAGTAGTTTTTTTATAAGTATCTTTAACGTATCGGATCTTTGGACTGCATCGAGATCACATCGGCATCAGTGATGGAGATGTACGGCCCTACCTTGAACGGATACGATGTCCGCTGCATTGAAATGATAACAACCATTTTTTGTGTCTTATTTAATATTATTTTTGTTAGTTCTGCAATCATTATTAGTTTGTTGCACTTGAGTTTAACATTTCCTTTGGGTAAATTATTTTATTTCGGTTTACAGAAACGTCTCAAATTCTACACAAAATATATTATGCATTGCGGCACGGTGGCACAGTGGATAGCGCTGTCGCCTCACAGCAAGAAGGACCCGGGTTCGATCCCAGGTGGGGCGACCTGGGAAATTTCTGTGTGGAGT
>JAOVVG010000001.1:4770596-4780794 GCA_028566375.1 Leptodoras nelsoni
AAACCGGAGTAAACCCACGCGGACACGGGGAGGACCCAGAGTCTCCGCCCCACCCAGGGATCGAACCCGGGACCTTCTTGCTGTGAGGCGACAGTGCTACCCACCAAGCCACCGTGTCACTCCTAATTCTACATTTGCCCATCTTTTAAAGAGAATTAACTAATTATTGCATTTTAGAAACTAGGAAACTTTACTAAATCAAGTTATATATCAAGTTTATAAAAGCTACAGAGTCACAGCAAAGACCTTAGGAATCCCTGTCAGTACGACCCGTTCGATATTCAGGTGGAACGTTAGAAGAACAAAAGTCAGAGAAGAAGACACAATGCCCCGGACTGCAGTCCTCTCTGTTTTTACACCTCGTTCAAAACTCCTGGGCTGAAAGAAAACAAAGATGTGTGTCTAAAGTCACATCAGGGCGTGACTTGACTGCTCAGTTATATGTGGACAAAGTGGAGAAGAAATATGTTCTGACACTGGAGACACTGGTGTATTGGAGCCTCAGGATGGTCTTTTCAGTCCTGAGGTTGAGAGATAACTGCAACAAACCACACAATCGACTCATTTGCATGAGCTGCTGATAGAACAACATACTGCTGTCTAGAAATGACTAATAAAATGCCAAAAATGTCTAATTATCTTCCATTCTCTAGTACAGCACGACTATTATACAATAATAATAATAATAATAATAATAATATACAGAAGATATTATTATTATTATAGCATTAGGAGTTCAAACAGCCTTTATGCTGCGTGTTACTGCCACCTAGTGGCCTGTGGTGGACATCAGGACTTGATCTGCACTGCGCATGCGCCAACATTTCAATGCCTTTTTTTACAATAATAGTACAAAAATTATTCAAACTACATCAGCTTCAATTTCTATGACAAAATATTGACAATAACATACTATATATATTTTTTATTCTTTTAATTTAATTTAATTAAAAAAAATATTATTATTTTATTTGTATTATTATTTATTTTATATATTTTTTTTAATAAACTACTCAGATATTAGATATGCAGAATAATATTCTGGTTATTTATTTTAGCTTTATAATTCCTGAACTTTACCCCAAGCAAAACAGGTCCATAATATTTTTTTTTATTTATAGACTGTTTGTATTTTTTTTTAATCATTAAGTTTTTAATAAATCTACTCACTAGCAAGTAGTGTGTTATCACTGACATAGCAGACTAACATTACTGATGTTAATGATGGCCTTCTCAGAGCAGTGATTATTACGGTCAGTGTTGCAGATTTAACCAAGTACTGTGTGTCTGTATATAAACTGCTCTAAAGCCATTACTGCTGTAGACTCTTCTAACAGTCGACAAGAGGAACTGTACACTGTGACAAGACTACACCAAGACCCCGTCCACGGCTCCATCAGAAGCTTTTGAAACCAAGATTTCAACCAGGAAAAAGTTTCACATCCACACGATAATGTTCCTGAATTTATCCCCGTCCACACAGATTCAAAATAAAAAACTAGGATTCAATAACTCAAATACACAAACACCACAGACGAGCACTCTTAATCAGACACCTGACCCGCAAACCACCGACTTTAGCCTGTACAGAGGTGACATCCACATCATGGACTACAAGATTTAAAAAATCGTTTCTGTTTTCACTCTTGTGGTGTGGACAGGGCCCAATCTGAAAACCCCAGTTGAAATTTCAACATTTCTGTGGCTTTTACTGTGTGTAGGAGGGGAATTACAAGTTGCACCATGAGATTCAGCATGCCACTCATGTTTCATGTAAATCTATTTGAGGAGCCCAAAGCTCTGTCTCTCTACGACTGACTGGCATGTGGTGGTCATATTTTATACATCTCAAAATATATTGGATAAGTATTGAGGTTCAGATATTGCTAAGCATTTAACCAATAATTTAATAAACAAAATATTACTAGGATTAGTTTACAAAAGTAAAGTTTTCATGTTTATGCATATGATCTAATCATAAATATGATACAATCCATACCATCATAAATAGGACATATTGATTACAAATCTCATCGTGCTCTTGATACTCATCTGTGAAGACATGAACATGATATAAAAGTTGATTTTCCCTCAGAATAGCTTGGACCCCTAATAAAACTACCAAAAAGGCATTAAAGAGCTGCAAAATACTTCTGGAGGGAGAAAGTTAGAAGAAAATGAGATTCATAATTGCTACAGTAAATAATGATTTACTGTTTTTTAGGTTCAAGATATTTTAATAACATGTAGATATAATACAGAATTAAAGAACATCCGCTCTCTCTCTCTCACACACACACACACACACACACACACACAGACACAGACAGGAAGGGCCGCGCATACGGGGTTGCTGCCTTCGCTCGCGGGAGCGCGCAATATGACGTAAGTGACTCGCCGCGCCGTGATGATGGCGGTGCGTGAACGCGCAGTTAAAGTAATGGCTGCTCTGGAACGGCGGGTGCCTTGTCTCGATGATTTCGTGGGTCAAAGCTGGAGCGTTTGGGCAGACAGGATTAACCTGACAGCATCGGACGGTGAGTGATTATGTTTCCACCAGTTTTTCCTGATATTTCGGTGAAAAAAGTCGGTCGGATGTGGTTTATTTTCGCGGAAAGGCACGGCATCCCTAACCAATGTTACCCAAACAAAGAACCTGCCAGGTCCTAGCGCTGGCCGGCTCCCCTGGTTTCCCTCAGGTCCTCTTAGTACATACTTGCTCTGTGGAGTAGGTTGCGCGAGCTCACTTTATTGCTTACTTTTAAACCGTTTTAATGTTTAGAAACACAAATACGCGTGGAGAGGAAAGTGACACGGGCATGAAATAAAGCCAGCACGCACAATCTACTTTTTGGCAAAATTGTAACGCGTACAATTGGTCGAACAACTTTCAGTATAACCGTTTAGCTTAGCCACCGAGCTAACTAAATCTCAGGGTTGCCAGATCGTGCTTTAGAAATGGACGACTTGTTAATCCTGGTGATGTGGAAACAGTTACTGGGTCGGGTGTTCTGTAATCAGATGAAGGTGTTTCCCAGGTACAAATATCAGCCGGTGTAATGCGGTGTGGCAGGATTGTAAACTGTTAATTGTGCCGAAATATCCACCGAATCTGGCAACCCAGCTACATCGCTCCTTCGGTCCTAGCCTCACTCTGCTGTCTGTCTGTACTAGACAAGACGCCGGTGATGCGTTATTTTTTCCCCTACCGCTATTCCACCCAAACCTCGTCTCTTGTGCTGTGATTGGCTACACGCACCCGGCCTTCTGCTACGTAACTGGTTCGTAGTTGTATCTCACGCGCGGGACCCTGTGGACTAGCCAATCATAGCGAAGGGGGCGGGATCATGTCGGAATATAGGCGAGAAAAAAAATAACGCGCCGGTTATGGAGGGTTTTTTTTACTGCTAGCCTTAAAGCTAATAGACCTTAGGAGGCTAACTGAATAATGAAAAGGAAAAAAACGTTTTTAGCTGAACAGTGGCATGTTTCTTTTTTTTACTTCATGCTAATCAGCCACAGCCACCCCCCTTTCGATATTTGTGAAAGGATTTATGTTTTATTAAGATTGTGTCAGCTGTCTTAATAAAAGCTTAGCCTGATGCTAGGTGACAGAAAGCGTATTCGCGTTGCCTGGCAGCGCTCCAGATCCTTTAAAAACGCTCCTGGGTTTGATTTTTAGGGGCGTCGTGAACCCACACATGACCTCAAATCTCAAATGGCCCGCTCTTAGACTTTTAAGTGCACTACATGGGTCATGGGTGTCGTTCTTTACACTGCCCTGTGTAGTGCACCTATAAAGGAAGTGTGGAGGTGTTTGGGATTCGGCACGTGACAGGAGCACACATGTACCTGGGGACACAGGTACAGGTACACACACACTGCAAACACACTGTTCATGCAAAGAACAAAAAGAAAAGGAAAGGAAAGCGAGGTGTAACCACACCACAAGCCGTCATTACTTCCTGGAAATCGTGACTCGCTGGTGGTCGATGTTTATCTCGATCTAATTTGTCTTGGGAGCAAAACATCAGCTTTGTGACGTGGCGAAGCTGAAACTGTATCGCTCACTAAAGACAGGCTCTAATCCAGATCACGCTCCAACCCCAACCCTGATGCCGCAGCCACCCGTAGCCGGGAGTCTAGAGAGCAGAAACGCGGCCGTGCTCTCCGGGCGCTTTTATTGCTGTTATATTTCCCGACTCTCTCCTTTCCAGAACTCTTCATCACTCCGAGTTCTTCTGTTTCAGGGTCCGATGGGGACGATTGCAGCAAGAATGGGAAAAAAATGACGGAAACCATGACGCTGAGGAAGGAGGGTATGGATTCATTCATCCTTTTCTGATCTTTTCACACCCTGTGTAAACTTGTGTATGAACGTTCTACAGTTTGAGTCTGTACTCAGCGGAAGTTTTCACCCCCGTACCGTACAGATGACACTTTTTTTTTTTAATGGTGTAACAAAAAATTTGAAGATGGCGATGGTCGTTACAGATATGTCGATCTTCGGGCACTATCCGGGACATGATGAGTTCTTCCTGGTGGTGTGCAGCCACTGCAGCCAGGTGGTGAAGCCGCAGGCGTTCGAGAAGCACTGTGAGAGGAGGCACGGCTCGGTCGGGAAGCTCTATGCACACCTGCGCTCCACACCGCCGGCCGGCCAGCAGCGCTCACACGCCCGTCATGGACACGCCCCGCCCACCGCCGGACACGGGGCGGGCAGCTGGAGCGGGAAGAGCCAGAGCGGAGGAGGAGGAGGAGCGGCGGCGGCACGCCCATCACCCCAGTCTCCCTCCACTCCACCTCAGTTTAAACACACCAAGACACCCAAGGACGGAGTTCGGTAAGAGGCGTAATGTTCTCAGTGCTTTAGAGCTGGGGACACGGTTTAACCTAAAGCAGGTCAGGTGAAATCACATGTCCGTTTGCCTGTTTGTACCTGAAATGTGTGTGTCGTCTCGTCGTGCAGCCTTTCCCCCCTGGAAAAGATGTCTGGTTCTGCTCACTCGGAGTCCACCGTCTTCAAGCAGCCTCCACCGCTCGAGCCCCCGCGCAACTCTCCGCCCCCGAGTCTCAGAGACCCGCCGTGGCCCTACGGAGGCCCGTCGCCCAGCCGCCCCTCGCCGGGCTCCACCGAGAAGTCCCCGGCCCAGAGAGCGGAGTCCGGCTCGGCCAACGCCGCAGCACCGCACGCCCGCGGCACCCGGCCGTACAAGACCTCAAGTAAGCGCCGGGGGACGTCACGTGTTTGAGAATTCTGTTACACGGCGACGTTGAAGCTGTTAATGTAATGTTTCTCTGTAAACCCAAACCGAATCCGTCATGCTGCCTTTTGTTTTATCTTTAACTGTCATTCTGGTTAACTCTGAAAATAGATAAACTGGACAAAAATGTCTCCTGTTGCCCCTTAATGCAGAAAAAGAGTGTGACCTGGACAAACACTGCGGCGTGTTGGACCCGGAGAGGAAGAAAGTTTGTACGCGGCTGTTAACCTGCAATGTGAGTCCCCTCTCCTCCTCTCTGTTAACCTGCAATGTGAG
The DNA here is from genome assembly GCA_028566375.1 of Leptodoras nelsoni. Lineage (NCBI taxonomy): Eukaryota > Metazoa > Chordata > Actinopteri > Siluriformes > Doradidae > Leptodoras > Leptodoras nelsoni. The sequence goes on from JAOVVG010000001.1 coordinate 4,776,137, forward strand.
TCCCCTCTCCTCCTCTCTGTTAACCTGCAATGTGAGTCCCCTCTCCTCCTCTCTCCAGCTAAATGCTGATTCTCTGAACAGAACTCGTAATGCGTGCTGGAATCTTAATACAGGCTCAGTTCTGACCAGAGCAGCTTTTAAGGGTGTGAGAGCGAATGGGTGAAGATTTATTTCTGTCTCTGAGTGGAGGTCGAGCAGCTCCGCTTTCTTGAGCGTGTGTAGTAGGAAGGCGTCCTGTACGGTGAAACAGACATGTTTTAGATGAATGTCCATGTCTGTAGGCTGACAGGAAGTTACACGGACATGACTTACAGGAAATGAGGAAGGAATTACAGGAAATAACCCTCTGTCCTTTGTCCAGCTTGGTGCCATATTTGGTTTTTTTTTCCTGCGAAAAAAAGGAAGAAGTGCAAATCAGGCAGCACTATTAAAAAAAACGATTTTGACTGCACTGAGCTTTTAGAATAAATAAAATGGTATCCAATGAGCTGCAGCTGTCAGAGCAACCACTCCACCAGTAGCACCATTTTAATTTTCAGCATCGAACTGGTTCAGAACTTTAGCTCTGTCTCTGCTGTTAAAGTTATCCACAGTGTTAATGCTGATGATTATTCTTCTCTTTAATGTAAAGTAACGGGAGGAAAATGATTTCTCTGGCTGAACCCCTGCAGATTCACTCTCCTCTGTTTCCCTCTTCAGATCCACTCCATTCATCAGCGACGGAAGGTCGCAGGTCGAAGTAAGAACTTTGACCAGCTGGTGGCAGAGCTGAAGATGGTCTCGAAAAACAGAGAGCGCGGTGCTCAGAGCCACGAGGAGTCGGCCACTCCGTCCCCGAGCCCAGAGACTCCCAGAGAGCCCAACGCCTCGCCGCACTGCAGGAGACCCCTGAGCAACTCTCCTGTCTTCAGGTAACGGCACGAGTCAGAGCGCCTCGGTCTCGTATTCAGTCAGAGTCAGAGCGCTTCGTCTCTCGCCTCAGTCTGAGCAAAATATCAATGATTATTTATGTATCTATAAGTTCAGAAATACATTTTCTTGGGTGGGGTCTGTTTTTTCGTTTTCAAATATTTCGTGTGTGTGTGTGTGTGTGTATCAGGACGCGAACATTATCGGAGAACGCCCCGGAGGAGGAGAGGGCCGTTCGGGAGGAGGGCGTGGCTCGGGCGTGCTCCCCTCTCACTCAGGGTCGGATCTCCAGCGACGAGAGCGAGGGAGAGGGCAACGACGAACCTGGCGACTGGCACTCCAGCCCCTGGCATCCCAAACCACTCGCGGTACCCAACAGATGTGTTTTAGATATTTTAAAAAGTCTCCCGTACACACACACACACACACACACACACACAATACAAACCGGGCTGAGGAGGTCTCATTATTTTTTTAAGTAAAGATCTTCTCTGCATCCTTCCTTTGAGATTGACCAACGTTTCTCTCACGCTCCAGGTTTGGACATTAGTTCCAGATGCTGAGCAAGTTTTTTCCTGGATTTCTTGTCCCTTAAGGAAATGACCTTTAACTATTGTTCATCAGAGTGCAGACAGTTTCCGGGCTCTTCCGCTGCATTTTCCGTCCTCAGCTTACCTTCTTTCTTTGAGATTAGTTTCCTTTTGAGGCAAAACTGATTAAATGCTGTCAGAGTGACAGTTTTTAAGCCGCTGTGTGAATTCCAGCGTGAGCACACCTGGCCCAGCCGGGCAGTTGAGTTAAATCAGACGTGCCGAGTTAATGCGTTAATAAATGCGCTGAGTGTCCGAGGGCGCGAAACTGTCTTCATCTCTCTCTCAAAAGCTCAAAACCTGTTAACGGATTGGCATTTTTGCCTGGGTTAAGAGATCTATACAGAGCGGTACTGTATGGATGAGAACAAGAAACAAAAGCCTGAATTAATTGTAATTTTCTGTATGTTCTTCTTCTTCTCCTTTCAGGTGTGTACATTTGGTAGTTTCTCTCTGGGTCACGGCGTCTACACGTTCGACAGGCGGCTTCATCACCTGCGGTCCGCTGTGAGTGCCATGGTGGAGAGTCACCTCAGCGCTCACCTGTGGAAGTCAGTGTCTCCTTCATTCTACGTTCTCTTCGTTTTATTCATTCTCTGATTATTTAACTTTAAGTGTACAAAGGGACTTGTCTGGGGGACACGCCGCATGTTTTAAGCCTAACAGTAAATGGATGATGGCGGACTGCTGACTTCTGAGTTCTGATGTTTTTGTGTGCATCAGGTTGCTGGATTTCTCTGGTTAAAACACGTTTATTCTGATTGTCCCTAATTACATACATAAGTACATAAACCACATAAAACACCACTGTCCAGCTTCTAAACAAGAGAAACTGTATAAAACATGTATTAATGAATTATTCTTTACTAATCTGTAATTTATAATCCCCCTCCCCAGGAAAATACCTCAAGCATCCGAGCCTCAGTCCCAGAGTTCCTCAGCCAAGCCTTCAGCCATTCCCTCCTCCCCGTCCTTCACTTCCCATCATTCCAAGCAGAGGGCAGGAAATCCCAGTGCCACCTCCCTCAAGTCATCGTCTTCATTTCTCTCGCACGGAGCAGGCAGGGACAGCTCCTCCAGCAGCAGGGCCTCGGCTCAGTCGGAGAAATCCGGAGGCCCCCAGTCGGCGGCGCACTCCAAACCCGCTCAGACTGCCACGCAGCCAGGCACGGGGCGGTCCAGAAACCCCGTCAGCAGACCCAGCAAGCAGCAGCTGCGTCTCAGGGAAACGGAGCGGGCTGAATCGGCCGCTCCGGCAAAGAGGAAAGGCTCTCTGAGCGAGGCCGATACGGTCAGCCCGGACAGGAACTGTGTGAGCCCGGATCGGGACCGAGCCCGGCTGCTCGGCTCTGGCAAAACGGCGCCGGTGCAGATTCCAGCTTTAGCACCGGCGTCTTCTCACGGACAGACAAACGGCTCCATGTCCCCGGGGCACAAGCAGAGCCGGGCCGAGCCGTGGCAATTTAAGCGGACACACACGCCGGGCCGAACCTCGCCCACGGAGCCAGGCGCATCCGGGCGAGCAGGAAACTCAGGACACCACGGCAGGCCTCCTGGATACGAGCACAGGGGCCTGGGCAAGAAGCGTAAGAGCAGCGACTCCTCTCCCCCCTCCAAAGCGCACCGGCTACCCACCCCCCCTCACTCTGGCTTCTACCCCTGGAAAGAGAGCAAAGGAGCAGCGCTGCCTGTAGGAGGGGAGAAGAAGCTCAGTGCACCCAAGGTGAGTGAGTGAACCAGAAGTACCTGTGCAGTTTAAAGAAATTTCCTTGGTGTACAATATCAAATCCAAATCATTTGCTTCCATAAATTGCTGTGATGTCCAGTGACCAGCCCCAGTTCTCTACACAGTGATCTTCAGTTCCTGCCTGTGTTTAGTTTTAATCCAGTTTCTGGTGCACAGACGTGGACGTTATAACTGGTCTTTTACTGCACTTTAAACATACTGCTTTATCGCAGTTTAAAATACATTATAAAAAGCCATAAACCTGAAGCAACACGAGCACCTTTTTTGTGGAGTGATAACTCAGTACTGGGAAACTTGTCTTATGACAATAAGGTGCCAGTAGATGACTTGTGAATTGGAGCCGTTTCTGAATGTTCTTTCATTTATAATCCTAGTTTGAAGGCATTTTCCATTCAAGAGGTAACAAACCAGTCGAGCCACAAAATTAGTTGCACAAAATAGGAAGAAAAAGACAGAACAGGTACTGTGAGTAAAAGTGGAGCTGGGCAGTGTTGGGATATGACGTCATTATGGATTGTGGGAATAATGGTCGTTTTTCTGTAACACGAGTGAGCCGGGAAAGCATTTATTGACCGAGCACATGTGCACACAACTTCTGAATTCACCTGCTTCTGATGTACAGACCCATTACTCGCTATCGTATTTCAGGATTTACAGTTAAATTATGATCAGATAACTGGAATGTAGCCTGCACTTCTGTGGCGCTGACTGCCTGCTTTTCTTCACAGCCAAAACTCCATCGCTGAGCAAACCACTAACTGGGGAGAACCGCAAACTTGTACGGACTGTGGACCCAAGTTTCCAGACGTGTGTGTGTGTGTGTCTGCGTCTGCGTGTGTGTGTGTGTGTGTTTGTGTGTGTGCGCGTGAGTTCGAGTGTGTTGCGTGTCTGTGAGTCTGGAAATGTTAGACCAGTGTGGATCATTACGACGATGGTCCTTTTAAAAAGCCAATATATGAATGTGAGTGCGAGTGAATGGCAGATGATGGGGGAGTGAATTTCTCCATGAATTCAGAAATACCTCACAATCTACTGGACATGCTGCTATATAAATGTTGATTTATAAAAATGGATTAAAATATTCTTTATACTTGAAACAGCGAGTGTGTATTATTACTATTACTGTAACATTCATTCATTTTGCATTCTTCTTCTTCTTCTTCTTCTTCTTCTTATTAATAGTAAAGGAATTATTATTAGTAGTTGTAGTATTACTTTTTTTTTATTATTATTTTATTATTTAGTAGTAGTAGTACTAATAGCATTATTACTACTGGTAGTATTAATTTTTGCATTAGTATAACTATTTTTTATTTGTTTTATTTACTATTATAACTGGGGCGGCACGGTGGCGCAGTGGATAGCGCTGTCGCCTCACAGCAAGAAGGACCCGGGTTCGATCCCCGGGTGGG
>JAOVVG010000001.1:4781293-4791293 GCA_028566375.1 Leptodoras nelsoni
AAGTCTGTTATATTAGTAATAATAATGGGTTGTTATTATTAGTAGTAGTATTAGTATTAAATCTAATAGCAGTAGTATTAGTAGTATTTATAAGTCTGTTATATTAGTAATAATAATGGGTTGTTATTATTAGTAGTAGTATTAGTATTAAATCTAATAGCAGTAGTAATGAGTATTAGTAGTATTTATTATTATAAGTCTGTAATAGTAGCAGCGGCGATATGAGTATTAATAGTAGTATTTATTATAAATCTTCATTATTAATATGATTGGTATCGGCTGATGTTGCCGTGAGCCACGCCTTTTCTGTATCCACCCCTATTTTGTCTTCATAATGGTATCGCCCATCGACACGCCACTTCCCTCCTCGCGGAATGGGCCGTAACTCGTGACGTCACTTTTTTTTTAAACGCTGTGAAGGTATTTAAAATGTCCCGTGTGATTGTTTCCGTACAGGAACGAGGTGCCACTCGATGCTTAACGCCATCACACACACACACACACACACACACACACACATATATAAACCTTAAACCTATTTATTTGAAAGACGCGAAATAGCGCGCGCATCAACCGCACCCGGAAGTGGCGTTTTGTTGCGGCTCGCATGTCGCCTCCGTGGCAGAGTGATAATAATAATAATTAATAATAATAATAATAAGGGGAACCCCGGTTTAAGATGAACACCGCAGGGACAGCCCTTCCCTCTCGGTGTTTGTGGTCAGGACAGCTCTGGCTCGTGTGTTCGGCTCCGACCTGAGCTGCACTGATCGGGAGAGAGACAGAGAGGGAGAGAGGAGGGCGGACATGCGGCCCGGAGCGGAGTACAGTCCGGTCGGCGAGGGGCTCGGGATGCGGGAGTACTGGCTGTACGCGTGCATGCGCAAAGTCGCTCTCGTGGCCGCGCATTGTGTCGCTCTGGGCTTCACCGCGCTCATCGGCCTCCTGTCCCGACCCGGCACAAGTGAGTTATTAACTCTTTATTTATAATCTTTATACCTCATGTCAAATTAGTATATGTTCGTATATGTAACCTAAAGTCATTCCGTGAGAGAATAATAATTACACTACTACTACTACTGCTACTACTACTACTAATAATAATAATAATAATAGTGACAATAATAATATGCGTTTGGTTCTATAGCGGTTGTTCGTTTTGGGTCTAAAATCTCAGTGTTTTACACAGACAAGATGAATTACAGATGTACAACAACACATTACAAATAATGAAAAGTATACAATACTGTGCAAAAGCCCTCGGCACCCTAACCTTTTTAAGATTTCCGCATTACTGAGTCAAAGCATATTTTGGTTTTGTTACAAAACTACTTTTCCTACCCAAAAAATTAGGCATTACGGAAAAATGGTTGTACGTCAGTATTAATTCATAATTAGTGAAGGCTGTTGGAGTTTTGTAAGAAGCGAGTGTGAAAGTCTACAGAAGAGCAAAACCAGCTCATTCCTTATAAACCTGCACAAAATGTACCAGCATCTACTAGTTTGTTTAAAGCAAAAGGATTATCAGAACAAATATTGACTTTGTTGAGTTTATTCTTACTCTTTAATGGATTAATGTTTAATTCAGTATTGAGACTGAACAGAATATACAAATCTGTTGAAAGTTAAAAGTGGGGTAAATACTTGTGCGAGGCTCTGTATGTGTCTTTTATTTCATTTTCCTGCTGAAGCTTGCCTGAAGACTTCATGCCCTGTCAGAAGTATTCCCAAGAACCACCTAAAGTTAACTCCTTAAAGGCCTGCAGTGTTTAGGACAGTAAGAGGCTTTTTGAGGCTTTATAGAAAATGGGATAAATAAAAAAGAAAGAAAGAAAGAAAGAAATAACAGGGCAAAAGCTGACTGTGAAACGGGCTTGACCCAAATGAAGCGATGAAGAGACACGAGCCGAAGCAGGCATGACAGCAGAAACGTGCGCAGCATGTCGACTGCGTGATGCCACCGATTAAGTGTGTGATATTTCCAAAACTTGATCCCGAGCCTCGGAAACCCGGGATCTCAAAGAACTCATGAATGGGTCTGACGTCAGACACCCAGTAATCAGGCTACGATTTCAGATCACCAGACAGCTCGGTTGTCATCTAGAGAGGCGTTAGGGATCAAGGAAGTAAAATAAACAAGCACACAGGAAAAAAAACGGCTGAGATTTCTTCCAAAAGAGTTCCTCTGGGGAGGAAAAGTGTCGCAGAGTAAATCTGCAGTAAGAGTCTAATTCTTGAAAATAGTACAAGTTGATTTCAAGAAGCACCAAGCAGTAACATATGACAGACAAGAGTGAAATATAAAATGTAAACTGAGGAGAACTGACTGTGGAAAAGCCTCTTTAATAAAAGAGAAACTCGTGCTCTTTTCAGACAGAGGGACTGAATGTTCAGTTTGTGTAACTTCTACCTAAATACTCTTCAGACTTTACGTGGCCTAAAAGTTGAAGACGCAAAGAAGGAAAATGCAAATCGTGATGATCTTGATTGGACCCTTTAACCTCCAGGTGCTCATTTGTCTATTCGCAGGTCTCTTCTCTTGGCACCCGCTCTGCATGTCACTCGGGGTAAGTTCCCAAAACGCGGCTTTCATCCAAACTAAACATTACACAACAGCCAGAGTTTTGCATCTGAAGAAAATGACCTTTTCCTTTTGTTTCCCTTCCTTTTCTCTTTTGCACTGCACCATTTTTTTTTTTAACAATGATGAATGTCTGACTGGCGCACGGCCTCGAGGCCAATCGATGAATAATGCATCGCGTTCCTGAATTATGAATAGTACACGGTGGAACAGTGAGATAATTAGGCTCGCACCTCTCCCCTCGGCGTGCGTCTATAGTTACGGCTGACCCAGGACGCAGTGACGTGCTGAGCAGCGTGGCGTGACCTTCCTGCTCCTCCTCGGTACACAGTCTCCTATTGTACTGTCTGGACGAACGGGTGCCGATAATAAAACCGCGCTGATGGTGTGCCTTACAGTTCCTCTTCCTGAAGCAAGCCTTTTTCTACTTGCAGTAAATTAGATTTGGTGATTGGACCAAGTTAATGTAATATATATACAGTCACAAAATTCATTAAACGCTGTCCCCATGGTGACAAAACACACCCCGGCACAAATGTTTGCCTGTAAATCAACACCAGTGACACCAGTTCCTCTGACCAAAACTGCCAGAAACTATAATGTGTACTACCCTTATTCAGCGGGTTTATTGACGACTCTGAAGATGCAGGGTTGTGTATTCAGCAAGGAATGTAAAAAAGCATTATTGACTGATTGATTTAGACGTATTATCACGTCATGACACAAATTGCCGTTCAGTTATTCTGTACACTTAAGCAGGTAAGAATACTCAGTGTATTGGACCAAAGTCTAGTTCAGTGTATCTTCTAGAGCTTCCCGATATCGACCCGGGACAAACGCTGAAATGTCCAGCATGCTCAGGAGAAGAGTGCGTGTACACAGACATTGTGAAGACAAATAATCTTAGAAGAGAGTATCAAAGATCATTGGTAACATCTGACGAGAACACGATGCCAAAATGCTGCGCCGCACGTGAACATGGTGTTTGCTTTGTGGAGTCTGAGGCCACGCCTTCTTAAGTATGACTGACAGGTGCAGGAAGAAAAGATGAGTTATTAAAGTGTGTTAAACTCAACTGCTCTTTTCTCCCCCCTCCCTCAGTTCTGTCTCTGCATGACTGAAGGGATCCTGCTCTTCTCGGCCGAGGCGTCTCCGTGCTGCTTCAAGTCTCGTAAAGGGAAGATCCGCACACACTGGGTCCTGCAGGTGCTGCTGCTGCTCTTCGCAGCCATGGGCCTCGGCTTCATGGTGGCCAGTAAGAGGAAGTCGGAGCACCCCCACCTGGAGACGTGGCACAGCCTGCTGGGCGTCGGGACGCTGGTGGCTACGGTGCTGCAGGCGGTGTGCGGCGTGTGCCTGCTCTTCCCCAAGCTCATCCGCACCGTCTCGGGGCCCCGGCTGCGGCTCTACCACGCCACCTGTGGCCTGGTGGCCTACCTGCTGGCCACCGTAACCGTCACTGCCGCCTTATTTAGCGACTGGTTCCAGGCCACCGTTAAGGGCCCGATTTGGTACGCCTTCCTGTTCCTGCCCCCCTTCCCAGCTCTGGTGGTGATGAACCAAATCACAAACACCTTCCTGCCTAAGAAGAAGCTAACCACGTGAAGCTTCATGACAAGCACAAACCAACACATTATTTGTGCATTATTTGACTATCCCTGGACTGCCGTTAAGATTTCCACACACTCCTGTGTGTCTTTACAGACGAACCTGAGATGCAATGTTGAGGTTTTCCAATATGGCGGAACTCGATGCTCAGTGTAATTACAGTGTAATTTTAAATGAGACTTTTTTTAGTAATGTACTACCGCTTCTGAAGAAAACGGTCATATTCCTAAACATTTTTATCTCATTTCCACTAACGCTAAGCCTGTACGCCGTCTGTATTAAACACTTAACAACCAAGGGCAAGCTAATTAAACTACACGCTTTGTTTGAGGACGCCGTATGGATCGTACCTCCTGTGAAAACGTTACCTGCACATCTTTAAGGCGTTATTATTTACTTTTGTGTCTTTGCTTGTACGTTTGTGGACAGAACGAGGTGTACTTTAACAGCTGTATTATGCTTCCTGCACTTTTATGGTGCTCTCATCATGTTGTGAACAGGATTGTGTTATCCTCAGTGTGTGCGCTGCTGCGCCGAACTGCTCACTTAGCAATATTCTGAAGCGTCCATGATAAAAATGTGTGTTACTTAAAAGAATAAGATAAAGCAAAAACCGGGGATGACTAGTGAACATCGTGACGGTAATAACGATGTGAAAACGGAGGCCGTGTTGTCATGGTTACATTCTGTATCTATTGTATGAACCTAATTTAGAGATTTAGAGATTTCCAGTAGCAGAAAGCAACGCAACACCCTGTCAGCCAATCAGAAACAAGCATTTTGTGTGGTCACGGTATACCGTATAACTGATTATCCTACTTGTGTGCGAGGATGTGCTTGTACTTTGATTTACTCCTGATCACGAGATCAAAATCAAAAAACGCTCACAGGCAAATAGATTTTTGCATTGCTGACGGTTCTCAGGACAGGAGACACCGACAATGTGAGACATTAAGTCTTATGAAAGGCACAATTTACATACTGACGAGGCTGACTTTGCCTTCTTTGATGATGTGGAACCTTGCTGGAAAAGCTTTCCACGGCAATCTGTGTGCGTTTCTGTGTGCGAGTGTTTTATTTAAGAGCAATGTGTAGGATTTATCAGCTGGGGTATTCAGAAAAACGAGTTGCTCTCAGAGTAAGGATCTTAATTTTACTTTCGATTCATGGAGTGTGTGTGTGTAAACGGAGTTTTAATTCTGATTTCATTGTCGTTTCTAACTTAAATACTACAATAAAGTTCAACTTTGCATTTGCTGAACTGTGTGTTTATTATAAAGCCGATTCCAAGTCCCACAGGTTGTACGAAGAACCTCCACAGAAATACGAGGACACAAATGAACCAGTTCATTCGTGTGCAAGGGGCCAGGTTTTCCGAAATGAAAGGTTCCCCCTGTGACACACTAATCCCTTCGTGCTGCATGTAAATGTCATGAGGAAAAGGCACTAATGGTGTTAACCTTCCAACGTTAGCTACAACACCAAAGGGAAGCCTATAACAACTAGACACGCGCTGTGCTAACTGAATGCCGATATCAGCAGACCTGTCCGAAACCACATTCAGTAATAAAGATGTCTGCAAGAAAAGCAAGCTCAGCTGTTCGGAGTCAGGTGAGTGACTCTGCCGTTCCATTTTCCATTCCATCTTAACACGCCTTGAAGCAGACTTTGAAGTGCAGTTCTATCAGTTTGGCAGCATTTGACTGAACCTGTACACTTCAGAATTCATCCTGCTACTTCTATCAGCAGTCACATCATCTGTAAACACCACTGACCCCCTGCCCCGCCCCACCCTGTTCCCCCAGCAGCCCTGCATGCCCACGCCATAACACTGCCTCCGCCATGTTTAACAGATGATGCAGTACCCTTTGGATCATGATATATAGTATTTGTATATCTTTGCTTTGCAGAATATGAATCAGTAAAAGCGACATTATTATTAGGTGTCATTTTATCTCCTTGCTAAAAGACAAGAGCTTTCTGCTTCCCGGATTTAATTTTACTTTGAAAGGGAAATAAAGTAAGTGAAAGTGAAACATCATTATTTTGAGACAGCCATGGTGTCTCTGGGACTAAACTGACTGTGGAAGTAAAGACAGGACATATGGTGTGTGTACAGATGTCCAGACAGACAGGGTGAACACACACACACACGCACACACACACACACTATGCAGTCATCACAGCACCTTTCTAAATCAATAATACCTCGTTTCCCTGTGCATTTATATATACAAGCACCTATATACAAGAGACTGTGTTTGCTGTATTTGCAGTCACCATCGTGTCAGGAATTTAAACATTAAAAATAATAAATCAGTCGATTTAACCTGCTCATCAGCAGCATGCTGTCATCTTCCCATCAGCCATCTGGCCCTCCTTCATCTCACATATGACATGTGGTGTGAAGACAAACACACACACACACACACACACACACACACTGAACCTCTGATATCCTGAAGAGATAAAGACTTGAATCTGCACCATGAACTGTATGTGTTTTGAGGTGATAGAGGATTAACGATGCACTCTTTCAAGTTTAAACCTGCAACAGAAAGGTGTGTGTGTGTGTGTGTGTTTGTGTGTGTTTTGCCAACAGATTCCATGTTCTCCTGTGTAATCATAACTCTACTGGTTCTCCTCACATATCAGCGTGACGCGTCCCATCAGCAAGTCATCCACGTTAACAGCAACGATCCCCGACTCCGCCGCTGCCTCCCCGCTGTCGCCCAGGGCAACAAACACCTGTTGGGAGCCGGCCAGATGCGATTGGTCGAGCCCGATAATCTGTTCCACACCTTCAGCTGAGGCTCCGTCGGTGTGGATCACCTGATTGGGAAAGGAAACTGTATATAATAAAATTACATACCATGAATTGTTCAGACATGCTGTATCTGCTTGGGTCTGGTCTGTCCGAAGTGAAAGCAGGAAAAATTAAATATAGGAAAAAGTAATTCTTGACGAATGTATTAATTTTCCCACTTCAAAAATCAGATTTGCATGTTACTACATTTGAGATGTTTGAGATCAGAGTTAACATGTTCCTATTTTTTTCCCAGTAATTAACAACATTCTAAACAATTTACGATGGGAGGACGGAGGGTGGGAGGGGGTACCATTTGGGAGGTGGAGCCATGAGACTGTAGCTCCTCCTCCTGGACGAGCTGCACGTGGTTGGCGAGGAAGTGCTGCTGGAACTCGGCTTCGGAGAGGAAGGACAGCGAGCAGACGGCGCAGGCGAACACAGATCCCTGCTGGCTCACGTGTTCGCCTGACATGTGCTGCTGCAGCTCCTGCTCACTGCTCAGAGCACGAGGACAGTACGCACACCTCCACACAGTGGCATCTGAGAGGAACACACAAAAGCAAACATTTTACAAGAAGCTTGAATACCTTGTCAAATAAAATACTAACACTGGTGACGAGATCCACCAGAGTGGGCATTAAAGATGTAGCCACAACGTCATTGTATCCAGGTACAATATTAAGCCATAAAGGCCAGTGTTTGGTTTATTTTTGCTAAAAATCCCAGCGTCTGTACAATATTTACCTGCTTGTGCCTCCTTTTCACCCTCTTTGGTCTCAGCATGGGTTTCTTTAAACATAGCGATAATGAAAATTAAACCTTATTTAATTGCTATATGTGAAATTGTAACATATACGGGGTCCTTCCTCACCTGGGTGTTTGATTATGTTGTGTTTAAACAAGCTGCTCCTGTTGCAGAAGGCCTTGTTACAGATCTTACAGTGCAGAAGGTGTGAAACCGAGCGACCGCCCTCTGTCGTCACCGTGTCCGGGTGTGCGGTGCGCTTGTGGTACCACAACCCTGAGAGAGTCTGATACACGCAGAGCAAAGATGCACAACAAACATTACTGAATTATATGAAACACAGCCTGACCAGAAGAGCCGGTGTGAAGAAACTGATCCAAATAGTGATTAATACTTAGTTCTTTAAAAAAAGGAGTTCAAGTGTTGAGATGTGAGATATGATGTGATGTGATGTGATGTGCTCACCTGGTAGGATTTGCGGCAGCTCTGGCAGCTGTAGGGTTTGCTGCCATCGTGGACGCTCATGTGCTTCTCCAGCTGAGCCGCGGTGTTCAGGATCTTACTGCACTCGGGGCACTGGTGCAGCTCTTTAGGGTGAACCTCCTGAATGTGCTCTCGAAGCTTCTCCACACAGCTGAAGCTCACGCGACACTTCTGGCAGTCGTGCGGGTCTGAGATATCTGTCAGGGAGAGACGGCTTTTAGCTCAGGATTAGGATTAGGATTAGTCATTCGCTGTCAAAGTCATTGCTGTATAATAGTAAAATATTAATGCAGAATGTAATAATGTGTGTGTGCTCACTGTGGAAGGTCTGCAGATGCACCGAGAGCCCGTTGGCCTGTTTGAAGCCTTTCCCACACTCCCTACACACGTACGGTTTGTCTCCGGTGTGTGTGCGTACATGCCGCGTCAGCTCGATGGACTGCGCAAACGTAGCCGAGCAGTACTGACACGAGTACATCTTACCTGAGACAGGTAGAGACGTGTAAACACGTGTATAAACATACAGACACAATCAAGGTACAGGAGATATGGAAAAAACGCAGAACAATTCTGTTATTTTGTATCTGGCGTGTAGATGTCGTGTGCTGACTTACCCTCCGAGTGTTTCTTCTTGGTGTGGTAGGACAGCGCGGCGGCCACGGCGAAGCTCATGTCACAGTGTTTGCAGCGGTACGGTTTCTCGCCCGTGTGCAGCCGCATGTGGTTCTTCAGGGACGAGTTGGCGGCGAATTTGGCGCCGCATTCCTCACATGCGTAGGGCCTTTCCTCCAAATGCTCGGTGCGCCTGTGGTACAACAGACCTGCAATACACAATATCCCACAGCTCACCTGCTGATCCAGGATCAGGCTTATCCCCCCAACTGAACTCCTACAGAAAGCTATAGAAATGAGCCGCCACTGATTCAAGGTCAGTGCTGTTTAATGATTTAATCAGAGCTGAAAATGTGACAGATGTTACATTAAAGCGGCTATCAGTTAAATGTCAATCATATAAATACAGACCGGTGTGTGTGCTCACCAGAAGGGTTTTTAAAGGTCCTTCCACAGAGCTCACATGCCACCGGCTCTACTTTCTTCCTCTTAACCGGAGGACAGTTGTGAGCCTCGGATCGGTGCAGCTGCAGGGCCGTGAATGACGGGAAGACGGCGGAGCACTCGCTGCAGCGCTGCACTCGCTCAGGACAGAACGCACACTGCTTCTTGTGCTTCAGCATTCGACACTTGAAGTCGAAGGACTTGCTGCACCACTGGCAGCTGTAGGACACCACCACGCCCTTCCTCCTCCTGTGTGTGCCATTTTCATCCTTCTCCTCTACCTCTGCCTCTTGCTCTGAGGCTGCACTCTCCTCTTCATGCTCCACTTCTATGTAAAGGTAAAATCAGTGGTGTTCACTGGTGCTTATGAAACATTCCCTTCAAAGCCACGCCCCCAAAAACACACAAGTTACAAAATAGAGCTTTTGAATGCTAGTGGAAGGGGCGGAGCTTTCAGATGTCTCTTTGATCTGATTGGTTGGATTGTATTGGTTCACCTCATCATCTTCATCATCATCATCATCATCATCTTCTTCTCAATTTAAGTGTGAATTTAATGTTTTAAATTGTTAATTTTTGTTGGATTAAAGTTACAGCCTGCATTATAAAGGATCAAGCCTTACCAACACGGCGGAGCTCCTGGATGAGGACAGAAAGCTGGGGAAAGCTCTCCCGGCTCGCAGACAGGAGGTGACAAAGCGGCCGGACGTGCTGCGAC
>JAOVVG010000001.1:4796293-4799368 GCA_028566375.1 Leptodoras nelsoni
AATGAGATAAATGTAAGTCACTCTGGATATTTATGGATAATGTAAAAATGTAATACGGTCATAGAATAGTGAACTGTCATCCAGACTAACGTTATGTTCAGCAGTTTACTCAACATGACCTGTTTCTCAGGAGGGATGTCCACATATCTCACACTCGTTTAAAGTTGAATATAAGGTTTATAGGGTATTGATTGATTTATGATGGTGTGTGTGTGTGTGTGAGGGGGGTTTGGGTGGATGTCATGCACCACATCATGTCAAGTCAGACCTTTGGGGTTACTGTTACAACAAAACAGACCTGTGTGAAATAATGTCAGTATACAAACTGCCACACGTTACAGACTCCATCATCTCATTTGCATATTTAAACTCATTTATATAGCAACACTGCCATTATGCTGGATAGGTTTCATTCTCCAACTGGTTAATATCATTTAATATTCGCTGAATAATGTTAATTATTGTAAGCTTCATTGATTTTGACCACAGAGCCTGTGAAGTTACCTCGGTAACCGGTTGCCATAGCACTCTTCCTAACTCATTCACCACGACTAGCTGCTAGCCATGCTAGCTAATTTAGCAACCGAGTCGCAAAGTGTTCGCTAAACAAAACCACACAAGCTAAAATGCTACACAGGTTATTTAAAGCACTTTTGTTTCGTTTTTTGTTTTGTTTTTTTACACACACACTACTGAACACACAACGACCGGACTGACTTCCTGATTACCTTCTGCGTTATTCAAAAAATCCCAGCCTTTATTTAAACTCCTCAGAAGGACAACATTTCCTCCCTCCAGCGCAGATTCCCCGAGTGTGAAAATGGCGACTCGTTGAGCGCCTCACTGCGCATGCGCGAGTTCTCATCCGGCGCCAAGTACTAAAGTGGTTTTAAAAGGATAAATATTAAACGTTTATAATGCTGCTGGACAGCATGGAATGCTATTTAATGTCTTTGTGTTTATATATAACACATGTTATGCATGTTTATGTGTATGCATGCTATTAAGACTCCTGTACATGCTGTATGTATATACACAGACAACTAATATATATCAGGCATAACATTATGACCACCTCCATTTCTCTACACTCATTGTCCATTTCTTCAGTTCCACTTACCATTTGTACTTCTACAATTACAGCCTGTAGTCCATCTGTTTCTCTATACACTCTGTTAGTGCCCTTTACTCTGTTCTCTAATGGTCAGGACCCCCACAGGACCAGCACAGATCAGGGTGGTGGATCTATTTGGGTGGTGGATCATTCTCAGCACTGCAGTCACACTGATGTGGTGGTGGTGTGTTAGTGTGTGATGTACTGGTGTGACTGGATCAGACACAGCAGTGCTGCTGGAGTGTTTAAACACAGTGTTCACTTCCTGTGCACTCTATGAGACACATCCACCATACTGCTCCACCCTGTAGATGTAAAGTCAGACACAGTAGCTCATCTGTTGCTGCACAGTTTGTGTTACTCATCCTCTAATCCTTCATCAGGATGCTGCTGACTGGACATTTTTGCTTGGTGGACTATTTTCAGACCAGCATTTTCAGTCAATGCAGTGCTGAGAATGATCCACCACCCAAATAGTTCCTGTCCCATCTGTGCTGGTCCTGACCATTAGAGAATAGTGTAAGGGGGACTAATAAAGTGTGTAGAGAAGCAGATATACGGTAAATGGAACTGAGAAAATGGACAATGAGTGTAGAGAAAATGTGGTGGTGTTATGATGTTATGCCTGATCGGTGTGTATATACACATATACACTATAAACATCAATATTTATTCATATATCTGAATTTATTTAAGTGTTAGTCATATCTAAGTCTAGGAAGAAAATCTACAATATTTACAAGAGTGAGAAATTCTACATTTGGAGTGAGACACAGGGGTAAATAAAGGACAAAAAAAAGGGGAATATTCGTATAACATTCAGAAATCTTTCTCACCTTTCAATTACTAGCTGAGCATGTGGAAAAAAGGATCTTTATTGCCCATATGAAAGATTTACAGGAAAGAATATAACACACGTCTGCACAATATTTCAAGTAATAGCAGAACATGTCTTAACAATTGTGTAGGTTTTTTTTTTCCCGCCGTTTAGGAAATTATTCTTCCAGGTCAATCCACACAGTTTTTACAGAAGTCTGATATATATATATATATATATTTTTTTTTTGGTGAAAAAGTTTTTTTTTTTTTTTTAAAGTCATAGTTACACAGACACATTTTTAATATCGAAGTTGCTCATGCATTCTTTATGAAGATCGGAGAGACACTGCAGGGTGTACCCAGTGTGTGTGTGTGACTGCTGCTGAATGAAATATCCCCTGGAAGCGTTTAGAGAAAAAAAGCACGGAGGGAGTCTAAACCAAAGTCGAGCCGTCGTCTCGAGAGAAGATGACGCCGCCACGGAGAGCGACTCGTGTGCGTATCCGTTCACAGTCATGATGAGCACGTTCAGAATGCATCAACAGCTTGTAATATTAAAAGCCAAAACACGTTTACAAGGCGACCAAAAAAAAAATAAAAAAAACAAAAAAATAAAAAATACCAGACTCTAAACAAATCTGACTTTATTCTCTCAGTAAACTTCTCGGTCTAATTCAAGCTTGTTATTTTAGAATTTCACGCGGATGCTGTCGGGGTTCATCCACATCCAGAGCCTCCATCAGTGTCCTAGTAATCCCGTACCTGCGGATTTAAACAGACAAGTCAAACAGCTCCTAATGACCTGTTTGTACTTCATCACAACTAAGAGCAAATTAGTAAAATTAGTAGCCAAGGGCAAGTTTTGGGTAAACGGTTTGTTTCCTACCTTTAAATCCTTCTTCAGGCAAGCAGACTGGCATGGGAGGAAAAAAACATTTAATATCAGGCAAACATAAAGAAATCTGCAGCTATGATAATAACAGTATAGCAAATATTCATTCATTCATTCATTTTCTGCCCTACGATGGATTAGCGCCCTGTCTAGGGTTGGTTCCTGCCCTTGCACACAGAGTTGCCGGCTGGGCACCGGCTCCCCCGTGACCCCGTAACTGGGAATAAGCGGTACAGATAATGACTGACTG
>JAOVVG010000001.1:4810829-4821778 GCA_028566375.1 Leptodoras nelsoni
ACTCCACACAGAAAGGACCCAGAGTCTCCGCCCCACCCGGGGCTCGAACCCGGGACCTTCTTGCTGTGAGGCGACAGCGCTACCGACCGAGCCACCGTGTCGCCCACAGCAACTTTCAAAAGACGAAACAAAACAAAACAAAAAAAACAGGGAAAGTACAGTGGAATAGTAATAATTATGAATCAGACATCCAAATAAAAAAAATAATACAACAATCAATCTAACGCTCTGCTGCTGCACCGGTTTTTAAGCCTGAGTAAACTGATATTGCTATAAGAAATCATCACATGCCACAAATGATGTATCTTCCCATCACGCCATAAATATCTCAGCAGGAAATCTTAATAAACACTAAAATAAAATACGCCCAAATAGAAGTTAGATGGTGAACAGGAGCCGGAAACAGCCCTTCTGCTTTCTCTCTTAATGTCAGCCAGGGGAAAATAATAATCACATATAATCACAAAGGAACAGGGAACAAACAGGGAGGCAGGACGCCCCGTCTCCGTTAGTTAAACTCGGTGTAAAAGAGGAATTCGAGTCAAGTGAATCATTTGGAATCGAACCTGAATCGAGCCGCTGAACCGAATCAGTAGCGAATTGAACTGCATCGGTTTTGTATCGTATCGTTTGGAAGCGCGAGATTCACACCTCAGCACCAGCAGTGAGCAATGACTGCAATCAGTGCTAATAAATACCCATTTTAAAAATCACCAATAAACGTAATAAATGTGAGAGTGCACTACCTGCATGTCCCCCTCTTGCACGCAGGCACCGCAATACGGTACGCCAGCTCGATGTGCTCCTGCGTTATGTCCTCCGGTTTCACTGTGTCGACCCAGCGCCAAGCGGCTTTCTCCAGCTGCAGCCGAGGGGCCATTCTGCAAAAACAAACAGCACGGCAAAAGAAAACCGAGGCAGTTACGCAAAAAAGTAACGCTGGAACCCGGCGATTCAGTGCAACAAAACGTCAAAGCTGTGATGCGTTAGCCGGCTCTTAGTTTGCATGCGCTCCATAAACTCTATTAGCTTAGCTAGCTAAAGCAGAGTGTCGCAGCGGTTTCTGTGCTTTTCTGATTTAAACACATTTCCAGCAAGGCAGGTCAAACTACTATCCGAATACGCCGCACCTTTATCCGCTCTTAACGTGCTTACTTTAATTTACATGTACACATTTTTTTGCTTATTAGCTTAGCATTTAGCATCTACAGCTAACAGTATTTTCCGGCGTTGTTATTATTATTACTATTGCGCTACGCAGATAGCAAACTAGCCAGCTAGCGAAAAAAGCTAACCTAGGTACGATGACTAACGTTAGCAAAACATTCTTTTTTTAAAAAAATGTGCGCGCGAACCTTGCTTGTATTCACCAGGAAAAAAAATCTGCTCGGTAGAGGTGCTTTAATAATTAATTTTGTCACATTTTATTCTGTTTGTATGTTTGTATTTAGCGCCCTTGTCTCTGTTTTTAAATAAATATTTTTCCTTCCTATGCTTCAAACTTGTTTGAGGCGTACGTACTTACGTAGGACGTGTCGCCGCGTCTGACGTCAGAGGCGCCCTGCGCGCAACCCTGTCGTCCTGCGCATGCGCACATCCAAAAACGTCAAAAACTGAGGAAGACTACTTTTTTTAAGTGCAAATAAGTACTCAGAAAAAAAATATATATAAGTAATATAAGGTGCTCTTAATTACTCAGTCAAACCCATCTATTGCAATGCAAAATTATTCATCCATCAGTGCAAAGAAAGCACCACAGCATCACCAATGGCCAGGTAATAGGTAGTGAAGTTGATGGATAATTCTCATTTACAGCACTAGAGGTTTCTTTTTATACACCCAGTATATCAGTTGTGCTGAGAATAAACCCCTCTGCAAATTATATCTGCTCAGTGTCCTCTTCCACTGATCCCTGTCATAACAGCTTTAACAATAAAGTCAGTGAAAGCTAGTTGATTTCTCAGAAGCCAAGAACAGCTTTTACGTAAAATATAACCATATGCATGTATAACAATTCTGTATCTTTTTTTAAACAGATTTTTATTGCCTCACAGCAATGTTTGCTGTAATCTTAACAGCAGAATATATCTTATAAATGAACAATACATCCAATAAGGAAGCGCAATACAAGACATGATGTCCAGATAACACAGATAAACAGAACCCAGTGATGCCACTTTGATAAAAGTAGAAACAGTGTAAACAGTAATGCCTAGACACTAATAACATCAGAATTAAGAGTGACGATTTAACAGAGTGATGGAGTTGACTTTGCAGTGGAAGCTCTGCACAATTTGGCTTATTTCCAAGAGAGTTTCATTTGAGTTTTTTTTTATTATGCTCCTAACTTTAGCTCTAAACCTGGGTTATGAGGCATCACAGAAGGGTCTGGGTGTCGCCAGAGGGTCACGCTTCAAGTGCCAAGCTACAGTACAAACAAACAGGCCTCCTCTGTACCAGGCATCTGGTTTTATAGGGTTAGAGTGTAAAGCCAGGAATGTTTAATACAGGGTTACTGCTGACTGTAAAGATTTTAGATGTGAAACACCTAATGAATCTGCTTGTAATCACACAATTACTCTCTTTCACTCACACTCACACTCACATACACTGTACATTTAAGTGAGCTAAAGTGTGTCCTGTTCTTAATAATATTGTAATAATAATTAATACGATTGTATTATCATAATACGATGATTGTTTTTTTTGTCCAGGTGGGTCAGAGAAAAGGTGGATGTCCTGAGTGGTTAGAAATAATCAAATAATTAGTCTTTTAACGCTGTGCGTTGTTCCTTACATTACACTGTAAGAGACCAGAGTGGAGAAAGGGGCGTGGTCTTATAGATAAGATGGGCGTGGTCTTATAGATGTGAGGTGCGGGGTCTAATTTGCATATTTATATATTCCGAAATGGAATTGAGAGTCATTCTGCGGCGTGCCGCTTTTCTGTTTCACAGTAATGGCATTTAAAAAAATATATATATGTAGATTTAAAAACATGTGAAGCACTTTTATTATTATTCAACAGCATGAAGAGAAAAACTATTATGGGATTTTTTTTTAATACTTTTTTTGGATGGCTTTAATGACACGGAATCGGGATATGTGAGTGTGACAGATGGTCAGTCTCCATACTGGTGATGATGATGGTGGTGATGAAGATGATGGTGATGATGATGGTGATGATGAATGGACGGAGCCCCTCCTTGTGAGCGCGTGTTTCTTTTTTTTGGGGTGGGGGGGTGTCTCCTGTTGCCATGGGAACCGCACAGACGCGTGGACCCGACGAAGAGGCATCAAAAGTGGCGATGATGAAGCAGAAGCAGGATCCGCTCCTCCACCCTTAGGACGCTTATAACAGCCATATGACATGCAGATCACCTGTTTAACTTTTTAACCTGTTCATCTGCTAAAAAATGACGCTGACGGATCTATAACTCTGAGAGGAAAAGAAAAGAATAAACCAGTCCAGACCTGTGACTCCTCATGGCCAGATTTGGGTTTACATGGTTTCTTCTTCTGAGTGTAATGACCCTGCAATCGGATGCCATCGAGACAGGTGGGTTTTACACCAACTTCCATTTACTCTTACTCTACTCTATAACTTATAAATAATTATTATTCAAAAAACTTTTATTCCTTCCCTCAGCTGAAGTGAAGTAAAGTGAAGTGAAGGTTACACCATGACTCGTTTGTTGTCTTTCTGAGATTAGTTGTCTAATTTGTACAAATGTACTAATTTAGCCATGAATTCATTTAGAAATAAAATTTCTATTGCCTTGCCTAATCTGTATCATATAGAAAAAACCTGTCACTAGTTAACCACATGTGGCCATGGCTCAGTTCTAGACACTCCTTCATTTATAACAAACCAAAATCCATTAAATGTATGATCACTTCTGCGCAATGTCTATACCGGCTTAAATGAAAGTGCGTTACGGGCTGAAATTGACTTGATGCTTTCTCCTCCTGGTCTTGATCGCAGTGGGAACCCGTACTCCATCGAGACCATTTGCATTTTTCCCCTCCTGGCAGTGAATACGTTTTACGAGAAACCCGCTGTCCTGCTCCTGCTCATTTCTGAGCAAACTCAGTTCAGGAAACATGGTTACGGAATATTTTGAAGTATTGTTTCTTTGCCACTGACTGAGGTTTTCTCAGGACATTCCAGGAAGTCAGGCATCAGGGATTCACTGGTTTCCCTTGGTAACAAAGCTAATAAACCCTGGAGTGGTTATAAATCTTCCTATTATTTGGTTCTTGCCCCAGATGGGGGGGATTACGCAGCCAACTCCCCCTTGCAGTCTCGCTGGGCAAACAATTAGGTTTGCTTTGGTCCCTTGTTTCCCATTATGACCGTCTCGGGTGGGTACGGTGGGCCAGACAAAAGACGCAGACGTCTGTTTTTTTTGTGTCGTCATACATCGTGGGGAATTGTATTAATCTGCTAATCTCTGAATGTCCCAACAGTGAACGTGGTGGATTTCTGTGGCCAGACGGTACAGGGGGACGGCATGATCGTCCGGTCCCACCAGGAGTCGCGCAGGTACTACTTTGTCAGCACGGGCACTGACTGCCACCTGACAGTGCAGGCAGCCACGCCCCGCGACAAGGTGCAGTTCCAGTTCCGCTTTTTCCTGGTTTACAGCCTGCTGCGGGTGTCACCCTTCAGCCCCGTTCCTCTCGTCCCAGAGTCGGCGCGGGGTCCCACGCATTTGGGTTCAGCGCGGCCTGACCAACGCATGGAGCCTACGCCGGACGAGGGCCAAGGAGACCCGTGTCACGCTGGCTCTTACATCCAGTTCTATGATGGGCGGGATAAGATGGCGCCCCCTATCGGCCCTCCGCAATGTGGAAAGAGCCTGCCGCGCCCCGTCCTGTCCACCGGAAACTATCTGACTCTGCGACTGGTGACCAGGGGGACGCAGCCACGGGTGGATTTTGTTGGGGACTTCACCTCATTCCGGCTGGGTAAGAGGCACTTGAGTGAAGTTATGGTCTACTGCTTATGCTCATGGCACATGGTGAAATGGATAAACCTTCCCTCTTACTTAAGATGGCTTTACACTACCACAGTGACATTGTTTCAGTAGTAATATTGGTATATATCTTCATCACTATAGCGACATTTCTTTAATGACAATGTTGTCAAGTCAAGGCAGGTCCAACACACCAATATTAACAGTTCTCAAGTGCAAATGGTGTCTTTTCCCAGGGTTTAATCAGTCTGAATGCAGCACCGAGCCCTACTTCACCTGCCAAAATGGAAAATGCATCCCAATGAGTCTGGTGTGCCATGACGACAGGGGAATCGACAACTGCGGAGATGGAACCGACCTGCAAGATTATCCAGGATGCACCGGTCAGTATACCTTTTCCATACAAGTTTCCATTATGTGAGACAGAAGAGAAACTGGAAATCTGGTGGTCCTAGAATTCTAAAGTCAGGTCACTTTGCTCTGTTGTAGGTCTGTTGTCCACAGCTCGCACACGTCAGCCGTACGTAACTCCTCCGCCGATGCTGAACGTGGCCACCATGAGGGCGTCGACTCTGGAGAAGTGCAGTGGGCCAAACCTCATCCCTGACATCGATTCTGTCACCGGTAGGCTCACGTTTAATTAAAAAAAAGAAAAGTTAGTATGAGTATGTAACGAATTAATGTGGAAGCTCTCGTGGAGAGGTGGATAGTTGATGGTGTGTGGTCCTTATCTTCCCTGAAGAAGGCACGCGGGGTAACATGTCATACCGGGTTTCAGAGACAGTTTATTAAGTATGAGAGCACCGATACTTCACTCGTCACAACTTCCCAGACAACAGCAGTTGGAGAACCGAGGCTACAACCTCGAACAGTTCATCCAGCACACATGTCCACCATCACCCTCCGTCTCTCTCTCTGGCTCGCTCTGGCTCGCACACATGCGCACTTCACCACCCTTCACGTGACCGTTACAAGTATTACGTTTTCTTCTGGTTGTTAGCTAGAGGTTAGGATAAGCAGGATTGTAGCAACCTTGTAAGTGCTAGCTAGCGTCCAGCTTCCTAGGCATTACAACGCTGAGTACTAAATCTATAAAAAGTGGTTTAAATATCCAGTCAAACATTACTAAGTCTGCATTTTACTTCCTGATGTGCCAGTTGTGCGTTTTATAGTTATACATTTCTTTCTGCATTATTACTTGAACCAGGCTTTTCTGTTAACCCCCGGAAAGTTGACAGGCGTTGCGTTGACAATGAGATTGTTTAAAATGTCCTCAAACAGGCGCCGGCCCTCCATTTGCATGCAGCTGCTCTCTTAAAGTGGCCGTTGTGTTTTATGTCTAAGTAATGGTTAAACTGAATGACAAAGGGCATAAAGCTAATTGGAGGAGCACATGAATGCTCACTGAGTCTTCCTGTGGACAGAGCTATAAATCAACAGTCAGCTCTAGTCACCAGGATCAGCTAGTGCCCTAAAAGCATTGTGGAATTTATGTGTCTGCAAATAGGTACTACGGTTTCTAGTCCCAAATGAGCTCTTTGTGTTTGGAAAGTCCACAAGTGTTCAAAGACGTTTAGGGACGAGACGCAAGCACGGGTCTGAGCTGCGTCCAGACTGTTGCGTCACAAGTGTCATTTGCTTTTTTGTTTCCATTTTTCTCCATCAGGGTTACCAGGTCCAGGTCTCAGTACGGAAATTTACAGTTTATTTTTCAAAATTGTAGGCATCAGGGAGAAAATTCAATGTTACTTTTATTTATATTTTAAAACAGAAATGATTCTGTGCATCGTAGACTCCTGGTCTGATCTGCACTCATACAGTCCCTTCATTTGTGTATGATGGTGGAAAAAATTTGATTAAATTCAATTCTGAATATTTACTTTAAAGCTGTAGACAGTTTTTAAGCCAGATGCCATCCAAAAATAATTAAATTGCGTTAAAATTAACAACACTGGCAACCCTGCTCACAGTGGTCCATGTAAATATGCGGATATGCAAATGATATGCAAATACAGTATATAAAAGTAAAAGAACTGGAAAAGGAGGACAGTCCCTAAAACAGTTCTCTGTTTCTCTGGACTGTTACACATTTATGTTTAATAGACAATTAAAGACAATTAAAAGTTTTTATTAACTTTTCTATCCTGTTTGTCCCCGTGTTCCCTCAGATTCTCCTCCGTACGTGTCTCTGCTGGCGCTCTACGTGGTTCTGGGAGTTCTGGCTGGCTCAGTGGTGGTGTGCTGGTGCTGCTGGTCTCCCGGCTGGTTCCTCTGGAGAGTGAGCGTGTGTCGTTTCCTGCCCTGCTGTAACTCCTGCTGTGCCTCGTGTCAGCTGTGCAGCCGGAGCTGCTTGCAGAACAAAGAGCACCGTCTGGCCAAGGTCACGCCGCAGCAAGCCTCCACGCCCGCCGCCTCCATCACCACCGTCGCCGTGTAGAGCCTGCACGGGGGAGGCGGGACTCGCTCTGTAAAGCGTCCCACGGAGAGGCGCTCTGTCCCTCCGATTTTATACCGAGTGTTATCATGTTTTGTGCAGGTCGCTACCACGTATCGCTCCCTGCATCCGGCACACCCATCCCAGACGCTTAAACAGAAAATGGACCTGAAAGGCGTCTTCACGTTTCCTGCACACAGAAAGCGCTCAAACCCGGACCGGTTCTGTTTTCAAAAACGACAGTCCAAACAGTTTGACTGTTCCCAGAGCCATTGTTGAAGATGCTTACATAACAGCTGTGCGTCTGGTAGTCAGCTTGGCACGTTGCTCTGTCGTGATGAGGTGCATTTTTCCTCACGCCTGTTGCTCAGTGACTCTGTCCTGTTCTCCCAGAGGTCATGTCCTGAAGTGTGCACTCTGCTCTTATACACACACACACACACACACACACACACACACACTGCTCAGTTACAGCTCTGGCTCATTTTGTATTAGAATCTATTTAGATCTCAGTTTGTATTCAATCAGGTTTGGGCTTAGTCTCAACATGTGTTTCAGCTCAGTTTGGGTTTAGTCAGGGGTTAGTTTTAGTTTGGGAAAAGTATTACAGCTGACTTTGTTACACTGACCCTAAAGTGTGACAGTCAAAGTCTCCAGAAGAGCTGAGGCAGATTCTCCAAGACGCCTAAAAACGAATGACCTAATAAATCTGCACACGCTGTGAACACCTGGGAGCACTGTTTAAAAAAAAGCCACACCATATATGGACTTCCTGTAGTTAATTCCTGTTTACTGCACTTTATAGTGTTTTCTTTTATGTATCTTCATTATTCTAACATCGGCGTCTTTGCTTTACAGCGAGTCTTTGCGCGTGCCTTATTAAGACTTGTGCGTCGTACTGTACAGTAATCAGCTGTACGTTTTACTGAGCGTCTCGGAGAATCTAAACATCTCAGCTCTACTGGAGACGTCGATATCCTCAATAAGAAAGGTTGTACCTGAAAACAGCAGGATGTCTACAGGTACTGTATTCCAGTGCGGTGATGTGAGTCTTAACATTCCTAAACTGAGTAAAGCGTGAACTGTTATCACGTTATCACACTTCCACATTTTCGGGGTCTCTGTTCTGCACGTGTATCGATGCACTGTTAAAAGAGTTCGGGTCATACTGAAAACAACAATAATAATAATAATAACGATACACGATATTTCTAAGAAAGATGTTTCTAAAGATCAAATATTATACCAAAAACTGTTTTAGTATCTGTCTCTGTGTCTGTATAATCTATATTTTACGTGCTTTACGGTGTGATTTACGGTGTTTTTCGAGATAGTTGGTTTGACGTCGGCGTAGACGCTGCCGTCTGTGTGGTTTTTTTAAGCTTGATGAAAGTTTGAATGTAAATACAGATTTAATGTATGATTTATGATTTTCATACGGGCTCTGGAACATTCACATTAAAACAGCACCGAGTCAGAAAAGCCAGCTTTTCATGCTACATGTTTTTCTGAATTTGTGTGTCCGGAAATCTCCTGACACTGGAGACTCCTTCCAAACAAAAAAAATGTTCAACAAATGTCCCCTTACGAGAAGCATCACCATAGTAACGCTTTTCTGGATTTGTTTATTATTAGCCTTAGGTTACATGGAGGGTCTGGCGTGTGTGTGTGTGTGTGTGTGTGAGTTTTGCCAGATCCTGCTCTCCCAGGATAAGCTCAGTATTGACAAAAGGGGAGTGAGAAAATCTTGGCAATCTCTCCCACCTCAAACTGTGTGTGTTGCTGCTGTAACTATGAGCAACCTTTCAGAGCAAATCCTCTCTTTTTCTGTCCCTTTTAGGTGCTTTATATCATCTCCCGCCCTTCCTTCACCCCCAAAAAGCCTCTCAGAGTTTAATATCTGATGCCTTTTGTTTAGCAGAGCGCCTCTGCTGCCAGAGGACCAGCACCTCTGCCTCTGACCTCACACTTTTTCTGTGTCGTCACACACACAAGCACAAACACACACTGGGTGTTAAACCAGATCAGATTTGATTTGTTGGCTTTGACCGCGCACACATTTAGAACCCATTGTTTCCCTGCTATCTCTCTCACACACCCCGTGGCTCATTCACACACACACACACACACACCCCTGATTCACGGTCTGTCTTCTCCTAACACGCTGAAACAAAAAGTTTAGATTCTGCCCCCGCTGGTATCAGCACGTACGAATGTAAAGATCTGATCGACAGATTCCATTAGGATTAATAACATGTTTATAAATCATGCTTACAGCCATAAATTACATTCTACTACGTCATTCGAAACTCCAAAGGGTCTTTTGTCAATCACAGTCCGAATCTTTGACAGCTGATCACTGATATCCTTTAAAAACGTACAGTTATTCATGCAAATGCAGCTGTGTCTAACTGAATAGGCAGACGTCCGTATATTTTATTTAATCAAATACAATAAAACTATTTTTATGTTGTTAGAATTAAAATATAGGATACTTTTCAGGAAAAGGAGTTTTTTTTGTCTAGAAAATAACATACTGGTGTTAAACAAAGGATTTCATGCCCTTGTGTCTTATTAAATCACTACAAATCTGAATATAGAAAGTATTAATTTTTGTAAAGGAAATTTCTTTCTTCCCACAAAATTTGACAGAAGACTCAGATTTTTTGCTTTTTTACAGGCGTTTTTACAGTAGAACCGCTGTTTATTTATTTATTTTTAGAGAGACTTTTACTGTGGCAGAGACTTCGTATTTTTATTTCCGCGTTTAAGTTGGAACTTTTATTTTGAAAGCACAGCCCGGAGTTGCAGCTTGCTCCACAGTGAAGCGTGCGCGTGCTCAGAGCGCCGGTTGCTCAGGACCAAATATTAAAAAGGGAGAATAAAGGGGGTTGAGTCGGGTGACTAACCCTTTCCCGCGCTGGCAACATGTCTTATTGCAGGCAGGAAGGTAGGGGTCTGGTTCCTTCACTGCTAATCCTTAGTCTTGGATTTTATTCTTATTTCTTCTTCAATGACATTGATTTCGCATGTCGTGTGTTCGGGGTTACTGACACCCGCATTCCGGGAACTCCCGCTTTCTGAGCTACGATTGGCTCGTTTCGGTCTGGAGTCTGCGCAGCCGTTGGCTGATAGGCTGGCTGGGCTTGAATTCAGCCAATCCTAGAAAAGAAGGCGGGGATTGAGGAATACGGATGGGAAATGAAAACGTGCGTTAGCAGGCTAACTGCAGATCCTCAAGTGTTCTGCTCTTTGCTACTTTCACATCTAATGTCTCTAAAAACTCTGACAATAAATAAGACCTTTTTGCTTTGCGTCCTACTTTTAGTTATTTATAAAGTGTGTCAAAATGATAGATTAGGCTCATTTCCGCTGTATTGATGGTTGGGCCATGGAATAAAGAATGAGATGTCACAATTATACCTTTCTTCTCTCTCTCTCTCTCCCTCCCCCCCCCTATGCCCCCCCTCCCTTTTGTTCTTAATAAACGTGTACAGTAAGGATGAAGTCCACAGTAAGTCACTGGATCTGTATTT
>JAOVVG010000001.1:4849622-4877129 GCA_028566375.1 Leptodoras nelsoni
AAACCCCCATCCCATTAGATGTCATCTACCTGCCCCTGGAGGTAAGACTCTTACCAGTGTCTATAGGGGTTACACATCGTGGAATGCTTTTGAACCTGTGGACCTTTTTAATTGTGTGTGTTTGCGCCTGTTGACATGACTTCCCAGATATTTGATAACGAGGACTTTGACTGCCGCACACCCGAGGACTGGCTAGCGCTGGGCCGTGAGCAGGGATCAAGCGACCAAAAACCTGTTCCTGCCAAAGCTTTTCTCCCGACACATGATACCAGTTCAGCTGGTACACATCATTCTCAATCCAGAGTTCTGTAAAAAGCATTTTACTAGCATATATATCACACTAGCATTAAGCTGAATCTGTGCAGACCTTTCTGGGACATGAGGTAGTACTGAGCTAGATGAAAGAACTGTGCCGCACCTCCTTATTTTTTGTGATGTCTTTGGTACAGAGCAGCTGAATAGGAGCACTCCAGAGTATAGCTGGCAGTCTGTCGGGGTTCTGGACTACAGCCTGGAGAAGAAGCAGTACATGGTGCAAAGAGTAGATGAAAATGGCTGTGTGCGAGACAACAACGGCAAACCTGTTATGTGTGGAGCACAAAGAAACCAAGGCAAGGCCCAAAGAGTCTAACTTATTTCATGACATCATCTAGACCAATTTCAAGGTGAACGGTTTCACTATTTTGGACATTTAACAAATGACATGGAGCTCAAATGTGTCATTGGAAGCAAACATGACAAGGAGACATACAGTCTTAGGCACATGCAAAGAAATACTGTACAGTGATGATGAAAAATAATGCAAATAAATATATGAACTTAAAAGCCCTCTACAATTTGTGTGGAAATGAGCTGGGAAGTATTACTGAGCTTCTTGTAGATCCAGCCGCACACAATTCCTCTCAAGATTATGACTGTCACACTTTTTTTCTTGCATGCAAAACCCAGGAACTTTCATTCTTTCTTTATTTTTTTGTGTGAAAAGTGGTCTCAGTTGTTAGTAATTCTTTGTTAGTAAAACTGTGAAGTATGCTATTAAAAGGTATGTTAACAATGAGTCATGCACACCAATTACCTGACTATTAACCACACCCCCTGTTCCTCTCAGGCCCTCTGCAGTACAATCAGTACTGGGTTCCACGGATCCAGCTGCAGTTCTGCGCCGAGGACCCGCGTATCTTTGCTCAAAGGGTCCAGTTTGCCTTCAGAGCCAGGCAGAAGACTGAAGCTCTGCTGCTCTACAATCTGTCTGTAGACTGCATGCCAGTCTGGAGCAGGACCCCGACACTGCCTCCCACCAGCCTCCGGCGCATCAAAACCCTCACGCGCAGCACACCAGGACTCCGATTCCCCCTGTGAGAGACTCAGAGAGGGAGGACAGTCTGATAAATAAGATAATATTAGTTCTATATAGTATAGTTCTAATTATAGTAAAACAAATGATTAATGTTGGTTACAAAGCAAGCAATTGCAGCGTGCAGTTTTTTTTTACTACATATACAAATGTGCTTTTTGTAGCGTAAGTGTTCTGTCTGCTTGTTATGTGTGTGGACAGTCTGCAGCACTGCATGGAAGGTCTAGAAGAAGAGGCTCACCTGCAGTATGTCCGCACTGTGAACCGAATGATCTTTCATAAAGTGGTGCAGGCCACACCCAGAGAGTTTTCCTACATCACATTGCCTGAGAAAGAACCAGAGAGAGTGCCGAACAAAGGTTTGTGTGCATGTGTGTGTATGTTTATGGACACTTGGACGTGTATCTGTGGACATTGACTTTCTTGTGGAACACTGATGACACGTTCTTGTACAGGTGGTGTGTCAGTACCAGACTACCCATTTGAGAAGAACCGTGCCCAATTCACCTCCAACTCTCTGCTCACTAAGCCAGAAGTGATCTCTGCTTTGTCTAATGTTAGAGCTGAGTGTAACAGGGTGACAGCCATGAGCCTCTTCCATGTTGCCTTTAGCAAGGCTCTACGCCTGGAAGAGTTTGTGCTGGCACAGTCACAGATGCACACACAGGTAACACTACAGATATCGAAATATACATGTTTTTCAAATATAAAAATAAATATAAATATAAACAAATTTAGAAATTGATGCTGGCAACACACTCAAAAAAGTTGGGACAAAGGTAAAATAATAAAAAAGTAATACAATTAACACTGTTCTGGAAAGTTCCAAAATTGGTAACTTGCTTTGTGCTTTGTGGTCAGATGAGTCAATGTTTCAGATTTTTCTGGGAGAAAAACAGACGTCAGCTTCTATGTGTCAAAGATGAAAAAGACCATCCAGTCTGTTACCAATGAAAAGTGCAAAAAAACAGCATCTGTAATGGCATGGGAGTGCATCAGTGCCCAAGGCATGGGTGATCTGCATATATGTGAAGTTATCATTGATGCAGAAGTATTTTGGAGAAACATTCTCAAGACAACGTCTTTTCAAAGGAACTCCAATGCCAGGGCTCATTCTGCATAAGTTACAATTAAGTTAAGTTACAGCGTGGCTTGACAGGCCTGCCTGCAGTCCAGATCTGTCTCCTACTGAAAATGTATGGAACTTCATGAAGAGCAGACTCAGACAACAGTGACCACAGACTATTCAGCAGCTCAAGTCTTGTACACAGCAAGAACTTCCATTTGCAAAATGGCAACAATTAGTATCTTCAGTTCCCAAATGACTGAATGTGTGTGTATATATATATATATATATATATATTTTTTTTTAATAGATTTTATTTAATGCTTTTCAGGTGCAGCTTTTCCTGCGTGACACCTGGGTCACCAGTCTGTGTAACCAGATCCGCTCCAGCCTGCAGGATGCCGGGCCTGGCTGGTACAATCTAAGTGTGTCATCCTGGCAGGTGTACTGCATGTCCAAGATGTGTCGCATGATGATGCAGATACGCTACAAACTACAGGACTCTCTGCGATTCTTGGTGCAGGACTCGCTTACCAGCCTGGCTCAGCTGGTCTTGGATGCCTGCCACAGCGTACTGCACTGTACCCCAGATCTCACCTGGGGTTCTGACCTCATCCACAGTCCCTACAAGTGAGACAGTGTTTTTTTACATCACAGATTGGCTTGTTTGTTGGACACTGTATGTTTGACCTGATGATGGTAAGATGTATTTCCATGCCCTCTTTAAATTATTAGATTTAAGAATACTGATGAAGATACATAGACAGAGTCTGGGTTTTGTACATTACACATTAATTCCCTTCCTTCTGTTTTAGTGAAGTGGAAGTGTCCAAGTAACATGAGTCAGTAGAGCAGAGAGAAGCCCTTTAAAATTATAATAGCAGGATATTCCCTTTCATTCTCCTCACACACTTTTACTTAATGATGTGTTTACAGACCGAAGAAGACCCCATTGTTTCTTGTAGATCTGATCCTGGACCAGACCGGGGTCCATTACAGCACACCACTAGAGAACTTTCAGACAACTGTCATCAACTTATTAGACAAAGGCATCCTCTGTACTCATAATCTCCCTCAGCTGGACAAGGTTACCTACGCATCACTGACCAACTGTGATTCAGAATGGTTCAGTTTAATACTGTACATCTCCATAACCTTGTCTCTGTGTGCTATGGTTCTGTCTGACTGTCCTAACTTAGTTTGTCATGAAGAACCTGTTTATCAGTGGGGCTCCCCTGTTGGAGTCAGTGGGTCTGTGGGAACCAGCAGTGAAGGAGCTGAGAGAGAGAGTGGGCAACGCCTTGCGCCAGGCCATCATTCCTCTACAAGCCTATGCCCGTGAATATGAATGTCACCTCGAGCTTCACAACTCTGACATCAACACGTTCCTAAAGTACAGCACAATTTAAACTGCACTCATCACATTCTTATTCTTTTTGCTGTTCTTTTATTCCACAAAGGGCAATGCTGAAGCCAATAAACTGCCCATAACTGACTGGCTCATTTCATTCAACACTCATGAAATTACCCAACACTAGAAATAGCATAATATAATGATTGTCTCCAAACCACAATATTCATCGCCAGCCTTTTTTATTTAGTTTTCCCAAAGAGAACAAGACAGTTTCAAAAGAATGAGCTGCCGGTCAGACTGAATACATTTATGTTTATGGACTTAAACAAGTGTGATTTTTTTTTCATTAAGTACAAGCTGTGGCAGTTGTGAAGCAGTAAAATCCTTTTTTATTCTTTTTTACTGCATGCATATCACTCACTGCTGCATTTGCCTGTGTGTCTATATGCTAGGCTTTACAGTCAGGAGAACAGCACTCCTCTGGAGGTAAAAGAGGAGGTAGTGAGACATCTAAAGGAGAAGGAAATTTTGGAAAAGTCTTTCCCTTCCATCATCGTGATTGGACCCTTCATGGTGAACGTGGAGACTGTGAGGAAGAGCCTGTCTAAGAAACGTCATGCTTTAGCCAATGCCTTGATCGACCGCCTTGCTCTCAAACTCCGCAAGCAAATGGAGGAGGTGAGTTTTGTAATATCACACTACAGTACAATCTTGAACCTATAGGTTTGTTTGAGCTGGTGAATCGATAAATTATGAAGCGCTGTGGCTCTGCAGGATTTCATTTGAAGAACAAAAAAAGTGCTTTTCTTTATATATTATATTATATTATGTGTTTCAGGCATGTGAAGAGTTCAAGATGATTAACAAGAAGCTATATGAGAAGCCCAACAGCATTGAGGAGCTGACAGAGCAGAAGGATTGGATGAAGCAGATCCCGGATCAGTTGAAGGCCCATGAAGTAACAATTTTTAAACTAACTTTCTTTACTAAATCGTTCCAGTAGGTCAGAAGTCACTGGAGCATATTGATTCGTTGCATTGCCTTGTCAATGCCTTCTGAATGTGAAGTTGTGGTTCGATTTATGAAAATCATAACAAATCCTTCAGTAATGATGATGACAGTTGCAGTGCTTAATGCTAAACTCTTATCTATAATATGTGTCTAATACATTTTTTCTCCTCTCTGTCTCCTTATGCTGAAAATCTATAATAGGATCTCTTGTCCAAAGCCATGGTTGACTATGAGCTATTAGACGAGTTCTTTTACAGTCTCAGCAATGAGGATTTCAGGGGGAAGTACGCTGCATTTTTTTCTAAGTCATAATTTTGATTTACTGATCAAGCAATCATCACATAGGCTTGAACATACACTTGCTTAAATGTGCACAATATGCATAGCTTCTGTTGTGTGGCTGTGAGAAAAAGAAAAAAAAAGATTTGGTTTGTGACCACTATACTAATGAC
Source organism: Leptodoras nelsoni (assembly GCA_028566375.1). Lineage (NCBI taxonomy): Eukaryota > Metazoa > Chordata > Actinopteri > Siluriformes > Doradidae > Leptodoras > Leptodoras nelsoni. The sequence continues at coordinate 4,854,860 of JAOVVG010000001.1, forward strand.
ATGTTTTTGTTCTGTGAAGATGGACGGCGATGGCCTGGCCTCATAAGATCCTCAGTCAGATCGAAAATGTGCACCTACAACACGAAGAGGACAAGAAACGGTTCCTAAAGATCCAGCTGGTTGACCAGAGCAATTTCCATGAACATCTAGACTCCCTAGAGGTCAGAGCCTCCAACTCCTGTTCACCTGTGGTTCTCTGTATCCTTTTTAAATTTGTATTACAGCCTGGAAAAGGCTTATTAAGAGTTAATATGTTAAACTGTGTTTGTGTGTATGTGTGTTTCAGATGGTGGTTGCAGGCTTTGCTACCTATACAGACATCAGTCGTGCACATGAAGTGGCAAATGAAGTGCGTCGGGTTGCAAAGCAGCTGAAGGAGTACCAGGGCATGGCGCAGGTTTACAACAACCGTGAGCGCCTCTTTGGCCTCCCCCTCACTAACGTATGTTTTGGATCCCTGACAGATATCACAGCATGACCACACCAAATTAGTATACTGTTTAGAGAATTTTTCTTGCTTATGACTGAAATCCATATTTGCAGAGAAATACTGTATATGCATAATGTATATTAACTTATTTTCTGTGGACCAGTATGACAGGTTGCAAAAGCTTAGTCGAGACTTTCAGCCTTTCCGGGACCTCTGGACGACCACATCTGATTGGCATCGTTGGCACGACAGCTGGCTAAATGACCCGCTGTCCTCTATTGACCCAGAACAGCTGGAGCGCAATGTCAGCGATGCCTTCAAGACCATGCACAAATGCATCAAACTGTTCAAAGACATACCATGTAAGTAAAACTTCACATGATACCTTCTTAGATCAGAAGAGCTACTCTTATTCTTTTTACTTCACTTCACAGCCTGTCAGGATGTGGCTTCTCATGTCCATGGCTTGATTGAGAAGTTCCAGGTGCACATCCCCTTGATTCAGGGCCTGAGGAACCCAGGAATGCGCAGCCGCCACTGGACCCTGCTGTCTGAACGCCTCAACATGAATGTGATGCCCAAATCCAGCCTTACGTTCTCCCGCTGCCTGGAGCTCGGCCTGCTTCAACACGTGCATGAGATTGCACAGGTGGCAGAGATGGCTGGCAAAGAGTACTCCATTGAACAGGTAAGAGGGATAGATGTTTAGAGCATTGTCTCAACAATAAAGAAAGATCTCCTCACAGAATGTATAACGATATCAATAATAAAGTTTTTATTTTTTATCTGTGTGTGATTAGGCTCTGGATAAGATGCAAAGCGAGTGGACATCGGTCATGTTTGAGGTTTTGCCTTATAAGGAGACAGGCACCTACATCCTTCAGAGCCCTGACGAGGTGTCCCAGCTGCTAGACGACCACATCGTGATGACCCAGAGCATGTCCTTCTCTCCCTTCAAGAAGGTGTTTGAGGATAGAATCAGCACTTGGGAGAGCAAGCTGAGAATGACTCAGGTATAACTGTGATGTTTAGCTAATTTAAATCCCTCACCATTTTTAAATTCTAGTCTAATTCCAAACTACAGTCTGGTCTCAAACCACAAATTATGTTTAAAGCCATCTTTAAAGATCTGATAACTATAGTGCATTCTGAGTATGTTTTAAATAACTCCTGCTGGTAGGATGTGCTGGAGGAGTGGCTGATGTGCCAACGCTCCTGGCTCTACCTGGAGCCCATCTTCAGCTCAGATGACATCAACCAGCAGCTGCCCATTGAGGGGAAGAGATACCAGACCATGGAGCGCATCTGGAGGAAAGTGATGAAGGCTGCACACGATAACGGACAGGTGATCATAGGCTCTTGCTCTCTCCTGCATCTTCCATTTAGGTTGAATATATCTGTATGTATTTTATACAGTATGTGTTTGAATGAGTGTATTTTCTTTTATTTGTGTGATTGTCTATTAGGTGTGTACTCATGTGTGTTCAGTTATGTAGCTATTTATAGTTAAGTGTGTGTGATCTCTCATTTGTAGGTCATTGAGCTTTGCCCAGATAAGCGTCTGCTGGATAATCTGAGAGACTGTAACAAGCTGCTGGAGCAGGTGCAGAAAGGGCTGAGTGACTATCTGGAGACTAAGCGGGGATCATTTCCCAGGTCAGCAATCCATTATGTAATGCACCAATTGTACGTTTATCAGTTTGTTTATTATTAGCCTTGGATTATGTGAGCATCCACCTTTTGAAAGAGTTCGTAAGAGTTCGTATATACCAGCACAGTATTAGAATGAGCGTATTAATACAAACCTGTGATTTACAGCTTCGCTACTGAATGAATGTTAATCAGCAGAATGTTGAATCAATCAGATTCAAGAATTCAACATCACTGTAGCATAAATATTATACAATATTGTTTAATGTCATTTACTATTAGATGTTTGTATTACTGTACTATTATAGTAATAAAGGTAGGGTGTGACATGCTGATATTTGCCTCCTGGATTTTAGGTTCTACTTTCTGTCTGATGATGAGCTGCTAGAGATTTTGTCTCAGACCAAAGACCCTACAGCAGTGCAGCCCCATCTACGCAAATGCTTTGAGAATATTGCACGGGTCAGTCTGCCCCAAGTACACACACACATCAGTATGCGCATCAATCATTTTAGATGAGCCGAACTAAATACAGTAAATCTCCCTCAGATATGAATGCATGTTCTGTAAAGCCGTTTATGTAATGTACAGCTTCAGTTCCAACCGGACCTGCAAATCACACACATGTACTCCGGAGAGGGAGAGGAAGTCCAGCTGTTCCAACCTGTGTGGCCTACTGGGAATGTAGAGGACTGGCTATGTGATGTGGAGAAGTCCATGAAGCTGAGTCTACGTGACAACATTGAGCGTTCCCTCAAGGTTTATCCAGAGGTCAGTTTATCAGTGACAGGCCAGCCTTGTTGTTATTTTCTAGGTATTTTTTGATAATAAAAATATTAATTTCAACCAATGTTACAAGGTTCACACAAGCCGACCCTCTCCGCCACTGCGCATATACACACAGACACTTAAACGTGACACCCACTAGGGTATATTACTTTAACTATATTTTTTAGTTAACTATTATATATATAAAACATTTCTTCTCTACTCATTTGTACTCTCTTTACAGAACTAAAAATAGGATAAATTTCATTCTGAAGCGTCTATATGAACCCTGCATTAAACTAAATCTATATTTACTTAACACAACTCTTCCTGTTTCTTTTGGATTTTATTATTTTTATTCAGAAATGGTTAAATAAATGTGGGGACCTTTTACTGCTTTGTGTAGGAACCCCGTACTAAGTGGGTGCTGTCGTGGCCGGGGCAGGTGGTGATAGCTGGATGTCAGACTTTCTGGACTATGGAAGTTTCAGAATCTCTAAAGAGAGGAGATCTCGCCAAACACTTGTTTCCTCAGCTCCAGACACAGGTATGATCCAGTTCTAACGTGATGTAGTGCAAATTAGTGAGAAGAATTAGAGAGAGAAAACAGAAACGAGAGATTTCTTAATAAAAGCAAAACTGGTTTGAATGATGTTTGTTGAAATAGCATGTGTGAAATAGATGGTTGTTTGTATATCTGTGTGTTTGTATGTGGCTAGCTGGGAGACCTGGTGCAGCTGGTACGAGGCCATCTGTCTAGAATGCAGAGGGCTGTTCTCTCTGCTCTCATCGTGATCGAGGTACACGCTAAAGATGTGGCTGCCAAACTGGTGGAGGAAGCCGTGGCCAGCGTTAATGACTTTGAGTGGATCAGCCAGCTCAGGTTGATTCCTAACACATATATGTTAGTGTTGGAAAAGACTCATATTTTGTATTATGATAGAGGACATTATATAACAGTTAGTTTTGACCAATGAATCTGATTGGACAAGAGGATTAGGCAAGAGGCAGTGCACGAGTATAATAAATTAATTGAGCCTTTTAACTTTAAATATACTGCTCCTCTCTACATGTGTGTTCTATTAACTGTTAGGCTCCATTAACCATTATCTCTTGTAGATTGTAACAAAAAACATGAACATATTTCTGCAAATAACATTTGAGTAAAATGTATTAGATTTCAGAAATTAAATAAATTATTGATTTATTTTGGCAGGAACATGTAGACCTACACAGAGTAGCAAGCTAGCGTGCAGGAAAATGTTATTGCTTGGCAACAGTCTAATCCCAGTCCAGATGTGGAAGTATTTGTGTTGGTGGAGAGAAATAAATGATTAAATTTACATATCATATACATCGATACAAATCATAATCTGTTGTCCTTTATTACTGTTAATTAATGAATGGTGCTTGTAGAACTGTTGTATGAAAGTAATATCACTTGAGAGGGAGTACTGTTATACTGAATGTCAGCACAGCTGTGAATATCCTCAGTACTTGGCCTTTATGACCGATTCACAGTCGTGCTGATGTTCAGTATAACCGCGCTCCCTCTCGTGTGATATTGCTTAAATAATACATGTAACACTTGTGATTATGTAACTGTGTGTATGATGTGTTGGTAGATATTACTGGGAGAGAGATGACCTCTACATTAGGGCAGTGAATGCAGAATTCCTCTACGGCTATGAGTATCTTGGTAACTCCGGGAGACTTGTCATAACACCACTGACTGACAGGTACACAAATAGAGGAAAGTCTGTATGTCTGAATGCACACAGATAATTCAGATCTCAGCTTTCACTTGCTTTGTGTTAACATGCTCCTTCAGTACAAATTAATCTCATGTACTGAATATACATCATGATTGCAATGTCCCACCCAGGTGTTACCTTACGCTGACTGGTGCTCTGCACCTGAAGTTTGGAGGTGCTCCAGCGGGTCCAGCTGGCACAGGTAAGACCGAAACAACTAAAGACCTGGGCAAAGCGCTGGCCATCCAGACTGTCGTCTTCAACTGTTCTGACCAGCTCGACTTCCTTGCTATGGGAAAGTTTCTCAAGGGCCTGGCCAGGTTAGACACTCTTACCCAGGGCTCTGTTTAAGCTGCTGGACTTGAAGGTGAATGTACTGCATGTGTATTGTGTTGTATTGTGTTTTTGCAGTTCTGGAGCTTGGGCGTGCTTCGATGAATTTAATCGCATTGATGTGGAGGTGCTCTCTGTGGTGGCTCAGCAGATTACCACCATCCAGAAGGCACAGCAGCACAGAGTTAGTTAGAGCTCAAACACACGAGTGTCTGTAAGATTTAAGGTGACAGTTAAATGCTAATATAAAATGGTATATGTGTCTGTATTTAGGCAGAGAGGTTTGTGTTTGAAGGAACAGAGATCCCACTGGTTCCCTCTTGTGCCGTCTTTATTACCATGAACCCAGGCTACGCTGGGCGGACTGAACTGCCAGACAACTTAAAGGTACACTTCCACCACTCATATTTACTCAAATTGGCTAAAGTAGTTCCTAATTTTGTTTCACTGCAACACTCTTTGATTTTTTACTGTCATTGAATAATTTTACACAAATTCGATGTCCTCCAGGCTCTGTTTCGTCCCGTTGCCATGATGGTCCCAGACTACGCCATGATCGCTGAGATCTCTCTGTACTCGTTTGGCTTCAGTGATGCCAAAGTCCTCTCCAAAAAGATCACCAGTACCTTCAAGCTGTCCTCTGAGCAGCTAAGCTCCCAGGTCTTGTCTTCTTTGTGTAATATGTAGGAACAGAGTGTAAATGTTGTGCATGGCTTCTTTAATATATATGTATATTGTGTTGCATTCTGTGTTATGTAGGACCACTATGACTTTGGCATGAGAGCTGTGAAAACCGTGATCTCTGCTGCAGGAAACCTGAAGAGAGAGAACCCTGAAATGAATGAGGTGATGGCTTATGTTGTTTACGTTGATGTTTTGTTAAAGTAGGAATTGATTGTTATTATATCACCTTATAAAACATATCTCACTCTCTCTCATTTATTTAGTTCTGTGCATGCTGTGTACTACTAACCTCTTAATTGTGATACATATGTTTATAATTCATCAATGTAACAGAGCTACATGGTAATCCTTGTGCTTCTGCAGGAGCTGATCTGTCTGCGTGCCATCAGAGACGTCAACATACCCAAGTTCCTGCAGGATGACCTCAAACTCTTCAACGGCATTGTGTCTGACCTCTTCCCAAAGATCCGCGAGGAGCCCATAGACTACGGCACACTGGAGGAGTCAATCCGGAATGTCTGCAAGAGCAAGGGCCTGAAAGACGTGGACGGTGAGAGTTTTGGATTCTCTCAGAAAGTGCTCCAAATTTAAGTCCTGATATTTTTACTACTGTTTTACCTTTCATGCAGGTTACATTACAAAGATTATTCAGCTGTATGAGACCACTGTGGTGAGACATGGCTTGATGCTGGTTGGGCCGCCTGGCTCGGGCAAAACTAAGGTGACTCCAGTTATAAAAATAAGTTTAAATCTGTTACAGTCTTGTTTTTGAATGATCTGGTTGCTGTAGTCATGACACAACATCACCCCTGATGTATTTGGAAATATGTTTTAATCCCAGTTTTGTCCACAATACAATGACATGAGTATTAGCTCATCAGTAAGTCATCCTTGAGGTCACTGATTCCACAGCCTCATGTTTTTTGCTTGCATCTATCAGTGCTACGAGGTGCTGGCGGCGGCCATGACAGCTCTGCAGGGTCAACCGTCAGTCAGTGGTGGAGTGTACCAGGCTGTTCAGACCTACGTCCTAAATCCAAAGTCCATCACCATGGGGCAGCTGTACGGAGAGTTCGACCTGCTCACACACGAGTGGTGAGTGTCTAGTGGACTTACTTGCTGAACTTCACTTCACGTCAATTTGTAGATGTTGGCATGCTAGCTAGTGAAAAGTATACTGTCTAATTCTGACATGTGACATTACCAAAAAATGACTCCTGCAGGACGGATGGCATCCTGTCGTCCCTGATCCGCTCTGGAGTTGCTGCGATGGACGAGGAGAAGAAATGGTACATGTTTGATGGCCCGGTGGACGCCGTTTGGATCGAGAACATGAACACTGTGCTAGATGACAATAAGAAGCTGTGTTTGAGCTCGGGGGAGATTATCAAACTTACAGGAGTGAGTTCCAGTTCACTGACATTTTTGCGTGATCTCTTCTGTTTTAACTTCAACTGTGTTTTTGTGCATGTGTAGTACATTTTAGTCATGCTATGCTTCTTTTGATTTGGATATTTCATTTCCAGGTGATGACTCTGATGTTTGAGGTGCAGGATCTGGCCGTGGCGTCCCCTGCCACAGTGTCCCGCTGTGGGATGGTGTATTTGGAACCCAGTATTCTGGGACTCTCACCATTCATTGAATGCTGGTTACATACCATCCCTATACCTCTACAGCCACATGCCCAGCAGCTCAACTCTCTCTTTACGCGATTCCTGCAGGTCAGTAAAGGACGATTTCTCATACAAAGAGCAAACTATATGTATACATTTGTAGGAATATACATAGCCAGGCAAAAACTCTGACAAGGTGGTATACTGCATGTACTGCATATATATGTATTGGAGGTTTATATACAGTAAGTTTGTCCACAGGATTCTATCATGTTTGTGAGGAAGTCAGTGACTGAAGTGATTACTTCGATGGACAGCAACCTGACCTGCTCATTACTCAAACTGCTGGACTGCTTCTTCCAGCCCTTCATCACACAAGAGGTGCATTACTTCTCTCAACTGTCTTTGAAGAATAGAATCTTGGTATTAATATACAGTATACATGTGCAGTTTTTACACATTGCTGTCTTTGTGTGTGTGTGATGAAAGAGGCCTCCTCCTCAGCTTAAGCTGGACCGTGTGAGTGAGCTGATTGAGCCTTGGTTTATTTTTTGTCTGGTATGGAGTGTGGGTGCCACCGGAGATTCTGATAGCCGACAACGTTTCAGTGCCTGGCTAAGAGACAAGATGACGCAGGAAAAAGTACTAAGTCCCAATAACTATTCCTTGACTTATTAACCCGAAACATTTGAGAAGTACAGTCAGTGTACATTTCAGACTTCTGCCACTGTGCTGTTGTGTGATTTTAGTACAAACTGTACAAAAATGTTTGATGATATTGTTACGCAGAAACCATATATTTGTGCAGTTGTGACTTAGAAGGCATACATATTTAAAAAAGCATCAGCTCTCTGTGGATATCATCTGTTTAAATGGTCAGTGTTTTTGTTCTGTAGATTCAGTTGTGTTTCCCAGAAGAGGGACTGGTGTATGATTATCGACTGGATGACGCAGGCATCACTCGTCTGCATGAAGATGAGGAGGATGCCGAAAGGAGGGAGGTGAGGAGTTTCTTCATTCCCTCTGTTTTTATACAGTACTGTGCAAAAGTCTTAGGCACCCTATTTTCTTTAGGTATATTAGGTGCATTATTGAAAAGATTTTATATTTCCAAATGTTACTTTTCCAGCAAAAAATGAAATGTTACACAAAAAATGTTTGTATGTCAGTAATGAAAACAACAGACCATAACACTTTATTTTCTAAGGTGCAATGGGTCAACTGGATGAAGTACGCCAACAGTATTGTCATCACCCCAGAAACCAGCTACGCAGACATCATCGTGCCCACCGCTGACACAGTCCGCTTGTCCTTCTTGTTAGACATGCTTCTGTCCAATAAGAAGCCAGTATGTCCAATTCAAATTTATTCTGTCATATGAATAAAAAAAGATGGGTGTAAATTGGTCTATTGTAACATATTTTAATTAATACAAGATGCAAGGAGAATGCAGTGGAGATGGCTGTGTCTCCACTGAGATATGTGTATTTTTCAGGTGCTATGTGTCGGCCCCACGGGCACGGGAAAGACCCTGACTGTGTCCAATAAGCTGCTGAAGAACATGCCATCCGAGTATATTACCCACTTCCTCATGTTCTCCGCCCGCACCTCTGCCAACCAGACGCAGGACTACATTGATAGCAAGCTGGACAAAAGGTCTACTTCACTGAGCTTTTAGCAAAAGAATTAAATATAGAGCAGTGGTTAAAAAAAATTCTGAATAAAGCTGAAGTGATTGGTTTGAATCAACACTCATGTTTTTATAAAAACATTGTCATATTTGTAACGTTTATGGTTGTACCAGGCGGAAGGGTGTTTTTGGGCCTCCATTGGGAAAGTACTTCATCTTCTTTATTGATGACCTTAACATGCCCATGCTAGAGACGTATGGTGCCCAGCCACCCATCGAGGTCCTGCGCCAGTGGATGGACCATGGAGGCTGGTATGACCGGAAGCAGATAGGTGAGCACATAGTAAGGTAGTAACTGCTTAAAAAACCTCATGTCTCAGACACATAAACAGACAGGTACTGTTTAACTATAAACACATTTCCACTTAATCAGTGATCCATCCCAATTTTTATTTCATTCAATCATTCATGATTCATTATGATCAGCTGTTAAATACAGGTTAAAATGAGAACATTTTATTTGCCAGGAACATTTAAGCAATTGGTAGACATCAACTTTGCATGTGCCATGGGTCCTCCTGGAGGAGGCAGGAACCCAATCACTCAACGCTTTACACGCCACTTCAACTACCTCTCCTTTACCGAGATGGAGGACTCCAGCAAGAGAAAGATCTTCTCCACTATCCTGGGCAGCTGGCTGGGTGAGTTGGGGACATTTTTAGAGTGTCTTCTGTATAGTACCTTATATATAGTAGTATATATCTGTACCTGTATCTGTAGCTCAGGCTGCAGCATTTCTAAATGCCTGTTTTATATCTGTTTTCTTCAGAAAATGCTCCTGAGCTGATTCTGTTGAATGAGACCCTAGTGAATGCTACTATTAAGGTGTACTCCACCATCACCTCTGGCCTCCTGCCCACTCCAGCCAAGTCACACTATACTTTCAATCTGCGCGACCTGTCCAAGGTCTTCCAGGGTATGCTCATGGCTGAAGCTGGAAAGATACAGGTAAAGAAAAGAGTTTAAGAAGCATCTGAAATTGAATTGACATGAAAACAATCATTTTTTAAAGTGCCACGTCTGTGTCTTGTCTCAGGACAAGATCCAGCTCCTGCGGCTGTGGTACCACGAGAGCTGCCGTGTGTTCCAGGACAGACTGGTGAGTTCAGAGGACAGGGACTGGTTCGATAATTTACTCCAGGAGCACATCAAGGAGTTCGGCTGCAGCTTTCAGGAGGTGGTGCCCTGCAAGCCGGTCCTCTTTGGAGACTTTATGAACCCAGCTTCTAATAAGAAAGAATACCAGCTCATTGCAGATCAAGAGAAGGTGGGACACTATTTTCTGAGCATTTCCTCTTTAAACAGAATAATAATAAGTATTTTGAGAAAAGGGGACTAACAGAGTATGTAGAGAAACAGAGGGACTAGAGTCTGTATTTGTAGAACTACAAAGTGCAGATATATGGTAAGTAAAACTGAGAAAGTGGACAGTGAGTGTAGAGAAAAGGAGGCGTTATGTTAAGCCTGATTGGTGTATGATTTGGTTCACTAGCGTATTACCATGCACCCAGTATGACAGGCTCTCAGGTGCTTGGACAGATGGTAAGAACTGGTAATAAAATTTCCCCCTTGGTTGACTCCAGTGCCAACACCTAATGAGACATTTTACTTGCATTTGCTTTTTAATACTCATTTCTCTTTCTAAAACAATATTTCTCTTTCTTTTTACATCCCTTACCTTGTCTGCAGCTTGCTCAGGTAATGGAGGAATACATGAACGAATACAACCAGAGCAGCACCACTAAGATGAAGCTAGTTCTCTTTATGGACGCCATCCAGCATGTGTGCCGTATCTCCCGCATTCTGCGCCAGCCGCTGGGAAATGCCCTTCTGCTCGGGTTGGGAGGCAGCGGGCGCCAGTCCCTCACCAAACTTGCCTCACACATGTAAGAAACAACACACACTGTATGTCTGAGATCATGCATCACTCAGAGTCTATATGGGGTAATATCCTAACAGCATGAAGGCAGTGGTTAATATTAATAACCAAACCATACAAAATATGGTACTGCACATCACTGTTTTTTCATAGACACCACCCCTCGTGCTCTGATTTACACAAGTTCATGTAATTCTGATTACAACTGGATTAGATTTTTAAAAATTAATTAATTCATGCAGCCATTTCCCTCATTCATATGATATATTGACATCTTGATTCATTCAAGTGAATCATTCTAATGAATCATTCAAATGAATCAATGAATTTTTCAATGAATTTTGAAATTAATGTTTTTCTTATGAACAGAATCACTGCCTATTGTTACTGAAACCTCTAATGCTGTGTTTAATAAGTTAGAACACACATGCAGAGCCTTACCATTTAGATTCTGCCCAAAAAGTACTTCAAACGTATATTTCAAAGCAGCCGCATTCTGGATACACAAGCAGTCATTAAAAAGTCATTACTGTTCCATATCTAAGCATTGCCTACATGTGTGAGATTCCGCAAGTAATCATTATGGCGAGTACAAAGAAGCTGTGTTCTGGAGATTCTAGCCAATTAACATTATTACTGGTCACAGATAATATAAAGCAGCTCTTATTATACAGCAGAGGACCTAATAATGTGGTCACACATGTTGGACATTAAAGGTGTTGTGCTGATGTACACTGTTAGAGTTTCCTCATCGTCTCAACAGTCCAGGCATGCTGCAAATTAGCCTCTGCTATTATGCTGCCCACATAGAAGAGAAAGGCTGGCGACACTGAGCCTATCTGTAGTTCTAATGAACTGTGGTTCTTCTTAAAGTTGGAAACTAAATTATTCAGAACCAAATGTTTGTGGATCCCAGTGGTTTCTACACTTACTAGCTGCTTAATATTTGTCAACAAAATATATGTAAGGTGCCTTTTAAAAAGCATTATAGAATATTAAGAGGGTGTCATGTGTTACATTTTAGGATTCTATGAGCTTTTTATTCTAATCTTAAATCTGTTTGTCATTTTATTCTAATCTTAAATCTCATTGTTTTACATGTGATGCCATGCTGTTTTTCTCTGTTGCACTGCTGTGTCATGTTGTGTTATTAGCTGTGAGTACGAGTGCTTCCAGATCGAGCTGTCAAAGAACTACGGGGTATCGGAGTGGAGGGAGGATATTAAGAACATCATGATGAAGGCCGGTCTTAAGAATGTTCAGATCACCTTCCTCTTTGTTGACACCCAGGTAAAGTTTAAAGTGAAAAATATTCATCTGTGCAAAGGCATTTTGAACAAATTTTCAGTCACTGCCTCTTGGTCTTATCCAGAACACTGAAGAACACTCACACAGACCTACCTTTGCCTGCTGCTTTTTAGATTAAGAAAGAATCATTCCTGGAAGACATTAATAACATCCTGAACTCGGGCGACGTGCCGAACCTGTATAGCGGAGACGAGCAAGAGAAGATCATGACGGCCATGAAGCCTGTGGTGCAGGATCTTGGCATGCAGCCCACCAAAGCCAACCTCATGGCTGCCTATGTCAGGAGAGTTCGCAGCAACATCCACACCGTGCTGTGCATGAGGTTTTGCCTGTTCATAAAATATTCTTTAAGTCTGCGACTACTTACATTTCTCAGTGTATATTAGATACACACAGTGTACATCCAGTAAAAAGTAATTAATGTCTATGCTAATTGGAAACAAGCTAATTGGCAGGGTTGTCAGATTTATTAGATTTATTTCTCTGTACCCCCCTGAAAGTCCGATAGGTGAAGTGTTCCGTGCCAGACTCAGGCAGTTCCCCTCTCTGGTCACGTGCTGTACTATTGACTGGTTCAGCGCCTGGCCACAGGAGGCCTTGCAGTCTGTAGCAGCGTCCTTCCTCAGTGAGCTGGAGACCAGTCCTGATGCCCTGAGAGGCATGGTGAGAGAGTGTCTGTGTTTCTGTGTGTATGTGCTGCATTTAAATAACATCCCAGTCAACATATACTCTGTTTATAGACAGCGATGTGTGTGGAGATTCACCAGATGGTGGCTCGCAAGTGCGAACAGTATCGTTCTGAACTCTCCCGCTATAACTACGTCACACCAAAGAGCTACCTGGAGCTGCTCAGTATTTTCTCAGCCCTGATTGGCCAGAAGAAGCAGGAACTGCATTGGGCTCGTCAGCGTATGAAAGCGGGTCTGGACAAGGTGACCTCAAGGTTTTGTCTGAAAAGAAATTTTGTCTGAGCATGTCTTTGTCCTCTGACTTTGTCCTCCTCTATGTGTGTGTTGTAGCTTTTGAGCACAGCTAAAGATGTGAGTAAGATGCAGGAGAACTTGGAAATAATGAGGCCTCGTCTGGAAGAAGCAGCCAGAGAAACCATCGACACCATGGAGAAAATCAAGGCACATGACATTATCATATAATGCATTCAGTTTAAAAAACGTCTTAATATCATTGGTCTGTCAATGTGTGTGTATGGGTGTCTGTGTATGTAGCAAGACACACTGGTTGCAGAGGACACCCGTGTAGCTGTGCAGGCTGAGGAGGCCAAGGCATCTGAGAAGGCCAGTATAGCCAGTGCTTATGCTGCCGATGCCCAGAAAAACCTTGATCAAGCTCTGCCTGCACTGGAGGGTGCGCTAGCCAGCCTCAAATCTCTCAACAAGAACGATGTCACTGAGGTGATGCTCACTGTTTACAAATACAGATTATAGTAAAAGAAATTGTTTTGTTTTGTCATTTTTCAAAGCATGTTTGTGTTGTCCAGGTAAGGGCGATGCAGAGGCCTCCTCAGGGAGTGAAGCTGGTCATCGAGGCCGTCTGCATTCTGAAGGGCATCAAACCCAAAAGGGTGGCGGGAGAAAAGCCAGGGAGCAAGGTGGATGATTACTGGGAGCCTGGAAAAGGACTTCTACAGGATCCTGGAAAATTCTTAGAAAGCCTGTTGAAGTTTGACAAGGTCACACAAAGATCCACACACACTGAGTTTTCAGTTAGCTTTGAGCCAACACCAGTGGTGCTGGTGCTGGTGCTGGCACACTGTCAGTGATGCAACACTAAATGTAATTGTTAAATTAGCCATTTGATAGGTTATATAACCATGCTTAGCTAAAAAAAGGGGAAAATTCAACTGAAAGCATGTGATAATGCCACTAATCAGTAAATCTGAGTTTAATATGGGTTTATTATCAATAACGTTAAAGTGTTAACACCGTCAAACTCAAACACAAGGCAATATTTCTGTTCCATCCACATTAGGACTGAGAACTGTGGGAGGAATTTATTTATCATTTTGATTTTTGCATTTTCCTTAGGACAATATCCCGGATAATGTGATCAAAATGCTGCAGCCTTACATCGACAACGAGGAGTTCCAACCGGCCTCCATAGCCAAAGTATCCCGGGCCTGCACATCCATCTGCCTGTGGGTGCGCGCTATGCATGGATACCATTTTGTGGCCAAAACTGTAGAGCCCATACGGGTGAGAAGTTATGTAGTTATGTCATGCTACTGCCCCCTGTGGTTCACAAATCAGTACTGCATCCACATGCCAATATTTTTAATGTAACCTGTAAATTCTAAGTACTACCCTACTTATATCTGTATTTTATTGTGTGTGTGTGTGTGTGTGTGTGTGAGCAGCAAGCCCTTGCTGTGGCCCAAGAGGACCTGGCAATAACTCAGAATATTCTGAAGGAGGCTAAAGAAAAGCTTGAAACAGTGGAGGAGGGCATTGCAGCTCTGCAGGCCAAATACCAAGAGTGTCTAGCCAATCGTGACGAGCTTGACAGCCAGTGCCAGCTGTGTGAAAGCAGACTGAATCGTGCAGATAAGGTGAGCAGGGCCAAATCTGTAAAAAGAACAAACACACACACACACACACACACACATGCATCTCTCTAGATCACTAGAAGAACAGACACCTATCCATATGACCAGTACAGCAAACACTGGTCCAAATCATTTGGACACCACACACTTCTCCACTTCAGTTGTACAACAACCAAATTACCATATTGGTAACGTTACATCAGCATGTGGACCTAACTCCGTCCCCTCAACTTATGTAATTTCTGTCGAATTTTTTTTTTGTCTGTGTGTGTGTGTGTGCGCGCTGTAGCTCATTGGTGGGCTTGCTGATGAGAAGGTGCGCTGGAGTGAAACTGTGCAACATTTGGATTATCTGGTGGCTAATGTAACTGGCGATGTGCTGCTGGCTGCAGGATATGTAGCCTACCTTGGACCTTTCACTGTGAGTATGCACATGTTCTGTGTGTGTGTGTGTGTGTGTGTATACACATGCTGGTGTAATGTGTATGTGACTACACATACAAGACTATCGCAGTTTGTATTGTATTGGTTTTATTGGAGGGGTGTTTTGTATAGGCTTTTGGGTGTTAATTGTATCTATAGCATGTCACGAGGTTGTATACATATGTGTGCATGCAGGTGGGTGTTTATATAATGTTTAGGATTGTGTGTGTGTGTGTGTACGCACATTCTCCAGGGTGAGTATCGAGTGTCAATGTTTGAAGAGTGGCTGTGTGGTTTTAAGGAACAGCAGGTCCCTCACACATCTGAGCCCAGCCTCATCAACACACTCGGAGACAAAGTCAAAATCCGTTCCTGGCAGGTACCAAACACACACACACACACACACACACACACACACACACGCCTACATGTACCTTCTCCCACTGTTGCAATTGTTCTCAAAAAAAACATATCTGTGCAGACATGAGTTGAATATCTAAGTCAGTTGGGACTAAATTTGTGCAGTCCATGATGCTACTGGGAAACTACTGTGTGTTTGTTCTTGTGTGTGTATGTAGATTGCTGGTTTGCCAAAAGACAACCTCTCTGTGGAAAATGGAGTGATCAGTCAGTACTCTCAGCGCTGGTCTCTGTTCATCGACCCTCAGGGGCAGGCCAACAAGTGGCTCAAGACCATGGCAAGAGCCAAGAAACACTTACAAAACAATACACAGCCTCCCTGTCACACACACTATTTAGAGTGCAGAGCTGCTTACTGAAACTCTACCTGAGTGTCAAGGCAGGGATTTTTGTTCTGAGCTTGTATGGTATCATGATTCTCTGACTTTTACACATTGCTTTTATCTCTGTCTCTGCAGGAACGTGATAATGGCCTGGAAGTGATAAAGCTGAGTGACCAGAATTTCCTGCGCAATTTGGAAAATGCCATTCGGTTTGGGAAGCCCTGTCTGCTGGAGAATGTGGGAGAGGAGCTGGATCCAGCACTTGACCCTGTTCTGCTGCGACAGGTAACACCTTCATATTCTCTCAGCAGCTTCTTTTGTTCAAGTGAAAAAATAATAGAAATGTACAAAACAGTCACTAGAGGAAGCAAGGCTTATGATTTAGTGTGAGAGAGTCAATTAAAAAATCCTTACGCTCGTCAAGACAGTCAGGTAGTGAGAGGGGAGAGAGTAAGAAAGGGAGAACTTTAAATGTTATGGTTCATTTTAATACCATTATGTTGACAAAAACTCACAGAAAATCAGTTACCATAGTAGTGGGCTACCAAGGGAGAAGCTTTTACAGCATTTCACAAGTGTTAAATTAATTTTATATTGGGAATTCTATGTGTGTGTTTGTGTGTGTGTGTGTGTGTGCACTCAGACATTCACGCAGCAGGGCAGTACATTACTAAAATTTGGCGATGCAGTTATTCCCTACCACAACGACTTCAAGATGTACATCACCACTAAGCTGCCAAATCCACACTATTCTCCTGAGATCTCCACCAAAGTCACCCTCATCAACTTTACCCTCTCCCCAAGGTACAGCAGTGTTCACAAGACTACACAGCGCACACATACTCTCAACTAAATGTTTTATCCTTAACTAGGATAAAGTGATGATAAAGTATCATTGTCTTTCTTGTTTTATGGTTAATTGCATTTAATTGAAAGCTGAAGTCGTGTAGTAAAGCAGCACCTATACTTTGCAGTGGCTTGCAGGACCAGCTGCTGGGCCGGGTGGTGGCTGAGGAGAGGCCTGACCTGGAGGAGGCCAAGAACCAGCTGATTGTAAGCAACGCACGCATGAAACAGGAACTGAAGGAGATCGAGGACCAGATCCTACTCAGGCTTAGCTCATCAGAGGGTGACCCCATCGATGATGAGGAGCTCATACGGGTGCTTGGAGCCTCCAAGGTCAAAGCTGGAGACATACAGGTCTGTCAGCAAACCACAGTAGAACCTGACCAAGGCTAAGTAAACCTTTCTGTTGCACCCAACCAACTGAACTCCCTCTGTTAAAATGCTTAAAACCATGCATAAAGAAAAAGGAGCATAACTGAGCAACTCCATTCCAGCTTTTCCTGGCTGGAAAAATGTAACTGAAAGGCTAAAATGAAGTCTTTTTACAGCCACACTGCTGTCATAAGTTTGAGGTTTTGACAGAATTCTTGTGGTCACAGTACATCCTTGAAATTTTCATAAGTGAAACTCCAAACATCCTACCTCCAAAATGCTGTGACCCATCAGACAAGCTCCAACTATTAAACTACGTTGGAAATCACAAAATCGTGATCATTAGCCGTTCTCAGAGCGGAAACAGCTCTAGAAACTTCCATAGATGTCTGTCACTTTATATTCACACTCACAGACACAACCAATGATGTGCACAGGTGGTGTTGCTATGTATTTTGCATGTATGTAGTTTTTCTGGTACTTCAGTTCTTATATCTTATATCTTACTCTAGGTATTCTAATGGCACCTTTAATGCCTTAGAGTAGGCCTAAGTCTATGAAATACATATCATACCCTAATAACTATATATTTTTTTACAGTCATTGTTTTAAATTGTGGGTTTCAGTTGCTTTGTTCAGAATAATTTTGTTGCATTTTTATAGTTGCGTTCCCATTTTTCTGAAAAAGACTATTAATATTAATACTCTAATGCTGGACTGTGGCAGGCCAAAGTGATGGCAGCAGAGAAGACTGAGCGAGACATTGACACCACACGTCTGGAATATGTCCCTGTGGCTGTACGCTCCCAGATCCTCTTCTTCTGCGTGTCCGACCTTTCCAGTGTGGACCCCATGTATCAGTACTCACTAGAGTGGTTCCTGGGCATCTTTATGGCAGGCATTGCTAACTCGGAACGTACAGGTAGAGCACATAATTGCACATCACCATCACCATTATCTCTGAGAGTGCTATAAAGAAAGGTGCTATAAAGAAAGGCCTCTTCATTTTTACACAGATGCCAAACAAATATAATGATTTAGTCATATTAAAATCATGTCAGATCTTTCTGGAAAACTGTTACTCTAACTCTACTTGATATTTGTTTTATTTTGAGTCATCCTTCATATTTGTTTATTAATGTAGTCATATTTACGCTAGTATTAACATGGTATAGGTGATGCCTTAACAGTCGTCTCTCTACATATGACTCTTTGTCTTTTTTTAGACACACTGGAGCAACGGATCATCAACATTAATGAGTACTTCACCTTTAGTCTCTACAGCAACGTGTGCCGCAGCTTGTTCGAGAAGCACAAGCTCATGTTCGCATTCCTGCTGTGCGTTCGCATCATGATGAACGAAAATAAGATTGATATGGTAAAGAAAATTAACAATCAATATCTTGGCCACTCCTCTGATCATTTATATAATCATTACATGAGTGATTTGAAATGATTGATGAAATGATGAAAAGATTCACCCCCAGTGTAATGTGCTGTATACACAGGCTGAGTGGCAGTACATGTTGTCAGGAGGCACAAGCCTGCAGCAGCTGCCAAACCCGTCGCCCACCTGGTTATCAGAGCGGGCCTGGCAGGACTTCATGGCCCTCAGTGCTCTGCCCAACTTCACAGGCCTGGCACACACCTTCTCCAGACATGAGCCTGAATACAGGAGGATCTTTGACAGCAGCCAGCCACACCAGTATGCTCCCACACTTCTTACACACTGTTATAGGCACACATTTTTCACATACACAAACAGATATGTACACACTGTACACACTGTTATAGGCAGGCATGAATGATGGCCAAAAGTTTGTGGAAACCTGACCCTCACACCTTATGTGAGCCTTCCCCATCTATGTGAGTATCTGTATATGTATGTGCATTAGTTCATTGTTTTATACATGTAATTGTACAGAGAGCCTCTACCAGCTGAGTGGGAGAGCAAGCTGGACAGTTTTCAGCGACTGTTAGTGCTGCGCTGTCTGCGTGTAGATTGCCTCACACGTGGCCTCCAGGACTTTGTGTCAGCACAGCTGGGTCAGCGCTTCATTGAGCCTCAGGTTATATTTCGTATCTCCTGAACTCTACGGTGGTTGACTGACTTCATTTCATGTTATGGGAAGTTGTGTAAATGTAAATATTCACTGACCCACTCCTGTAAGTCAGCCATCAGGATTTAAAGATGTGGAACTCTGCCACCCCAGTAGATTAGTCAGTTATAGATGTTGTTCATGTTCTAGTCAAGAGTCATGTAACTCTTTGGTTATGTGAGTAGTGGATGACTGCTAGGGCGGTACTTGCAAGTAGATGATGATAATTCTGAATACATGACATAGCAAGTGATCTGTTGCACATATATAGGCATGTAAGCAAGGCAAGCTATTGTTTTGCATACTATCATGTTCAACCTCATGTCTCGCTTCCTACAAAGTCTGTGGCTGATACATAGTCAGAGGGACTTTATTTCCAAGTTAAGGAGAAGTTTGGCATCCTTATCCAGAATTTCTCCAGCTGTGAGTGTGGCCCTTGGGGTTGTTTCTGAGTTAAGTTGGTGTACTCCTGTGGTTAAGTCCACAATCGTGAATGTACCAGCTCCATCCACTCAAGCTTTGTATGCTGGCAGATGGAAGTCCTTTGAGGATAAGTGTGTAAATCAGCAGACTGATGTCTTGCACTATCGAATCAGTTCTCTCCTTTCTTCAATCACTAGTGGAGGCCAAGAAGTCTCCCTCTGTGATTAAATTTTATGGTGCTGTTGCCAGCTCCTTAATCTGGGTTCTCATAAGCTGATTACAGCCTTCTTGAAAGGGGCAAAGGGGCTGGAGCCACATTAAGTGCTAGTCTCGCTACCCTGGGATCTTCTGTTTGTGTTGGAGTTTTTTTTTTTGTGGTCCTCCCTGTGAACCAGGAGGTAAAGCCACCCTAAGATGGTTGTCCTTAAAGACTGTAGTCCTGCTCACTGTGGCATGTCTGTGAGTTTCGTACACTCTCTGTCATCCTCCTTTGTCTTCACTGGGGCCTGAATGATTCCTGAGTGCCACTAGAGGCTAACACAGCCTTCCATCTTGCAGCATACACTGAGCAGTCAGACCCCAGAAGACACGGTCTGTGTCCTGTCTTCACTGCACTTAGAGATTCTACAGGCGTAGTGTAGCTGCTTCGACTGGCCTGGCACCTGCCATTCTGTCCACTGCCTGGGCTGCAACTGAACACTCCTCGTGACTCTGTGTCATCCACTTGTAAGTACCATCCTGGCAGTCAGGAGATATGAAACATAATGCTAGTTACAAATGTAACTGGTAATGTGAGTAGAGGATGACCTCCTGGTCACTTGGGGTGTGCGAGAAGAGACCAGGTTCCTGAGGGCATTTATGAGTGAGCTGATATATGTTTGCTACTTCACTCATTATGTCATGTATGGCTTACTGGTATTTAGAATTCTGAGTACATCAGAACATCATGCAGTTGAATGTACTGCCCTGTCACATAACCACAGTCACATTCATAAATAACATTAACAATTTCTACGTATACTTTCTGATAATCAACTCTAATCTACTGGGGTGGCAGAGCTTGGTGTTTTTAAATCCTGAAGGAGTCGTTCAGTGAACAATTACATGTACAGATTTTCATTTTTACATCGTATGTAAAAGATAATTAAATACAGTTTGGTTTGTGAAAATTTGCTTCTTCAGTATTGCACTGGTGCTATGACAATAATGTATATAACAAGTGATGAAATCCTATCCCACCCAGGGATTGTGCAGGAAAAAGCAGTGTAGCTGAATGCTGTAACATTAATTAAGCAGTCATATAAATGTAACTGTTTTCATTTTTAAAAACAATTTAGTATTTTTAGAAGCAAAAAGTTGGAAGTGACGCATTGTAGTATTTAACTATTCCTGCAGTTTTACTGAAAACAAGATTAATTATCAATGTCATTTAGAACAATTATATGAAGATTTGATCATATATTTGTTGGACAAGTTCAGCTCCAGGGCAAAGTTTAAGAAGGAAGTGTGATAAACCAAACATGTCAACTAAATTTGAGATATGTATAAAACAAGGACTATACTATACTAATATGCTATTTAGTACTCTGGTTTAAACTTTTATATATGTTATGCATTATGCCCTCCTGTCTGTCTCTCTTAGACGTCTGACCTGTCTGTGGTCTTTAAGGAGTCGTCTCCCTCCACCCCGCTTATCTTTGTGCTGTCGCCCGGCACCGACCCCGCAGCTGACCTCTACAAATTTGCAGATTTAATGAAATTCTCCAAGAAGATGAGTGCCATCTCGCTAGGCCAGGGCCAGGTTAGAAAAAAAAAATTAAACACTTTTATTTTTCAGGGATCCAGTGGTGTGATGGGTCTGCTCCAGATCATTATATGGTCTTTTTAAGAACCATCTGGGCTCTATGAAAGAAAGAAAGAACTGACATCATTGGAATTACCATTCACCCTAGCAAACATTTTTACAAAACATTTCTCTCCACCATGTTGCTAATGGTGACTCTGTACTGTGCACTAGTATCAGTTGCTAACCTGTAGGTCACTTCCCATAGAGCTGCTACATTCCAAACATCTCAGGACAATAACTGGTGCATTCAGTTCCTAGTGAAGGTCTCACACTGAAAGAGAACAGGCATGAGGTCACACCCATACATATGACATCGCTCAGAAGTCTAACATGGGATCAGGTTTTGCATTTCATGTCTTAATAAATATGATGATTCAGTTCAGTCAGCATTCCTCAACACATATAAACTTTCTTGTATTGGAAACTGACAAGCCAGATGAATAGGTGTGAATGGGAGAGAACATTCTAAAGACATAAGTAACACTCAGATACTGCATGTCATTAGGTTACTGAATGCCTAACCTATGTGTTGGATAATGTTGGGGCTGTGTGCACTGAGATCTCAAGTAAAAATCATAATCTCTTAAGAGCTTTGCCTGTGTTTTATAGTAAAGATGTAAAGATTTCTAAAGCAGCCATTATGTGTTGTTAGCCATTTATAGATTACTTCATATGGTTCACAAAATATGGAATGAAGAAATAATGTGTTCTTTATTGTGTTATTTTTTTAAGAAAGCTTGCCAGAAAGGTTCACATGTACACAACTAAAGAGTAAACTTTCATATATTTTAGATTCATTGCACACCAACTGAAATATTTCAGGTCTTTTATTGTTTTAATACTGATGAT
>JAOVVG010000001.1:5960783-5970859 GCA_028566375.1 Leptodoras nelsoni
CATTCCCAAGACCAATTGACGCTGTATTGGCCACAAAAGGAGGAGGAGGCCCTACACCATACTAATACATTATTGTGGTCTAAAATGTTTCAGTTTCATTGTCTAACCCCTGTATATTAGATTCCAATTGGTCAAAAGAGTGAAGAGCATTGTCCTGTAACAGCACACCCGTGTCATGTTTTACTCCTCACTTGTATATGCTCTACATTGCTGAACATGCCAAATCCCAGTCCTTGTAACCTACTTTCTTGCCCGGTTTCCTTTTTATCCTTGCTCTGAAGGGCTTGGTGAGTAGCTGATGAGTTGACGAAGGATAGAAAAGCTGTTTAATTGCTGTTTTTCTGTCTTAGCGGCTTAGACGGTGTCTATATTTGCAACACTAATGCTTAGCCTTGGCTCAAACGGAAAAACGGAAATCACACAATGCTTTTAGCGTTTTTTCAGAGCCAGGCGTGTATGATGAAAGACGGCAAACATGCGAGTACATGCATTTTTAAACACGGATGATTAACAGTCCAGGCTTAGTTGGATTAATAGAGGCATTAAAACTAATAACGTTCATGAATAATTCAGGTGTCTGGCCTCTTGTCTTCTGATCTTGTAAATGTGGAGGAACATCTCCATAAGGCGAGCCAGCAGTTGAAAATTGTACTTGTCAAAAATCTTTGTGGCTGTCATTTTTTTTTTCTTAACCTCTTCTGATATATGAGAGTGTTTGGTGCAGTGTGGTAGCCCAGGGCGAAGGCTGCTGGGACTGATTTCACAGAGCCTTCCTGTCTGTCCTAAAATTAAATGTAATGGATGGGTGCAGTTTGGCTTGTAGCATCTATTCGATGATAAATGGATCCCCGTCACTCGCTTTACCTCTTTCCCTCAGATCATCTTTGCGGATGAGTGCACAGAAGCAGAAGGCAGGCACTGGCACATGAAGCACTTCTGCTGTTTCGAATGCGAGACGGTTTTGGGCGGCCAGCGCTACATCATGAAAGAGGGTCGGCCCTTCTGCTGCGGATGTTTCGAGTCCCTCTACGCCGAGTACTGCGACTCCTGCGGAGAACATATCGGTAGGAGCAAATTTTGGGACTTTAAGGGTCTGATCCAGGTAAATCGAAAAACGCCCTGGAATCCGAATGGCAGATGAACCTGCAGCTGTGAAGCGTCTGATCCGGTTCGGATAAATGGTGGATAGAGGATAGAGTTCTTTCCTTAAAAGAAATGGAAAAAATGATTTAATGACTGAGTAATCCGAAATCAAGGTCAAAAGGCAGGCATTGATCAGAAACGAGGCATGCTTCCAATAAAAAGAAATTACTCATAAGCAAGACTTCGCAATAATCCTAACCCAGAATGTAACCTTGAAATGCTTGGCACGGTTTACAGATTCTGCCCATCACAGCCTCTGCTGGCAGGGAGGAGAAATGTCCTGGGTCCAAGAATATCACCCCTCATTACTGGTGGGCTTTATTGGTGTCAAGGACATTAGTGTCAAAACAGCAGGAACTAGTTCCTGTCCCTGATTCGATCCTGACACAAGGAACAAACCCCGTTCCACTTTTCTTGTCTTTTTGGTGGGAAGAATTTATAACAAAATTACATCTTCAACCAAAATTAGTCGCTAACTATTGTTGAATAAACGTTCAGCATGACGGCAGGTCAATTATTCATTTAAAACGAGGCAGTTTATTACGAGACAATATTCCAAATGCGACTCGGAGCCTTCCAAGTTAGACAAGAGCTGTCCTAAAGACATAAGACGTTATTGACATTATTCATATATTGCCCAATGTTTCCATTACTTAGTTAAGCCCCTATTGTGTCACAAGGCAGCACTCCATCCTATAATAACTCGGCTGGTCGGCTCATTGGTTTCAAGCTCGGCGTCGGTTCCAGCTGAGTTTTGGCATGTCACTCAGTACAAATTCTGTCTGTAATCATTTTCTGTATAGGCCGCAGAAAGTAGGAGAGTGAAACTGATTTAAAAAATGGTTTGCAAACAGATGTTGCCCATTAGACCGGGGCCAGTTCGCGTGTGTAAGTGGAGCTGTAATTAAAATGTAATGTATTTGTGTAGTGCAAGGCGTGCAGCATAATCAGTTTACTCCAAACACGTCTACACTTCAAGGGAATTAGACTGGACTGTGTGAGGTTTTTTTCCCCTCCTACACTTTCTACACATCTTACTCATCAGTATTTATAATAGCAACGTTAAAATATGCTTAAAGTGATATTTAATCCTAAAACAACTGTCTAAAAAAATATTCAATAAAATATAGGGTTTTGGGGGTTTTTTTGTGTGGACAATGCTTTTTATTAAAATGGAGTGAAATTACTGTTTATATTTTTGATTGAAACTATTCATTACTGTACATACTGAAGTACCAGAAAAACTGGCACAGGAGCCTATGCAAAATACATAGCAATGCCACCTATGCACGTCATTGCTTGCATCCACCAGTGTGTATATAAAGGGATGGACATCTATGGAAGCTTCTAGAGCTGTTTCCGCAATGAAGATGACAAGTTACCACAGTTTTGCGAGTTTCAACACGGTTTAATTAGAGCTCGTGAGATGGGACATAGCATTTTGGAGGTAGAAGCAAATTTTGGATTTTCTCGTATACATTATATATAATATATAACTTCATGTATAACTTACGACGGCAGCATGGCCGTTAAAAGACTGGGTGAACATGACTGGCAACACTGCCTCATGTAACATCGGAATTCAATGCTGAGGACTGTGCAACGTTCCCTCCGTTTTATCTGGTACTTCAGTGTATGTAGTTATTTTATGGTTAAATATCACTTTTACAGTGGAATATTGCGTGAACACTTTGGTCTATGTCAAGTTGTATGGATTGGAACTTTTCTTGCCAATAACTCCACCAGTTGCTCAAACATTCTGGCGTGAGCACCATGTTGGGTTAGAGCAGTCATTATATTTGCTCCAGTTTTATGTGCTCCAAATGTGTAATCTGTCAACTGTTTCCATCACAGGTATTGACCAGGGCCAGATGACGTACGACGGGCAGCACTGGCACGCCACTGAAGACTGCTTCTGCTGTGCACGCTGCAAAAAGTCCCTACTGGGTCGTCCATTTCTGCCCAAACAGGGTCAGATCTTCTGCTCGCGGGCTTGTAGCGTGAACGAGGATGCCAATGGCTCGGATTCCTCAGACTCTGCCTTCCAAAGTGGGCGAACCCGTGAGGCCAGGCACAGCAGCTCCAAATCCTGCAAGAGCAGTAGTAACAGCAATAGTGGCGGAAACGGTTCTAGCGGACGCTATTCAGCCGACGTGGACCCTCTTTCTTTGCAGATGGACCTGCTTAGTCTGTCGAGTCAGGCTCCAAGTCTGACCAGAGAACCTCCATCCTGGAAAAAGCAAACTGATAGATATGGCTATGAAAGTCGGAATGAATCTTCTCCATCTCCTCTGCAACTGCTGAGTCAGTGCAACATCAGAACCTCTTACGCCCAGCAAGACAGCAGGCCCAAAGAGTCCGCACAGTCCAAGAGACCTCCTATGTCGGCCCTCAAAGGACATTCGTTTAATGAGAACTGGATCCAGACAGAACCGGAGGACCATTATCTGAAAGCGCAGGCTAGTTTTAATGAGTTGCCGCCCAATGGATTCATGGACAAGCGCTCTATCAGCATGCATGCCTTTCAGAGGGAGAGAGAGAGGGAAAGAGAGAGGGAGGTTGCGGCTCAGCTGGGCCGCAGCAGGAACCCCATAAGTGCACTTAGTTTTAGTGAACAGCTAACACCACTGGAGCAAACACCTCGTGGGTCAATGGAGTCCCTCGCTCTGTCAAATGCTACAGGTAGCTCTTGACTTGATTCTGGTTTATTGTTGTTTATTGTTTTCTCAATCTGACATGATATTTGTGCTGCTTCTCTTTTTATGTATATTGTTTTTACATCTTCTTGTGTCAAATGTAGGTACCTCAGCCGACGGTGGTGGTAAACGGCAGGAACATTTGTCCCGCTTCTCTATGCCCGACCTGAGTAAAGACTCTGGCATGAACGTCTCTGAGAAGAGCAACATGGGAACTCTAAACTCTTCAGTGCAATTCCATAGCTCAGAATCTCTCCATAGCCTCACCACTGGACAGCCGTACATGGAGATGGAGCCAGCTGTGAAGGTGAAATATCCACTTCCGTATTCCCAGCAGTCTCCTGGAATCACCATCATACCGCCTGGCTTCACCTATCAGGAGGAGGACAGGGCGAGTTTAGTGAGCAGCGCTCACAATGCCCGTCTGGCGCCCATGAGCGAACGGACACACCGGCGTGTCCTTGAACCAGAAGAGCCGAGACGAAGGCATCATCACCGCTCACGCCGTTCCCGCCGTTCCCGTTCTGAAAACGCACTCAATTTGGCAGCCCAACATCGTCCAACGATTCCAGAGCGATCGCAGCTGCGCGTCCGTGAGGATTATGACCGGTTTCCTCGTGGTCCGCGGGATCCGATAAATGCCGGAAGTAGAGATTCCAGGTTGAGACAGCAGCCTTTCAGGCCGTGCCCTCGCACAACTTCAGACCTTACTCTCCAGAACCCAGCTCCACAGCGCCACATGGGTCGCTATGCCTGGGATCAGTATGATTATGATGATGACTGGTGCTCTACCTGTTCATCATCTTCCGAATCCGAGGACGAAGGCTATTTCCTGGGAGAGCCAATCCCCAAGCCAGTTAACCTAAGGTATATGACCAGTGAGGAGTTACTGCACAAGTACAGTTCTACCGGACTGGTAGGATCTGGTCCGCTGGGAACTCGAGGACAGTTACACACTCGCAAGCGCAGGAAAAGCAAAAACTGTATTATTTCCTAACATACACCCCTGATGCACTCACCTCTACTATATCACTTTCACACTTCACTTGTCCCGCTTGAATCTGCTTTTCAGTATCGTGTGGTTTTCAGTGAACGATATGCAGT
The DNA here is from genome assembly GCA_028566375.1 of Leptodoras nelsoni. Lineage (NCBI taxonomy): Eukaryota > Metazoa > Chordata > Actinopteri > Siluriformes > Doradidae > Leptodoras > Leptodoras nelsoni. The sequence goes on from JAOVVG010000001.1 coordinate 5,965,727, forward strand.
AACGTCAGCTTGAGACACGCTTTTGCAAACTTTTGCCCTTTGATATTCCTACATAATCATTTCCTAGAAAGGTTTCTCCAGGTCTTGCTGCAGCCGACGTGCAATTGCTCTTAGTTTTATTCCCGTCATAGCCAGCACATTCAGCGTGTTTCTAAACAAGTTTCGGTCATTGCAATGTGTATATTAGTAAATGAATGAATAAATACACTTAAATTAAGGTTGTAAAGTGAATATAATGTAAATGGTGTACCACATATTTTTATACTTTGTAACAATAGAATCATTTATGTATTAAGTGTAATGTAGAGATTCCATAGGAACGCATGCAAGTTACTTTGCCGGTTTTTGTCCTGTATTGGAAATTAAAAGTGCATTTCAGTACGGAGTTCGACTGGCAGGCGGTGGTTTCGGATCGTCGCAGCAAGACGTGGTTGATACGGTCTTTTGAAAGATGCACTCACCATCTGCTCCATGAATAAATGCATTAGAACACAGTGCTGAGGCATCGTCTGCCCACTTGTACTCATCTTTCCTGTCCACTAAGCTGTGCTTTTGAAAATTCAGTCATCATTTTAACCCTTGGTTTGACTTCGAAGTAGACTTTGACTGCTGGCATCAGTAGGAGCTGTGCCTACTGATGCCAGAATGTCGAGTATTGTCTCTGAAATCGAATCCTAATATCGTTAACCTTGAATTGGAAATATACAGTAAATGTGTTGCATACAGTAGAGCTGACAGCTGAACAACAAAATATTAAGCAATACTTTCAGCCAGTTAGACTTAATATTATTATTTAATATTATAATTTAACACAAACCCCATTTGCAGAAAAGGTGGGACTCTTTCTAAAAATGCACTAAACACTGTAATTTAATTTGCCTCAATTTATTTAACTTATAAAATTACAGTACGAAAAATATAAAAAGTACAAAAGAATCTATTTGCAGGGTTTTCACAGACAAACCTAATAGTTACCTAAATAGTTAACCTAAAAGTTGGGACAGAGGCAAAATAAGGCTGAAAATGTTATACAAGTAACACTGTTCTGGAAGGTTCCACAATTAGATCAAGATTGACTATAAAAGCAGAATCCACTGAAGGCTTAGTCTTTACAAGCCACTATGGGTCGTGGTTCACCGCTTTGTACCAAACTTTGTCAGAGAATTGTCAGTCCAAATTCTCAAATACAACGTTTCTCAGAGCAGGAATGCAAAGAATTTAGGTTTTTCACCACCTACAGTTCATAATATCATGAAAAGATTCAGGGAGTCAGTGGAAATCATGGTACATAAAGTCCAAGGGTGGAAACCACTGCTGAATCAGACCATCGAGCCCTCAGGCGGTATTGTTTGAGAAGCTGTCATGTTACCATGATGGACATCTGTGGCACTATGGGAACTCATTGTGACTTTAGACACAGTCCACCACTGCAATGCAACCTGAAACTGTATCATGAAAAGAGTTCTCTGGGCCCGAAGTCATCTGAGATGGACCGAAAGACAGTGGAAACATGTTCTGTGGTCAGACAAGTCCATGTTTCAGCTTATTTTTGGTTTCTATGTGCCAATGATGAGAGAGACCATCCAGGCAGCATGGTCATGATCTGCACATATATGTGAAGGTACCATTGATGTGGAGGCTTATATTGGTATTTTGGAGAATCATATGTTGCCGTCAAGACGACGCCTTTTCCCAGGAACTCTGTGTGTTTCAGCAGGACAACGCCAGGCTTCATTCTGCACCAGTTACAACAGTGTGGCTTGACAGGGCTGCCTACAGTCCAGGTCTGTCTCTTATTGAAAATGTACAGAGCATCATGAGGAGGAGAATCAGACAACAGAGACCACGGACTGTCGAGCAGCTCTAGTCTCGTACACGGCAAGAATGGGCAATAATTACACTTGCAAAACTGCAATACTTGGTATCTTCAGTTCCCCAATGATTAAACAGGTGAATTTGCGCAGTGGTAAACACGTCTCTGTCCCGGCTTTTTCGAGTGTGTTGCAGGCTTTGAAGTTTGTCCTTGAAAACACTGCAAATCTTTTCTTTGTCCTTTTACCTGTTCAATAAAGGTTCAAGTGAATGAACAAATTACAGATTTCAGTTTTTATTGCCATTTTTAGAAAGTGTCCTGTATACGTCTCTGCTTAGTAGCAACGCTACTAGTGATGGGAATTACGGCTTCCATGTTTTTTCCCCTCAAACGCGTCTGTGGTTTAAAAGTGCTCCACTTAGTTCTTTCCTAGGGCACGTCTGCGCCACAGACACACAGAGCAGAGCAGAGAGGCCACCGGAGACAGGAGGGCATTCCCTTTGTGGCAGGGTTGTGTGGAGGTGCGGTGGTGTTTATTTTAAAGTGTAAGTGCTGTGAGGATCAGGAATCAGGAAATAATGTTTTATTACTTAGATTCAATGCTTTGTTCTTGTTAACACTTGCTAACACTGCTCCTTCTCTTCATTCACTCTCCAGCTTGCTGGACCACTGCTGCTGTCTCTTTGCAGGGAAAAGGAACAAATCGTTTGCGAATGTAACATGTGAACACCACTGTGTTATAATGTGAACACTAGCACCAAGCACAACAACAATGGTGGACTTCCGCAGCCTGGAGTCCCCGTCCCATTCCTCTTCTTTGTATTAAAGTTAAGTAGATTAGACACTACAGTAGCTTTGTTTTTTTAATGGGGGTTTTAATGGTGTTTTAGTTACTCACAGTAGTGGCAGTGGTAGCTCGGTGGGCATGAGTTTACATCCTGGTACCACCAAGATGCCACTGTTGGGCCCCTGAGGAAGGCCCTTAACCTTCAACTGCTCAGTTGTATAAATTAGATAAAATCATTCTGGATAAAGGTGTCTACCAAATGCCGTTAATGTAGTCTAAATGCTAATCCCACCAGACCAGCATGGTGTTGGTGCTGCTCTGATACCAGTTTTCCAAGCTGAGACCTAGTTCTTTGTCTGTCTAGAACATGAAGAGATAATTTGATATTATGCTCTGGCGTTGAACCGGGTCTGAACGTTCCTCAGCGGAGAAGGGTTGTGTGTTGTCGTGGTAATGCTGTAATTACTGTAAATGGTAAATGTGGTTGCTTCATATGATATCCTCAGGAAGAGCTGCTTTTATATCCTTTGCATCCTTTGGGGCAGTCATTGTCTGGTGGTTAGGGTGTCTGCCCCGTGATCAGAACGTCCCAGGTTCGATTCCCGTGACTGACGGGACTTGGCTGAAGTGCCCTTGAGCAAGGCACCGAACCCCCATTGGCTCCCCGGGCACTGCGGCTGCCCACCGCTCCAGGCATGTGTGTTCACAGCCCCTAGTGTGTTGTCACTAGTGTGTCTCACTGCACGGATGGGTTAAATGCGGAGGTCCAATTTCACTGTGTGCAAGCACAAGTGACAAATATGTCTCACTGTGTCTTTTGTCTTTGCATCTACATCCAAAATCTCAGCACTTCAGACTATTGTACAAAATCTAAACCTAACCGATATCACACCGTCTGCCACAATGTCATTAACGCCGTGTTGAACCGTCCAGTGCTACCGTATAGAGGTTATAAATCAGACCTACTGTAGCTTTGTTGGGTATCGAATCATGTAGGATTCATTTGAGCTGACTAGCTTACACCACTGATGCCATTAAAGGTGGAGGAGCACTAATACCTTTGACAGGCACAAGGTTTAAGAAGTCTTTGCACTAATCTTGATGGAATGCAAGTCCTCGAGACATGCATGTAACCTTGTACTGTGGAGAAAAAAAAGCCTTTGGCAACATTATTATAGAAACAGTTGCATAAACATGTGAACTGCATTACGGGTGCTGTGAGAATGACTGGGTGGGACGGTGGTGGGATCTCGTTTTTTTTTGGGGTTCCCACCCACCGGTTCAGAAGAGATGGTTCTATATTGAGTAGCAGCAGTGCCAAGTACTCACGGATGGAAACGAAAGGAAGAATGATCTCTTTGTAACCAATCAGACAACGCCTATATGCGTAGAAAGTCAGCCAAATGGTCTGTTAATCGAGTTCGTCTGAAATCAGCGAAACGGGCTGTTTTAAACAAAACAGGAGCTGCTTTGTTTTGAGTACTGAGTACTGAGTGGGGCTGAGGGGAAGGGGAAGCTCTGGTTCTTTGCTTGTGCATTGAGCGTCGGGCTGTACCGAGCAGCGCTAATTCAGCATGTGAACCTCATCAGAGCATCCGCTCCAGCGCTCCCTTATTTTCTTATTTGTCTTGGGATTGCTCAGCTTGGGTCTGAAGCAATTTGATTAATGAAAAGAATTATGCTTTGGAAGACTATGCACCGTCTGGGTTGTGGTGTGTCTCCTTAGCCTACATATGCGCATGCAGTCGAAGATCATTATTTTCCCCTCGAGATGTCTGCTTCACAGGATCTTTTGTCTGTTTGTTTTTTTTTTCCATGCATGTTGGAAAAATGCAGCCGGCTTCACCAAGAGGCCCTGCTGCATAATTATATCGACTATTTACTTGGGTAAAATTGGTTACAGTCAGTGTTCGCTGTTTAAGAATGGGTGTAATGGAATGAAACAATATGAGAAATGTTTTTTTCTTAAACACACCGCGTCCAATGGGCTAATGAAAACCATCAAAGCGCGTCGAGTTTTTGCTGAAGCGAGCTCGCTTGCGTGAACGTATACCACATTTGACGTTCGAAATGCCCCCGGGAAAAAGCGGTTTCCAACTTCTAAGATGAGTGTAAAGCGCTTATTCACTTTGAACCTCTGGCCACACTTGGTGTATTGCTACAGGTTTTGGGGAAACGCATATGGCGGTTTAGGGATGTGCTTCACGGCATGTTACTGGCGACTCTGGGAAGCTGGAATTAGATTTCTTAAGATTTATGAGCAGTTGATACAGGCGGTGGTTGTGTTTTTAGAGCTGTGTTGCAGTTGGGCAGTGAGGAAACACCCCATAAAGCTGGAGAATGAGCTGTAAGATACAGGTACTTGTCACCTTACTTGAAAATCCCCAAAAGTTTAGACCTTTCAGTTGGTTCTACTTATTATGTTCATTGTTGTAGAGATAACTTGTCCACAGTACAGGATGTGCCATCTATATGGATACACCTATATAGATACACCATCATGGGCCAGTTGAATGGCCACCAAGGTCTTCCG
>JAOVVG010000001.1:6452131-6464421 GCA_028566375.1 Leptodoras nelsoni
AATTTGGATGTATCTGGGATGTTTTACACTTAAATACATAAAAACAACACGTATCTGGGATGTTTTACACTTAAATACATAAAAACAACACTAAAATAATTATGTGCCTTTTATTTGGTGTATATTTCCCCACCATTTTGTGTCCCTGGTATGGAATTAAAAAAGAATTAATGAACTGATTGTAAAACTGATTAAACTGCATTTAAATAGTATGCATATTAAAATGTAATGTCTTAACACCCCCCCTCCCCCGCACACACACGCCTTAGTTTTACATTACCAATTCAATAAATTTATTTCTTTAATTATATAAAAATGCAAATATTATACTGGTTTCCAGTTATACTATTGTCTTTATTGGGGTTGACCTCATCCTATTATTAGTTTTATAATTACTAATTATAAAGTGTAAAGCTTTATAATTATTTATTATATTATGTAATATATTTTAGTGACAAATAATGTATGTTGCCATATATATATATGCCATTTATCACCATTTGTCCATTTGATTTTTAATATTAATCTAATTGCAATTAGCTGATCCCTAATTTACTTCTGCAGACATTTTATTCCTGTGAAAATCTTTCTGCCATATCACAAACTTGTATAAATGATAAATTATACATTACAAAATAAATAAAATATCATTCTTGTTGCAATTGTACATGAAACTAAATGAATAACTAAACTAATAGTTGCATTTGCATATGTACTGACAATAAAAAAAGATCTTATTTTATGTGTACCTCCATACTAAGAGTCAAAGAGACACTGACAGAGAGTTTTATATACTATATTAAACTGTCCCTGAAGTATTATGCTTGAACAGAAACTAAATCTGCTTCACTTGTTGGAGAAACATGGAGAACCCAAAACAGGCCCTGATGCTCATTTAGCAAATTTTCAGTCTAGTTACAAGTGAGGAAAGGAATTGCAATCCTTATAAACAGTTCTTCAAGAAGCCGGACAATTTCAGTCAACAGTGATGATATTGTTACATGTGTAAATCCTGATTCTGATTACTTCAAGAAGAATCAAACTCTTTCAGCAAGTGCTAAATACGTTAAGAATACGTTAAAATGAATGTTTTGATTCAAATCAGCTGCTCGCATTTGCTGGCACCAAAGATTCTCGGGACATCTTACCCCTTTTTCTATTGTTTACTGCTTTCATTGTCATAATAAAAAGTACACAAGCAAACCCGAATCAATTCCTTAAACATGTGCACGCTCAACTTGATTGCCGTTGCTGTTGTTGTGTGAGTTCTTTATTTCACCGTCTCACTTCTGTTCGTGAGCTTTGCGGCTGTGAGCGTGTGTTTATTTAGAAGATGATAACCCGCAATCTGTAGATGAAGCATTGATACCAGTACGAATGCAGTAAAACATAAAGCTACAAAACTTTAGTATCGCTGCTTAGTCTCTCTTACAAACAAACAATTGCTTTTTATCTGGATGAAGATAAAGAGAAATAACTTTTTTTGTGATAACTGTAATTATATAAAGCTGCAACAAATCTCATTGTGAAGTAGTTTCAGTGCAGGACAAAAGTCCTTCAGAGGAGCCTGTTGCAAATTATATTATATTATATTATATTATATTATATTATATTATATTATATTAGCAGGCTTGAATGCATTGTGTACATTATTTTTAAATATTATTAGTAAGTATTATAGTTTAGTAGTAGTATTAATAATATAGTTATTATATAGATATAATTATAATTAATTATTAGTTATTAAATCCTGATTTTAAACACTGAGTCTGAATTTAAGGCTTTATTTGTTAATCTACAAACCTTCCAGTAAGCTACAGAGGAGTTAATGAAAGAGCATGATGGTTAGCAAAACCTTCCATTTAAACATTGGCTTATACAATACTTCTTTAAATATGCACTGAAATGTTGCTAACAAGAACAATTTCTCAATTTAACATCAACAACCAGACATTTGTCTGGGAATATACGACTGAATTTGAAAGGTTTGTTCTGTACTTTGCAGCCGAACTTTAATCAAATCTGTAAGTGTAGAAAACCTTTGAAAATGTCTCATCTTGAACCAATAGCCTGGCTTCACAAGATTTACATAAGATAAGATATATAAAAACAACTAGGGATGATACATGATGATATACGAAAATAATCAACAATGCCAAAATGTTATTTTCTGTAAACAGTATGTATGTATTGAAGTGTTATTCCTAACCACAATATGCTAATAATTTACAGTATATATATGTTAGAATGACGGCTATCCGTTTTATCTGTTTATAGTTACATTTAATGATGTAGAACATCCATAGCAGCTATTTCCCTCACCAGTCTCTTTTTTTCCCTTTTTCTCTTGAACTCATTGAGTTCAAATCCCATGCAGCACATCCCTGAAAAGTCATACAACATCTGAAACCTACTTAAAGCTACAGTAGGCCTAAGTGTACGAGTTAAAATGGTTGCGTCCAAACCGTTTTGATGTTATGCCTCTATCTAGTGATTAGTATCCAAATTGTAGGCAAGTACATTAAGCAGATTTTTGTTTTTGTTTGTTCAGGACTATAGTGAGAGCTGTAACTATATACAATTCACCATTATGCAATAAACGCTACAAATCCTTAAAAAAATGAATCATGCACACTTTTATACATAACCTGCTGGATGCATAGATAAGATTACTTGGATTCTGCTTGGCCTCATTCTAGAAACATGTCCCACATTATTTTTACAACCTAAAGTATAATTTGGAGAAAGCTGTAGCTATTGAAATCCACCAAATAGATCTATTCTCAAAAAATAAAACCCTCATGAAAAAATCCTGAACTTTGCCACTGTTTTTTTTAAACTGTTGCATAGACATAACACAACAACAAAATAAAACCTTAATTTAAATAGGACTATGCAGAAAGATTTGTGTGTATGTGTTCATCTTATAAAACTGACACCCTGATCATTGCTTTAGTAATATATTTAATGATTTATTACTTGTGCATAGTCATTACATTTCTGAATTATAGACCTGCTGTGAATACATTTATATTATAAAAGTATACGATTCATTAATATAAAACTTGCTGCCTGTTAATTCTTTGTGTCAAAGTTTTATTTTATTTATATAGATATATTTTTGCCCGTTTTTCTTCCGTAGCGCACGCTTTATTCATGTACATGATTATTAGATTCCTGCTTTAAATCATTTCATGCTTCTTGAACTCTCTCAATCACGCTGCTGCTTTTAACAACCTTTGTCAAAGAAAGGAAGCTCAATCAAGTTTCAGCTGATGGTTAATATGCAGAAGAAGAGCAATATTGTAAGGTTGATCATTCAGCTTCAGTTACACGGAGGCCAACATGTGGAACAAATCCTTCAAATCCTTTTTATTGAAGAGTGTCACCATGACTTTCTATACACATGTAACTATTATCTGATGTAAAAACAGCTCAAGGTCACGTGTACGGTATGTGTGTATGTACGGCGGTTGTGTGAACTGTGCAGTGATTAGTGTGTCACCCTTCACCCCCTCTGGCTCACACATCAGCTTTACCTTTGTGTTGGAATTTTTGGCATTGCTGCTGCCGGCGATGCGTGATGCAGGACTGAGCGCTCATTGTGCCCGCGTGTGGGCGCGGTGGTATGCGGGCTCTTGGCGTGTGGCGTGGCAGGACACGCGTGTGGCCGTCGACGCCAGTCTGCCCGCCTGTCTGTCTCTCGGAGCTGCTAGTCGGACACACCTGAGCGAGGCTGGAATCACCCACATGGCTGCTTGGCCTTTATCTCTGTCTCTCTTTTTCTTTTCCTTCATCTCTAAGCTCTTATAGCCAAGACCTCTCTATTTCTCTTTGTCTCTCTCTCTCACTTCCCTTTTAGTCTCCCTTTTTACACCCCTAAAATCATATATATCTCACTCTAATCCTGAAAAGTGCAAGTACACAAGTACAATCCAAGTATGAAAATAAAAATGTGAGAATGCATCACAAATTTTAAAATAAATTTAGGTTTCACACCCAGATCACACCATAACTACTGAAAATAAATGAGTGTATCATTCGCAAGGAAGCAAGCACCCTCAGAACAAATCAACTAAACCACCTATCCTTAATCTCACGTCACCTTAAGCGTGTATGTACATGTATAAGCTATATTGTATATAAACGTGTACAATATAGCAGTTTTAAAAATAATCACTATCAATGAATTAATCAGCCAGAACATAGTGTCAAAAAACACAAGGTTTAAGGAAGAGATCTGAATGTTAGTGATCGCAAAAACTCGGTTGGATTATGGATTTTTACATTTTAAAAAATGGGGGGAGGAATGTTTCTAATCATCATTACCATAAAATACTTCATAGCAAATAATTTGGCCCCTTTTTCTTAAAATGTTCTCCCTTTTAACAAATTATCTAGATAAATACAAACTGTTGCAAATATTAGCCCTTATAGAAAAGCACCATGAAGTAATCACCTTGTGTAAACTTTAAACCTGAACTTTTCACATGGAGTGCACGTGTTTTTATTTTTCCACCATTCATTTATTGTGTTATTATTATATATTATTTACACTTGGGATCAGACTATTGGTGCAATCTGTTTACTTTTTTCCCCATATATTGATCAAATAATCACACGTGAGAAACATATGTGATTTTTTTTCTTAATGTATGTTTTGTTTATATACTTTTTACATTTATTTATTTAAAACAACAGCAGTTATTATTTTTTGTAAATTTTTTCCATTCCGTGTCAGTGTAGGACGCTGCCATACAAATCAGGACAAAGGTAAAAAGGAACAAATGAATAAATAAATGGATCATTTGCCTGTTTATTTTAAGAAATTAGCTTTTTTTTTTAAGAAATCACAGTGCGACCTGGAAAAATATCATTTGCCAATCCATTTGAAACGTACTTGGTACACGGTAGAATGAAGAGTTGAAGAGTTTATTTTTGAGAATCTGTTCATTACCACACTGTCTTAAAACAAGGAGGCAAGATTTTTGAGTTACATGTATTCAAGTTACATGCAATTACCGCTTTTACTATTACAAAAGTGCTGACCTGAGAGAGAAAAGGTCATAAAGGCATCATGATTCAGCCCGGGAACGAGACGTGTCTCTCAGGTACGAGCCGTGTTCTTGTTGCAACAAGAAACAACATTCTTACCATTTTACACGTTTAAGATAAGATACTTTACATATTTCTGACTTATCTTCCTTGTTTGTTTGTTTAATTTTTTTTGTTGGAAGTCCCATATTGTCATGCTTGTGTTAAATCACAATTATGTCTAGAGAGAGAGAGAGAGCAAGACCAAGAGAGAGAGAGCGAGAGTGAGAGAGAGAGAGAGAGAGAGACATACTGGTGCCCCATGTTTATCAGACTTATGGAGCTGAATTCCAGATGGCGTGATAAGCTGAGGGGGAAAAAAACAAGCAAACAAAAAAACCCTCAAATATAGAAAGTGTAAGAGTAAAAGAGAGAGCAGACAGACAGACGACAGGAGTGCTGTTCCACGCTGGGAAAACGCTGCACAGGATGCTGATTCAATTAGACGGAGAGGGTTACAGCCTGCCATTTCAAGCCTATTTGAGAACTCAGGTTCAAAGCTCTTTTGAGCAAAGACTAGTGCACTGAGTAAACACTGTGTGTATGAACAATACTCATCTGCAGCAATCTTTGATAAAATATCACTTTTTCTGACCCATTTTTAACTTTCTCTTTCCCCGAATGCTAGGACATGGCTGGTGTCTAATGTTTGCTTCTTTAGTTCTGCTCCAGGACCTTCAAGGATAATGTAGTAGGTTATGAAAGACTAAGCCCAGTTTTAACAGATTCGCTTCAATTGACAGTGTTAAAGCCATTATAGTTATACGATTTTGTAAAAAAAAAAAACATTAAGGATATTTGAAATGTAAGAATCCAGGGCTTTTTGATCATGTGATGATTCCAAAAATGGCTAAATTCCCATGGATTTGGTAAAAGAAAGCAACGCAAAATCACTAATAGTAATGAGAACATTGCTCATTTAGTTCTTTAGGTAAATCTTCTAAAGTTGTTCACTTGTTTTCTTTATTCCAGCTTTTTGGAAAGCTCCTCCTTCAAATTTTTGGAGGTAGAGTGATAGCAGATTGTGCGGAAGGATTAATTCATTCTGGTTGGCCAAAATGGCTGCAACCTTAACATTACATTCCTCTATATTTGCCTCTGTGCCTCTCTCTAAAGCACCATATGTAATTGTTAACCATATTACAATAATGAGAATGTGATCCAAAAGCCTCACCTGTTTTCTTTACAAAACTATAATTTTTTTTAAGAACTTCAAAAGACACAAATATGGAAATCCACCAACTGTTTTGAAGTTTACATTCACAATTTTGAGAAGACTGTAGTTGGGTTTATGTTCAGCATTCTATGTTAATTCAACTTTTCATGAGCAGCACATCCAAAAATGATCAGACTACCATTTACTCAAGATGGAGAACAAACTGAATGTATCACAAAAAAACACTTATTGATATCTATTTTAGCCTCATTTTCCAAAGTTGTGGAAAGTAAACCATACATCTTTAAATAAACTGTAGACTCTTAGTGAATTCCCACAGTGGTTTTTAAAGTGGGGTCCTCCAGGGGTCCGTGAAGCATGGCCAGGTGGTCCATACATTTTGTTACAGTTGTAGAAATCACAACCCATATCATTAAAGTTATTTCGTTTAGGGGTACAAGCACCAAATGCAACTCCTCATATGTTTTCCACATTGGGAGTTGAATTTGGTGCTTGGACACCTAAATATAATAGCTTTAATAATACGAGTTGTGATTCAGGAATAGAAAGGACTATTGCATCAAATAGTATTATTTGAAAATATTCATAATAAAATCATAAACCTGTGGGATTTTATTCACAGTTAAAGATGTCCCCTGCCAACACAAAAGTCTGTCAACCCCTGCCTTGAAACATTAAGCCAAACAGCAAACTGTGTAAATCAGATCTTATCACCAAACTGCTCCTTTATGCGCAAAATATCATTCTTTCAGGAAGAATGAATTCACGAACTTTCGGCCAGACGTAACATTTTAATATATAGCGCTAAAGTTAACATGCAGCCAGAAGCTCATCTTTTGTATTTGTATAAACGAACCAGGGCTTTATGATGAAACTAAACACAGTGTAATCCTTTCTCTGAAGGAGAGCTAAGAGAGACGGGCTGCCCATTCTTCCCTCCATCTGTTTCGCCTTTGGGCGAGTTATGATGACCTGGCAGTGACCCCTATGCTGGACTCAATCGGCCGCTCCTCTCTTGGGTCACCTGATCAGCTCGCTGTCTGATTGCGCTGAACGTGTTTGGCCTTTTCCTGTTTGCTCAATTAGTGAAGCCTGTGGCAACCACTGCAGAGTGTGAGGGCCAATCGTATGGTGGACGGGGAGTGTGAAAATCTTAAAGCGGTGTCGATCTTTGACCTTACAGATCCCCAAATGTGTCGGAAATGCCCCCCGGTCTGCTCGCTGTGGATCAGTTATAGAGAGTCGTGAAGTGACTGTAATTATCGCTAAGTGTTGAGCTTCCTTTTTTACTTGATTGACCTGTGTGTTACTGAATTATAGCATGAACAGTGTATGTCACTTCCTGTTTCAGGTGGTCTGGGTAAAGAGAAAACTGGCTTTGTCATGTTTGTGTGTGTGTGTGTGTGTGTGTGTGTGCGCAAATCTGCATGCATGCTTTCATCTCTCTCTCTCTCTCTCTCTCTCTCTCTCTCTCTCTCTCTGAGCTCAAAGCACACACGATCTGATGAGAGCAAACTGTTTGTTTTTAGATGTTTCGGTGGACGGAGTTGCCACACACACACACACACGCACGCACACACACACACACACACACACACACACACACAGAATGCCCAAAACATACTGGACAGAACCCCCTTGACCCTTCTCTCACCCGGGATCTCTGGGAAAAAGGCAGACACACTGGCCGTGTAACAAAATGACAACCAGACCAAGCCCAAGAGCCTCCATCTAAGCTGTGCCACCCATGAAGCCAATCCCCACGTGCCCAGAGAGATGGAGAGAGACTACTGCCCTGGGGCAACACACACACACACACACACACACACACACACACACACACATACACACACACAAAACAGAAACACCAGCACCTCCAAGTTCTCCCATTATTGCTCGAAAATGAAAATTGACACTCATGTGATTACCAAAAATGTATTTAGTCCCAGACGCGTTCAAAAAATGGGCTGTTTTGTTTTCTCAGAAGTGGCAGAAAGGAATTCTGGGATTGCTGCTCTGCTCTCCCAAGTAGGAAGAGATGCAAAGGTCAAGCTCTATCTATTTGCTCTCATAGTCTGCTGACTCTATAGCTGAATGGAGATCCCATGACCAGAGTCAGGTAAAGGGAGGAAGACAGGCGGACTGAGAACACATACATACACCAGCCTTTCAGCGACCCCTGCCTCATCTCCCACAAGCCCTTGGGTGCAGCAGCCTGGCACCAGACAGTTATTTAAGCCCTCAGGCCCTGGAGCAAACGCAGGTCACTCCATGTAAGTGTGTGTATGTGAGCGAGCAGAGAAACAGAGAGAGAGATGTTGAATTGATGTAATTGTTAGCCTACGTATGTGTAATTCAGTTTTCAGTAGCTCCCACATTCGGCTTGTTTATGTAGTGAGGCAATGCATCTAATTAAGAAAGCGAAGGTCAAAATGCAAAAAGTGAACACAGACACACAGAGACACACGCACATGCACACACAGCACATTTGTAGTGTTCTTTTTCAATTCCAGCCCCTCTTAAATTACACAACGGCTTCCGAGTAGTTTATTCACTCAAAGACTATTAATGAGTTTTCACCCAAATATCAAATTAAATGGGAAATTAAAGGGCAGCTGTCTTTTTATTATTATTTTTTAAAAGCAGTATGTTCCTGATTGCATATCATGCCTACAAAAAAGCAAAAAATGTTGTCCAGCTCATCCCAAAGACGCTCAGTCGGATTGAGATCTGGGGAATCTGAAGACCAAGGCAACACCTTGAACAGTTTGTCCTGTTCCTCAAACCATCCTGAGCAATTTGTGCAGTGTCTCAGGGTACATCATCCTGCTGAAAGAGACCATTGCCACATTAGGGAATACCACTGCCAAGAAAAGGTGTACTTGTTCTGCATCTATGTTTAGTTAGGTGATGCCTGTCAAAGCAACTTCTACATAAATGCAACGACCCAAGGTTTTCCAGTGTAACATTCCCAGAGCATCACATTGCATCCACTGTTTTACCTTCTTCCCACAGTGCATCCAGGGAAATGAAACAAACAACCATAGCTGTCCTCACAATGTACAAGAAAACATGATTCTTCAGACCAGGCCACCTTCTTCCAATGCTCTATGGTCCAGTTCCGATGCTCATGTGCCCACTGTAGGTGCTTTTGGTGGTGTACAGAGGTCCGCAGCCCCGCACACAACAAGCTGTGATACACTGTGTTTTGTGACACCTTTCAATCATAATTTCAATCAGCATTAAACTTTTCCACAATTTGTGCTACAGTAGCTGTTCTGTAGGATCGGACCAGACTGGCTCCCCATACTCATCAATGAGCCTTGGGTGCTCATGTCCCTGTCACTGGTTCACCAGTTGCCCTTCCTTGGACCACTTTTGGAAGGTACCATTGTATAACACCCCATAAGACCTGCCATTTCGGCGATGCTCTGAAAAAGTCATCCACACACTATGCTCTTTGTCCATTTTCTCAGCTTCACTGACCATACAGGTGCACTATGCAGTTCTACAGATACAGACTGTTTCTCTGCATACTTTGTTAGCCCCTTTTACCCTGTTCTTCTGGACCCCACAGGACCATCACAGAGCAAGTATTATTTGAGTGGTGAATGATTGTCAGTAGTACAGTGACCCTGATGTGGTGGTGGTGTGTTAGTGCTGGTATGATTGGATCAGACACTGCAGTACTGCTGAAGGTTTCAAACACTGTGTCCACTCACTGTCCACTCTATTAGACACACCTACCTAGTTGCTCCACCTTGTTGATGTAAAGTTAGAGACAGTAACTCTATCTGTCTGTTGCTGCACAGTTTGTGTCAGTCATCCTCTAATCCGTCATCAGTGCTCACAGGATGCTGCCTACAGGACGCCATTGGCTGGAGATTTTTGATCGGTGGACTATTCTCAGTCTAGCAGTGACGCTGAGGGGTTTAGAAACTTCCAATTACACAAGACAGCACAACCAACAAACACACCAAATCTCACTCAAGCAGTGAGAACAATTCAGTTATACAATTTAATGCAATTGTCTTAAAGCATTTACTTGATTTTCTCTACAATGAATGGTGTATTGTGAACCATTCTGCGGTTTTCAGTAGATAGACATAAGCAGAAGGACATATCAAGCCCTGACACTAGTCAACCCTCATCAGCTTCATTAGAGGGTACTGTCTATTTCAAAATCAGAGTCTGGTGCAATCAGAATCCTCTGATTGGCTGTTAACACTCAAAACTCGCAACGAGACATCAGTGCTTACACGGATTCAAAGTGGCGAGCCAGTTGTAACGAGACTAGTTTGGCTAGGACCCAAACCGCATACTACCACACTAAGTGGTATGTTGAGACAAACCACCACTATAGAAATAGATACTGATACTGGTACACCATTTTTTCTGAAGAAAGTATCGTTTTTTTTTGTTTGCATGTTCAGATTGTTACATAAATATTTGGATGGAAAGATAAGTACTAACAGGTTTACGGTTGAACCACACTGCCAATGTGCCAGAATGAAGGACGTGCGTAATGCAGTATGCTTAAACATTGCTACATGATCGTCGTTTTTGTGAGTGTGTGGGTGTGTTTGTGTGTCTGCGCGTGTGTCCTGCTCTCAGCAACAGCATTCTTTATTCACTGATTTCTGTGGAACCTTTTATGTTTTTCCATCAAGGTGTTTTTGAGAATATGTTAATTAAACTGCATATTTACAGAGAAACTAAGTCACGCTAAGCCGTCTTTTCTCTCTCTGTTTACTACCTCAGATCCTCTCACCGCTGCCTCTTTCCTCTAAACATTAGACAATTTTCTCTTCTACTAAATTAATTAGTTGTGCCTTGTTTCTTTTATTTCCGTTCGTAAAGAAAGGATTGGGAGGACAAGAGACGAGTCTGTATTCGGATTAAAAATTTATTTCTTTGTAAAGCCTGTGACCCGAGCTTCTGATGCTTGTTTCTTCCCTCCGTTAAGACGTGTTTTAGTCCCTTTTTTGGACTCTGGCATGTCCTGAACAGGAATAAGGAAGATGAAGGCTGTGTTAAATCTTTCTCTCTCTCTTTTTTAAAAGGCTTTGTGTGCTAATAGGGATGTGTTTTTAAATTGTTTTGTTATTGTCTGTTTTTCTTGGCTGAGCTTTGAGTGACTAGGGAGAGTTATAATCCCCTCCAAATATATTCATTTCAAGCATAATATTTCTACATAATTGTACTGTGTATTAGGTGTTTGTTCTTTGTGTATACCTTATAACGTTGCTTAAAATATTGAATTAATATAAAAAAAAATATTACACATAACATAGAAAGTTTTGAGCAACAGACTCAAGGCTTTTAGCATTACTCCATATGTATAATTCAACTAAACAACTAAACAACTACACTGAGTCTACTTTGTGTTTTAGCAGCTAGGTATGTTTTTATGGCCTGTTCTGAGCCTTCCTGGAATTCGGCAACATCTTAGGACCATCTCAACTAAAGCAAGCAAAGCCTTACATTGTACCTGAAATGTTTAATTCAGACACAACAAAGACAACAGCTTATAGGGAATCTCCACGTAACATCTCTGCCCGGAAAAATTATTCTCCGCACCAGGAGGGGGCAGTAGTCTATTGATTGTGTACAGTGTGTTTGTCAGCACAAAATAAAAACTAAGAACAAATTTCATTAATTAAAGTGCAACACATCATTATCTAAATATAGTTCCGTTACGTTTTGAGGACCAACAACAACAACTGTTCTGACTGTTCTGACTAAAGAATTGTTCCTGCACAAGCCTTTCATTTTCCTCCCTCAAAGTTAATAACGCAAAAAGACACGCCTTGTCATTTTAGTGAGAAATGGTAATGGAATGGTTTAACATTAACTGGTACAACGTGCTGACACTGGAGACTCCTTACAAGAGTGCTAAATAACCATCCCTGTGTAAACTGTTATTATAGAAATGTACAGGGGTTAGACAATGAAACTGAAACACCTGTCATTTTAGTGTGGGAGGTTTCATGGCTAAATTGGAGCAGCCTGGTGGCCA
>JAOVVG010000001.1:6535479-6547434 GCA_028566375.1 Leptodoras nelsoni
CCCTATGTGGCCGGCTAGGCACCGGCTCCCCCGTGACCCTGAAAAGGAATAAGCGGCCAAGAAGATGAACGAATGAAAGAATGTAATTAATTATAATATATATATATATATATATATATATATATATACACACATTATATTTTATATATAATATAATATAAAAAAAGATTATATTTATAATATAAATAAGTGATTAATAAGCTCAGACATTCTGGGTTAAATATTATGTTTAAAATAATTAACATATTTAAAAATAAGTGACTAATAGACTAATAGCTTTAAGGGGGTTAAAAGGTTTTTTTAAGCAATAAATAATATAATATATAAATAGTATATATATCTACACACATACACTTAATTGATGCATTTGTTATGGAGAAGAAGCAACATTATGTGCCAGACAATTTCAAGCTTGAAACTGATCAAACTAAATCTAAAAGCTTCATAATTCTATATTTGTTTGAGCATAAAATCATAATGACAAAAATCAGATAAACCTGACTCTATTCACTACATTTTCACTTCGCTAATAAAGCAGGGTCTGTTCCACTCCACAGAAACACCGCATTACTGAGGCTTCTTCTGCACCGATAAAGAGCTCAGTGATCAACAGGCCGGCCTGCGGCGTGTAAATACATAAAAATGACGCAGAATGTGCACAGTAACCCTGTTCTTATCTGCTTTCTGCCTTTTAAACAAGTTGTTTTTCTGATATCTATACAGACTTTGTTTCTTTTCTGCTGAAGTGCCAAAACACACACACACGCACACACTCACTGTCGTTCTGTCTCGCCTCAGGAATTCTGTTTGGTGCCTGAAGGTGTGACCGTTCCAGATCAAACTCAGCCACGAGTGTGATGCTGTTTGGACAGAAATATAACAGTTAATATAACTGTTACGCAATCGAGAGAATTTCTATTTGTTATTGATCACCTGGTCAGTTTGAGGTTATTGACATTAATGGGTTCATTGCACCATAATTCCTCGCGACTGCATGTATATGTGTGGGAGAGCTTGTCTTAATGGCATGTAAGCTCCATGATTGGTGTGTTTGAACCAGTTTTAAATATACACACGGTCCCGCATGGAGATTGGCAATGGACTGCGGAGAAATGGCGCGGTGGGACATTTTACCGTTATGGCCATTCCCTAAAGACTAACGGAGAGCAGGGTGGGGTGGGAGGAGGGGCCAGTCAGAGGGCAAAAAGGTCAAGAGAGAAAGGGGGAGATGAAGAGATTGTAGGATTGAGAGAAAAAAAGGAAAGCAGTAGAAAGAATGGTGAGGTGGGCGAGTGTGTGTTTGTGTGGCAGTCACACCGTCCCCTCAGGCTTTGTGTTGATGAAGATGGACGCACAGCAGGAATGAGTTGGGCTAAAGGTAATTGTGTTAGTATTTCTGGCTCAGCCAATAAGCATCAATAGATCAATCTCAATTGCTACTTGTTTAGACTGAAGCTAACAGGCAGAGCTGATCTGAGCTAAAGCAGTGTGTGTGTGTGTGTGTGTGTGTGTGTGTGTGTGTGTGTGTGTGTGTGCGTGTACATGCATGCACATGTCCTAAGTATTTCCACTAGGAGACAAACTGGATAGAGATGTAAGACGAAGGATAAGGACAGATTAAGGATTAAGACAGAAATAAAGATGGACAGGGACATAAATAGAAAGAAAGAGAAAGAGAATCCGACAGGTGGATGGCTGAAAAGAGCAAGATAGACAGATAGAAAGGGGAAAAAAAACTAAACAGGAGCGGTAAATGACAGACAGGGCAGGGACTTTGATAACCTTGCCGGCTAAAAGCTTCCTCTCTCTCCTCTGGTGCTTAATCAAACCCCAATTACATTGACAAGGTTTTCTCCTGTCCCAGCATCCGATGTCCCCTCGATAAAAGCAATTATTAATTAACCGCCGCAATTAAATCCGCCTGTGATGGACAGGACACGGGGCGATTGGAGCCAAAATACCTGACTAATTCAATCTGTTACAGTGATTCAGCATACATACATAGACACACACACAAACCAGTCTCTCTCGCTAGCTTTTTCTGCCTTGCCCACATGGACCACAACATTAGACATGCTGAATTCTCACCTCTGATTGGTTGGTTGCTTGATTTTGCAGAACACCAGCTCTGACAATAGTTTTGGCTTCAAGGTTTAGATTCAGAAATGTTATCATTTCTATAGCAATACCATAATTATAGGAAAAAATATATATTTATGTGGTATTTTTGATATGGTGACTTTTGGATATGGTGAGGAGATAATTATTTGTATCAGAGCTTTGCACCAGTTAACCAGTTAACCAGTTTTGGAAGACTTTTTCCAATTTCTTGGCAGCACAACAAGGTCCCTGGTTTAATCTTAATAACCTCAAGAGTGCTAATAAAAGAGAGGCTGGTGAGGGAACTTATAGAACATATGTTTATAGCTGCTATAATATAAGTGATGTCAGGAACCAATTTGTTTCATGTAACATTAAATGTAATTATATAAAAGAATGCTGTAAAACCTCCGGATGTGCTATTATAGGAAGATGATCAAGTAAGGAGTAACGTGGAACAGGAACTCCTTTTACACATCACAGCGCTATGTTCTGGATTATTTTTCTACAAACCCCATTTCTAGAAAAGTTGGGACACTTACTTAAAATTCTTGCTGCGTTTTAAAAACCTGAGCTGCTCAGCAGTCCATGGTCACTGTGGTCTGACTCTGCTCTTCATGGCACCCCATACATTTTCAATAGGAGACAGAGCTGGACTCTCCCATCCCATATCACCCATGCCATGGGCACTGATGCACCACCATGACATCAAAGATACTGTTTTTGGCACTTTGGCAACAGTCTTTGGCATGTAGAATTCCCAAAAACAAGTTGACATTTTTACTTGTCTGACCACAGAACACCTTTCCACTGCTTTTCATGTGGGGTTAAATCCATCATTGTAGCATGGCTGCTTCTCAGATAGATAGCACCGCACTGAGATTTCCTCTGAATCTCCCTGACTCCCTGAATCTTTTCATGATATCATGAACTATACATGGTGAAAGACCCAAGTTCTTTGCAGTCTTGCACTGAGAAACATTGGGTTTGAACTGATTGACAATTCTCTCATGCAGTTTGACACAAAGTGGTGAACCATGACCCGTCCTCAATTGCAAAGACTCATTGGTGGATGCTTCTATTATACTCAGTCTTGATGAGCTCACCTGTTAACAGAAATCGTTAATTGTGGAAGAGTTTTCCAAACCTTTTCCATAACCTTTTAATTGTACTTTACCTATGTCCCAATTTTTTTCTTAATATCCACATTTGTTTATATTTAGCAAATAGAAAAATAGATGTCCTTTTGTTTGTTAAATAAAGGTTCAAATGTATAGATTTCAGTTTTTATTCCATTTTTAGAAACTTTTCTGGAAGACTCCATGCAATCACCATCAAACTGGATGTTTATATCGTGTTTTATCCTCCTTTCTGTTGAAAAAATTAAACTATGATCTTTTAGTTCATATTTTGTTGCAAATACATACAGTATGGTGCGTCATGAAGCTGGCCTCACCAAGCATTCCGATATGATTACAATTACATAAAAGAAAAGAAAATCACAATATCACAAAGCTCTGAAATGTTTATATGAGAATCACAAATGTATTAAAATTGGCAAAAATCCTTTTTAGTGAAGTACTGGCAATACCAGGAAATGCAAATGAGCAAACACTGAATATGCAAATTAGGAACGCCCCCTAACCGCCCACACGTCCCAGTAGACAAGAAACATGTTGCATGACCTGCTTTTACATAATGGAACATATTGGACATTTATATTTAATCACAGAATACTGCTTACACACTTATACTCTATTAGAAGCATATTAGTAGAAGTGTTAAAATTTTTTGCATTTGGTAAATGATAAAAAGTTACGTTTGATGGTACAGATATTTCTGTATAGATCAGTATATGTTTTTGCTCCTTACACACACATACACACACCTCACACACAGACTTGACATGTTTGGTAGGGGATTATTCATTCTTCCTTGATTTGTTTTAACCCTGTAGTTAGTGATACAGGACATTTAACCTGTGTGTGTGTGTGTGTGTTAGTTTGGGAATGTTATTGGTGAGAATATGCATGGCTTGGCTTGGCTGGAGGGTGGTCTTAAGGGGATTCTGTGTGTAGCATGAATGTGTTTGTCTGTTATAATAGGTGAAGGTTCTGAGGAATCAGATAAGGCTTCGTCCCATATCGGAGCCATATTCACACGTTTTGTGCTCCAATAAGAGTAATGAGCTTGGAGGACAACGAGGGTCAAGGGTGTGTGAACGCAGTCATGGGGATGCTCTCAAATCAGAATCGCGGCTCAGCGGTTCGATGGAAATTACCTTTGCATGACAAGAGGACGCTTGGGAATTTCATCTGCGCAATTCTATACATACAGACTTACAACCAGTTGCTTTAGGAACGATTTGGGATATATAGGATCTCTTGGGAATTGGAAGGTGATGGCTATCAGGTTGGGAGCGAACAGTGTGAACACAGTGGGGCACACCGGTTTAGTCCATTCCCACACTGACAAACCAGTGATCTATTGGACACTGTGGAGATTCGGGACAGACTCTAAATGAAAGGATTGATTGCCACAATACAGTGTAAGCATACTGTGCATCCGTTTAGCCTTTGCCTTTGGCACCTCCGTTCCTCATCGTTCATTCATTTAATCGTTCAGTCTATGTATATATTTTATTTTCATGCAATGTGCTACAGCTTTGTCAAATGCAGAGCTTTCATGTGGAATCTGCAGAGCTCAGAGTCACTGTGTCTCTGTTTAAGATCTCAGTCACCTGGTGTCTAAGATATGTGGAATTATCATTTTTATCTGCTCTTAGCAATGATGTGTTCATTAATCTTTAATTAGTTTTAATTACCATGCGCATTCTGAAGCCCATGTATAGTATATGTATTATTTTTAAGAGCTTGTTGTACAAAAAAAATGCAGATGAAGGCAGGTCATGTAGAATGACAAGAATCAGCAATGCTAAGGTCAGCAGAGCCAAGCAGAGGGTACACTCAAACCAAAAGCCTACCTTACAATCAGAGCAGAAATCCAAGATATCCAAGAAGAACCCAAAGCACACTGAGTAATGAACAGGATGCACTTTCAGTGTATCACAGTAAACCCTGCCCACAGCTCAATCTCTTGATTACACACCTGAGACAACTTAACAGCAAGCAGCCAACAGACACCTTTAGACAAGATTAAAATCAACTTGCTGAAGTCAGTGGAGCCAAGCGACTAGTACACTGAGGGTGTTTCCACATATAGAACTGTTTAAATAAACCAAACTTACACTCTACACTCTTCAACCCAAAACTGAACCAAGGAACAAAGGGACTCGGTTCTATTTGCATTCACACTGTGAGTGTGAAAAAGGATTTTTAATAAAGAGGACTCAGGTGTCCTTGTAGAGCACTTCATCTCTGATGGGGCTTCAGTCCTCTTTCTGTTCACTATGCAACTTTGGATTATTATTATTAGTAGTAGTAGTAGTTGTAGTAGTAGTAGTATTAATAATAATAAATGATTCCATTTAAAACATTTAAATTATTACCAAAAAAAAAAAAAAAACATTAAAATAAAAATGTAAAATAATAACTTCAATATTATTTATTTAAATTTTTAATTGTTTCAATTATTAACTTTTTAATTGTATTATTCTTTCTAAATAATAATAATAATAATAATAATAATAATAATTAGAGAGGTGCATTTCCTGAAAAAATGCAAGTGTGATTGCAGCGAACCAGTGACATTAGCGTCAGCACCATTAACTTTAGTGTGTGTGTGTGTGTGTGTGTGTGTAAGCACATAGGGTGGAAGGTGCCAATACTTTTGCTCAGACTCATGATTGTTTGTGTGTATGTGTGTAAGAGCATAGTTTGGGGGTGCCAATACTTTTGATCAAACACAGGAGTGTGTGTGTGTGTGTGTGTAAGCATACAGTAGCTGGGAGTGTAAATACAGTTGATCAGACTGGTCATAGTGTGTATGCAAACTGTTATTCAAGCAGAAGTACAGATGACAAAAAAATAGAAACTGAAATGAAAATCAGTGGAAGTGGGTTGGGAAAAAAGGGGGGTAAGAACGAGTGTGGAGGGTAAACGAGTGCACGGATCCCATAGCATTATACGAGCGCACCGATCCTGGACGTTTTAGCATTGAAATCCAGACAAAACTACTCCAAATACGGATAATAATAATAATAATAATAATAATAATAATAATAATAATAATAAACTACTCCTCATCAACCAGTCTTTCTATTTCTTTCTAACCATTGGCTATATTTCCATCTATTTTATTTATTTATTTATTTATTAAATGAGCCTGAGCTCATTTGGATGTGCAAAAAAGTGCTGACTAATCGCTCTGAGTATGATTTTGATGACTGAAAGAGACCTAGTGTGACACGACCCTTTAAATCAGAAGGAGCATCCAAGATTTAAATAATAATAAACATGTAATCATTGATATGGTGAATATTTCAGTAAGGAGATGCTTTAACATGTTTTGGAATGAGTCTCCAGTGTCAGAGTTTTGCAACAGTTAAAGGTAAAGCTGTAACTAAGCCATCAGACACAGCAAAGTAATGACAGATATGATGCGTTTCTCCAGGCATGGTGTGTGTGTGTGTGTGTGTGTGGGACTGAATACAGTGTTTTCAGTATAGATAGCTCTGACCCACAGACAACCCTTCAACTATATGAGCATTTCCTTATCCAGCTATAGTCTCCTCTAAGGCATAATGTTAACATAGGGCTTTTGTCACACAAATGCACACACACACTTACACACACACACAGAATCCGAGACTTGCCTGCTCTTCTTACCGTGCTCTGACCTATTAACCCAATACACACAAACATACACACTGGAACACACGTTTGTTCACACACAATTACGAGCACTGAGCCCTCCAATCCCTATCCACACACACACGTGCTCACTCGTGCACACGCACACACACACGCACACACGCACACACACTAGGGGTGTCGGACAGACAGACTGCCTGGCTCTCAGGCTAATTGAGTTGGGTGTGTGGCCCTGTGTAGCCGCGGCGTGACCTCGCTGTAGCCAGGGACGCCGCTGAGCTCCGGCTTTGATACATTTGATACGGTTTAAGTGTGGAATGAAGACCTAAGCCTGTTTACATTTGAACTGGATTAGCATAGGGGTGAGGGTGAGTGAGAAAGAGAGAGAGAGAGAGAGAGAGAGAGAGAGAGCACTGTAGAGTAGGGGAGGTGAGTAAGCAGGTTGAGCCGAGCTGTTTGTTTGTTGATGTATGTAATTGAATTGGTGGAGCGGGTGCATATGGGCCCTGTGTGCTGTGATTTCGGGTGCGCTTCGGTTACAGCATTTTAGCAGAGCATCAACAGCTACCAAGACAAAGGAATACGACCTACGGCGTACATGTCTTTAACACCCAAAGTCCATATCTCTACTTTCAGGCTTAAAAATAAAGAGCGAAACAAAACAGAGGACCAAAATTCATAATTTGGATTGTCGCTTTATTTGAGTGTCCACCGTTCACCCAAAAACAAGAGCAGGCCCAAACAGGAAGCAGCAGAAACTGGCTTTCTAGTTCGTCCTACAATAACCTGAGAGATTTTAGCACAAGTGGAAGAATTGCTTGGATTTACACTGATCTTTGGTCAGGCTGGACATGCTGGTCAGGCTGGTTAACCAGTTTGTACTGGTTTGACAACAACAAAACATGATTTTTGGAAGAGCGCGATGTGGCGGAACAATACCACTTCACAGCTCATCGGTTCAACCCTGAGCGCAAGCTACCATCTGTGCAGAGTTTCACATTGTCTCTTTATATCCCTGTGGGATTCCTCTGGGTTCTCCAGTTTCCTCCCAGTGCCCACTCGGCTATGCTGCATTACCCCATAGTGTGTGCATTGTGCCCTGCAATAGGCTGCCGATGAATTTGGGATGAATTCTTAATTCAGTTTCATCGTCTTTTTTGAAATATTCCAAACACAACAACTATAAAAGGACATTATCAGCACATGACACACTTACACAGAACCCGAAAACATTTACAGGTTCCCTTGTTTGTCCTTTTGGAATAACTAAATCTAAGAGTATATCATAAACGACTACAATGTAAATGTAACCCTGATGGGACTGAGACGCTTCTATTCTGCATTTGATTCTTTTTATCCACAACCAGTACACAGTGAAGAATGCAAGCCCGGCAACCCCTACCTACCCCTTACATAAGGTAGGAAATAGGAAAAAACAGTTTCTATGTTTTTTTTCCTCATGTCTCAAGACAGGGGGTTATGATATACTGTATGTCATGAACCTTTCTGGCTTGGAACAAAGGAAAAACTCTTTCTTTTGGGCAACATTTATGAGCAATACTGGAAAACAATACACAGGATAATAAGCAGTTTAATAACGTGTGTTTTCATTGCTCCCTCGTGTTATTTTTGTCCCTTTGTGTTTACATGTCTGTCACCATTAGTCTTTGTTAGTTTCATATATTTATACTACTGTTGTGGTTTGTGTGTGTGTGTGTGTGTGTGTGTGTGTGTGTAAGATAGAGAGAGAGAGAGAGAAAGAGGGAGAGAGAGAAAGAGGGAGAGAGAGTACATTCCTATTTGTGCCATCTTGGGCTCTAATTCACTGTGTAATGCTGTTTATTGTGGGTATCAATGTGCTTTTCTGCATTAGTTAAATGGGCCCCAGCACATTACTGTAATGGAGTGGCCGCATGAAAACACTGAGAAACCCGATCTTCCTGTGTCTCTCTCTTTCTCTCTCTCTCTCGCTCTCTTTCCCTGGTTCTCTCTCTCCCCCTCTGTCCTAAAGTAATGATTTGATGTTGCTAATGGCTTCCTAAATTTTCTAGGAAGGGCAGAACCGGTATCGGCTTTGGTTACACTGGCTGGCAGACATCCAGCGAAGGGATAGGGGGGGTTGGCTGAGAAAGAGAGAGAGAGAGAGAGAGAGAGAGAGGGGGATAGAGAATGAAAAAGAGTAAAAGCACAATCCATGGCCTTTTCTCTTTCTTCATCTATCTTTGTGCCACAAAAAACAAGATTTCACCAGACAGTTTTTATTTAAAACCTCTTTAAAAAAAAAAAAATTCCCTTTTCCGTTTTCTTTTTCGGTCTGTTGTTGAGACTATTCATCAACTAAATAATTGGGATGGGGGGGGTTGTTTTACTTCTGACACTCCTTTATTTTAACCATTTAACATTTTCAAATCTATTCTACAAATTAAAAAACCTCTGTGGTGCAGAGACAAGATCATGAATTGAAACAGAGCACCCTGCGTCCCCGTAGCGCCGAGTTTTCTTGAATTGTTTTAGATTCTTCATGCATTTAGAAAAGTGAGAATCAACAAATCTTACTGAAAGGTACTTGTGCAAGAGAGAGAGAGAGAGAGAGAGAGAGAGATCTGTGATCCAAAGAGGCAGCCGGTGGTGAGGTGTGACAGGCCAACACACATGCACACACACACACACACACACACACAGGGAACTGTGATATGAACCGCATAATGCCTTGTATTGTTACGATTAGCACCAGCTCTCTGATTTAACCCTGATGAAAGAGATCCGGCCACATGCCAGTTAATATGTACATAAAATGAGGGAGAGATTGATCCGCCTTTGTGCTTGTGTGTGTTTTGCGACTTTGGCAAATGGTGTCCAGCTCACATGATGGCCTATGGCAACCCCTAACAAACCGTGTAGGCGCCAGCAGGAGGAGGGGGGCATCGACGACAGAGGGGCCGGGTGGCTCGGGGTGCTGACTGGAGTCACATGACCAGGAAAGTTTCCAGCCAAACTCCTTCCCTTTACACAATGGAGTATTAATGCTGATGACACATGACCTGAGCTGAGGCGGTGTGTGTATCTGTGTGTGCCTGCGTGTACAACTGTGTATGTGTGTGTGTGTGTGTGAGGCCTCGATGCTGAGAAATGGAACAATCTGCAGTTTGGGTCCGAGTCTGTTTGCATCCCTGACATTCTCTGTTCTCTTTTAGTCAGAAACACAAATACACAAACTACATCAAGCTAGTAAGAGTAAAGGGTGGGTATAAACGCTTCTGAGGGCTGAACCGAATTAAAAAATCCCACTGGATTTTTTTCAGGCAGTGGTGATTTTCTTCATACTCAGGTTAATCGTTGACAAACCAGCCAATCACCAAGTGCATTTACAGCACAGTTAATTTCTACTTAGCCATGCCCACAAACTCCATAAAAGGCAAAGAGATGAACAAAATGACAACTAAATGGCGAAAGAGTGTCTCAGAATTTGTCCTGAGCTAAACTTTCTCAGCTCAGACAGTGCAAGATGTTGCACTGTTCCACAGACACACACAAAAACACACACTAACTCTTTTTGTAGGGTGGCATTTCTTTTGATCTACATTAGTCTATTTTTTTTTTTTCATTTTTAGATTTCTGGATGA
This sequence comes from Leptodoras nelsoni, assembly GCA_028566375.1. Lineage (NCBI taxonomy): Eukaryota > Metazoa > Chordata > Actinopteri > Siluriformes > Doradidae > Leptodoras > Leptodoras nelsoni. Next base: position 6,545,975 of record JAOVVG010000001.1, read on the forward strand.
AAGGACAGACGTTCCCAAAATGTCATTATATCCGTATCTGTAATTGAACTGATTTCGGTTTAACCTAATCTGTGCATATAAATTATACGGTTTATTAATTTATGTAATTTATGTAAATCTACTCAAACTCAGGAGCTTGTAGTATCCGAAAGTTTTCCCTTGACTTGTATATCAGAGCTCTTGTATAAATGCTCGTCCAAATGATTTGCAAATTCATTCATTCTTTTGTATCCAGTGTGATCAGGCCCACTGTATGTAACTGACCCACAAGGCTATGTTCAAAATTCCATATTAGCACTAAACTCGGTGAAGTGTCATCTTATTATTGCAGCTAACTGAAGTTTTTACTCTGCTAAGTTGCATGAAAAAGCTAATGCTAACACTCAACTATTCAGCGATAGTGACAAAACACACAGAATGTATTATATTCACATTATTGACTATTCACAGTCATTTATTAACAAAGTATTACATTTAATGTCAATCAATATTCTTCTCTCTGTCTCTTAACTGGCTCTGGAGGTTTACTTGACCCAGAACAGGAACTTAGCCGTTTATGCTAGCTGTGCCCTGTAAAAAAGTCATAAAAAGTGAAGCCACCTGAGGTCATTTTAGAAGGAACTGCATCCACAAGTGAATCTGAGAGAAAGGTAGTCACATGACAGTATAGTGTAACTTGTACATTTTTTGCTACTATTAAACAGTAGAGCTAGCATACACCTATGAGAAAGGATTGAGCGTACAGTCTACAAGTATGCCATTTTGAGACTCTTACAGTTCAACATCAAAGGCATTAAGTAGTGACTAATGACTCTAAAGTGTACAGAGCAGGAAAAACAAACAGCATGTAACTGGCCAGTGATGTCAGATGTATTCTTACACAGCAATTGTTCATATTGTTCTCCGCTCTGCCCAGGTGCTTAGACCTCATTGAGCAGCACACTGAGATGCCCCTAGGAGTAGTGGTTTGTAGGCGGGCAGGGAAGAGCTCAGAGCTTAATTTGGGTATAACTGAGGAGTCATGCAGCGAGTGGTGCAGTTGCTCTGGGTCGGTCCACTTTTGTGTTGCCTATCATAAAATCGACGTGGTGTCTAAATTTATATTTATGACATTTAGCTCTTATCCAGAGTGACTTACAAGAGTGCTTAGTCATTAACTTGGAATATCCAATGCTAAGACTGGTAGACCTGAATTCAAGGTACTTTGAGCTATAATACTGCTAGAATTTTAGTCCCAGAACCCAAGTATACCTAAACTACACAAAACCAGTGAAGAACTAGACATAGGTTATACAATAACTGCTATAAGTGCGGACACAGCTTTGAGTTAGTGCTCATTCAAGTGCTCTCGAAAGAGACGGGTCTTCATTCGGCGTTTGAAGACGAGCGACTCCGCTGTTCGGACACTCAGGGGGAGTTCATTCCACCACCTTGGTGCAGGACAGAGAAAAGTCTGGATG
>JAOVVG010000001.1:6672062-6685111 GCA_028566375.1 Leptodoras nelsoni
ATATGTCATTCCCAAGACCAATTGACGCTGTATTGGCCACAAAAGGAGGTCCTACACCATACTAATAAATTATTGTGGTCTAAAATGACAGTTTTAGTCTAACCCCTGTATATGTGTGTGTGTGTATATATAATATATATAGAGACAGAATGTTTGTGGGGTTTTTTTTTCTACATAAATTCAAGAGAAAGAAAAATGAAGTGCTGGAGGAAACGACAGCTTATAGCTGTCCGCCTGTAAGTGATAACAGGAACTAATTTGTTTCAGATGTGCTACAGCATCAAATGTAACTACAGAACGTGCTAGAAAATGATTAACATCGGGGTGGAAACACTAACTTTCAGACGGCATCACATGAACACCGTTCTGCCTTCGATCATTTTCCTATAATATGTCCCGTTGTGTTTCTGCCATACTTCATTCTTTAATATTTAGTTGTCATGACAGAAACTACACTTCTGAAACTGCACTACGGAAATTTCACCGTCTCTTTTAAACTCTGATTAAAGCCTCGTTTCTAAGCTGAGTCCTAACCGGACAGGCCGTAGTGTTGTAGTTAAGCGGTACGGCTTGTGCTTGGCTGTGAAAGTCCTCTCGCGGTTAAAGTTTCTGAGCCCGTTAGTGTCCGTATTGTGGAAAAGGGGAGCACAGAGGAGTATTATGTTACTCAGTGGTTCAGAAGGTCTAATTTCACTGAGCTCTGTGGGCCGGACAGGATGATGGATGTACATTAAGTGCCGGTTCATGAATATTAAAAGAACATGCTAGTTTATTATAAGTATCACATACTGATAAATACTGAATGGAAGTGTTTAGAGGTGGAAATATCATGCTATATAGCTGCATCCTGTATACAATATGGTATTCATTTATCAAGTGTGTGCGTGCCTGTGTGTGTGTGTGTTTGACTGTGTGGTTGTATGGATGGATGGTTAAATTATACATAGAGACACCTCCTTGTGTTTACCAGGCTGCTAGAGACACCTGCTCCCTCCTCACTCGCTCCTGCACATGCATGCACACACCTACCTCCTGCTCACACCTTCACTAGAACAACAAATTAAAACAAACGAAACAGTTCTCACGCACAAAAACACCTTGGTGTCTGTATGCCGTCTTATTTACATTTGTTACTTGCCATTTTATCCCAGGATTTAAGTCTACAAACAGTTACGTTCTAAAGCACATGACCACTGAAATACCACATGCATGATGCAAATGCACACCAGTTTCACAGTTAGGTGTCTGTTTGTTCTGATGTGCTTTTTCATCGTTTAACTTTAGAGTTTAACATTTAAAGCAACTTTATAGGCATGAATTCCACCAGTTGTGGAGAAGAAGAAGAAGACTGATTTGAGCTCACAGGAGTTGTAAGATCTATATTGACTTCAGAATTAGACTCTTAATTGTGACTCAAAGCCTTTTGTTCTCGCCTGAGTTTCTGTAGAAACACCTACAATCCTTTTGGGGATCAGCATTTGTGGGTGGGCACATAGTTGCAGAAGTGAAACAGTGAAAATGTTGCATACACACACACACACATATAGTGTGACTGGTACCGCATGCGATTGCTGGCCCCAGTTGGACAAGAGAAGGGGTGAATTTGAAATAGCCCTTGACTGAAGATATAGTGCATAAATCAAGTGTAATGGCTTTTGTAATGCACTGCATAGCTTTTTTTTATAGTTCTGATATGTTATAATGTAGTTAAATTAGCCGTGTCTGTTTACAAGGTCGCTTCATGGTTTGCAACAGGATGTGGGATGGGTCGGGTTGGCCCATGTCCGTTCAGTCACAGACATACCATCTAGTGACCAGAAGCCAATTTATTTATTAGACAAGTACTGTACAGTTTCACATAACAACTATGCGCTGTCCTGAAGAGTGCAGTTCAGTTCAGAGTTTGCTCCATTTTGAAAGATGATGTTGCCGTGTCATACAGTTAATTGCTTTATAATTGTTTCCAAGAAGCAAGGCCTTGGAATGTTAGATTTTTAAAAAGTATACTGTTCAGTAATTTGGGAAATGAAGATACTAATTGTTGTAGTTTTGCAAGTGGAATGTTTGCCCGTTCTTGCTGTGTGCAAGACTCAACAGTCCGTGGTTTCTGTTGTTCATGATGCTCCATACATTTTCAATAGGAGACAGATCTGGACTGCAGGCAGGCCAGTCGAGCCACACTGCTGTAACTCGGGCAGAACGAGTTTCTGGAAAAACATGTCTTGATGGCAGCATATGTTAATCCAAACTACCAGTATAAGCCTAATCATCAATGGTACCTTCACATACTGTATATGCAGATCCCCATGCTGTGGACACTGATGCACCCCCATGCCATCACACATGCTGGTTTTTGCACTTTTCATTGGTAACTGTCTGCGTTGTCTTTTTCATCTTTGACACATAAAATCTTTAACACATAAAAGAACAAGCTGAAACTTGGACTCGTCTGACCACAGAACAGTTTCCACTGTCTTTCAGTCCGTCTCATATGACTTCATGACCAATTAATATCTGGCTTCCTCTTTGCATAAAACAGTTTCAGGTTGCGTTTCTTGGTTCAGTGGTGGACTGTGTTAAGTGACAATGATTTTCCAAAGTACACTCTAGCCCATGTAGCTGTGTCCATCATGGTAGCATGATGTTTTCTCAAACAGTACCTCCTGAAGGCTCGATGGTCACACAGACTTTGCTCGATTATGAAAGATAATTTTGCTGTGTCATACAATGAATTGCTTTTTGTAAATAGTTTCCAAGAAGCAAGGGCTTGGAAATTGTCATCTTCAGAAGAAAAGGGTTTTTTTTTCCTTAAACGTTTCCTTGTTTGGGAGTCGGTTAATATAGTTGATTATTCATTCTGCTGATTGAATGTTGGATGGTAGCCAGAGTTTGTACTGTACAATGGATAATCTGGACCAGAATGATATTAATGAGGTAATACTGGACTTAATACTGGAAAGAAGTATAACTCTGGAGCAACATTAGCTGGGGTAGATTGTATATTCGTAACCGCTTCAGAAATTAAGTTCTCCACTGAGCAGTTTTTGGCAGCGAGGTTGATGTTTTGCTGCTGGGTAAAGTCCTAGGAAATGAATGGTCCCTGAGGACAATGAAATCTACAGAAACTGTAAACTGAATTACAAAGGATGATTTGAAAAATTTTTTGAAACATGTTGCACCACCGTACCACCCACCAGCTAGTCATATACTAGTAATATCAATAGGTCTTGAAAACTCTAGCTGATACATATTGATAGGTTTGACATTCACTCCTGGGGTTTTACTGAAAAGGTCTGCTTTTGCTAATGACGCAGAAATGTCCAAGTAATAAAATAAGTATGAGGCACTGGCTTGACTGTTTTGTAGGCAAGAACAGCAGTATTGAAATTATGGCTGTGGTGGTAGGTCAAAACACCTTGTTCATGTCATTCTTGTGAGATATGAGCACCGACATTAATCACATTTTAAAGCTAAAAAGAAAGATACAAAGTTGTTGGTTGAAAGGGTTGGTTGTTTAATTTGTGGTGATGTTTGCTGGAAGTGGATAGTGGTGTTTATTTCTGTTTTTTTATTAAGATTGCATCTTGGTGATGGTTAGTGGTGTTGTTTGTTGGTTGTTGATTGTTGGTGTAATTGGTGGTTAGTGGTGTTTATTGGTTGTTGGAGATTGTTGGTGTGTAGTAATAGTAGTACATTTTGCATCTTTATGACTACATTTTTTAGTCATTGTTAGTCAATTAGCATTTTGCCCTTTCTTGATTTTTTATTTTTTTGGTCTGCATTTCATTATCACCTTCTATGTTTACTGTTTTGTGTTGGTGCAGACCTTAAAATAGTGACAGGGTTTCAGTATGACTTGAAGTGCAGTTTGTAAGATTCACTAGCCCTCTGTTAGTGGAGGGATTAGCTGAGAACTCCGATGTAGCCGATGTTGCAAGCTGACGCAATTTCCTTTTCAAAACTGCCCAAAGTGTGCAATTGGCTTCTACGCACCAGATACTGCATAGTATATACATGTTAACTGACTTAACCTTGTTTACTCTGCTTGTTACATCTTCCTTCTCACTGTACAAAGACACTTGTTTCATATGGATAATGCAAAACTCTGAGTCATGAGAGGAACTGGGCAAATTTCAAATCCTAGATTGTATCAATCAGAACTTTCTAATGACTAATTGCTGGTGTTTCCAGATTTCGACAGAATTTTTTCTGTTATTAAAAACTCATGCCTGTTTGGCTAGGTGTGCCATGCATTTGGTGCTTTCAGGAAGTTCTTGCAAAATGGCTCCCAATTGGTTGAGTCGGGTATTTACGAGTGAGCTGGGTTGGTTCTCTTGTTCTTTTGAAAGAGTGGTTTGAGCAAATGCACAAATCTCTCAGCACCGTCTCTGAATGTTTCCTTTGTTGTGTAGTGCAGTATTTTTAGGCTCCAAAACAGCCTCTTTGAACCGTGTTCCTCAAGCAACCGTTTCTGTTTCTTTTGCTTTGAAGTTGATGGCTCTTGTCTGGAGAAAATGTCTGGTGGAATGTGGCTAACCATTCCCTTCATTTCGTCATCTGGCTAAAGAAAAACAAGTTCTTGTCTTTGGATATATCCATCTTACTACTTCAAAGCCATTAGGAAACATTGTAGATATCAGAGCAGACTCAACGAGTTTTGAATGAGTAGAACCTGCTGTCTGTGTAACACTCAGCTCTATTACAATGAGCCTTTGCACAATTGCAGAACCCAATCTGCAAGTTTTGAAGGCGTGATGTGAAGTAACCTGGACTGAACACTTCATCCCGGGAGGTTACTGAGTGTATGCACATGTGGGAGGTGCTTTCTGTGTATTGTATTACTGAATAGCTCGCTTTTACTCGTATAAATGCCTCAGCCAGCAGATCGCATTGAATTCATAACATCTACTGCATTTTGTTCTTCCGTACGAGTCGTTCCATAAACTCAAATGCTGTTTGAGCTTCTGTATGCATGTTTCCAGGCCCTGCTGGTGTTCCAGCTGCTAAAAGAATAATGAGTATTGCTGATCATGAGCATGCTGATCCTGTTCAGTTTAAAGCAGAGAAGCTGGAGGGGAGAAAGATGGCCAGAAGAAGGTGAGGTGAGGGTTCAGAGAAGGTATTTACTAATACAACGAACAGCTTCCGTTGTTAAGTCCAGAAGGTTTTCTGGTGGAAAAACTGACTTGATGTTGGCTTTTCCATTCCCTGTGATTTAACAGTTTCAAATATAGTGGGGGAAAAAAATGCAAGCCAGCAAGCTGAGAAACAAACAGACAGCTGAGCTCCACTATCCTGATGGAACGAGCTTATCAGAGTTTGTGCGAAGTAACTAAATTTATCCCGCTTATGCATCAGCCGTTTCTGGCCGGCTCCAGTGTATAATCTGCACTCGTTACTGAACGTCATTGCTGGCTGTAGACATCGCGGACAGAATATTTTTCCATTCTCTGCTTTTAGTTTAGTCTACAAGTTTGTGATGCTTTGTTGCATTTGCTGATGAAACTTTCCACCCTTTCTTCCACGAAACGCTGATCCAGTGTAGTAGATTTACACATTTCGTTTACTTCAAGGACGGTGACCTCCGATATATCTTTCCACTTCAGTTTATTAATGTTGACCCATGTATATCCCATCCTCGCTCTGTAATGGCAACTCCAATATATCTGTTCATTTCAGTTCTTGACTAATGCCTAGGCACCAGTACAATATTTATACACTTGTAACCAAAGTTGAAAAAGTGACACACCAATACCTGTAATATTAGAACAACCGCATTAATAATAAACCTTCCAATCGTTACTGTGAGAGCTACTTTTATATTCAAAACACCTTCTGAAAAATCACTCAACAGCCCTGTCATATTAACCCGTTTGCTTATCCTTAATACAAGCCTTGGCAAAAATGATGGAATAACCACATTTGGAGGATATTCAGCCATTTTTTTTCTTAGTAGCAAATAAACAAATTACAGACATGACACAAAATATTTTAATGAGTAAGAGAACGTTCTGGCTTGTGTGAAATACACTTTAAACAAATTGTTGTTTTAATTAATGGTATATTTTATTTCTGTAATGAATGGAGGAGACGCTGATGCAGAACAAAAGTCACATTTAATGAACAAACCGAGAAAAACAGGACAGTAACATGGAATGAGGAGGATGAGACGGGAGGCAGGGCGACGTCCGGGGAAGCGGGCGTCGTGAGGAAACTGCCGGGAGATGAAGCACGGAGGCGCGGCGCTTGGAGCGCTGAGGCGCAGTGCTTGGAGGTCTCCAATCAAATCCAATCAGTCCAAACCAATACTTCCCGCCACAGTCCAGAAGAGAAGACCTATAAATAGGGAAGTAGGCGGGACTAGAGCAACAGGAAACGGAAGTGGGCGTGGTCTCGCGGTTCCTAACAATTTCTAGATTAAGTAGAGGGGAAAAAAATGCATATTTTTTTTTTGTTGTTGCTCCTACTTGGGCTTTTATGACAGCTTGAATCCTTTGAAGCAGACTTCGGTAAAGAAAAACAATATTCTCCATCAAGCTGCTTCCGACTTTCTCGACCAGCAGTTGACAGATTGGCTTTGCAGGACGGAGCCTTGTCTTGGAACAATTTTTCCAAAAATTTCCTTCATGAACCGAGATCCGGATTGTTTGCTGGCCGTGTCACTGAGTCGATAAGCCTTGAAGAAAAGCCTGAACAGTCTTTGCTCTGATGATCTTCCTGAAAAATGACTTCATCACCACCAAACATATTTTCTATCCATGGAATGAGAAAAATGTCCAAAATTGCCGTCTCCCCTGGTCTTTTACCAGGCATGCAACGCCATATCGTAAATGAGTGGGGAAATTTCACGGCACCAGACAAAACATCCAGCATCATCGCCTTGGCTGGTGTAATTATTTTTTATTCATAACTCAATATCCATTTCATCCAATGATCCACACTCCCAGATCGCTTCTCTCTAGCCCACAGTAACCTTTTTTCTTCTGTGTGGATGTTGTGCTGGTTTTCAAGTGGCTCGTCATAAACACTGACTCTAGTTTCTGCCCATTTGTTTTTTTTTTTGTTTTGTTGTACATTTTTTAGTCTGAAGGCATATTGCTTTGAGGTTTCTATCTTGATGTATTGCTGCTTTCCTTGGTCTACCTGCATGTTTTCCTTTTATAATCTCCTCATTTTGTTTATACTTTGCACCAGAGTTTACACATGGCTGACTGGGAACAGCCAACATCCATGTTGGACTTTGTTCACGAAGGAGTTTTATGATCCTTTTCTTTCTGTCTTTCAGTGGACACCTTTCTTGTAGAGGCTGCATTTTCTTTTCAATTTTCTAATAAGCATTTTGAAGACTTGTGCCAGTATTTGTTTTAGAAATGCAAATTCCAGTGTGATTTCATACACTTGTTTCATCAAGCCCAAATATTCAGCCATTAAACAAAAATTCTTGGGTCATTTGAATCTCTGGCTGAGTGTTTTGTTTCCATCCTTTTTGCCACGGGATGTATGAGCCATTTTCTAGAACAACAGCTTTTGCTGAAGAGAGCTTGAGTCTGTGTAATGAGCACTGAGAGCTTCTGGTAAACGTAGGAAATGTCGTCACCTCCGACAGCTCTGTAAGACGGTCCTACTGTATGTCCAGCTGCTCTGCTTCTGCTTCTGCTAAATGCCTCTTTCTTTCCGTTTGTAACCTCTGTGGAATTCATAGCCTGGCTCTTTGCAGTCCCAAGAGCTGCATCCATTAGTGTCAATGACAGAACATAGCTTTTTTTTATATATATATATGTGTGTATATATACACATATAATTAAATACTGTTTCTAAGTCATTGTGGGGCTGATGCTTAAACAGAACCTCTGAAATATAATAAACGGTGAAAGAAAGCAGATGATGCGCTCGATAATATTGCCAGGAATGTCAAGTGACGGTGTTGGAAAGATCTGACCAGCTGCAGATGTTCGAGAGGAATAATCCCAGGTGTTCAGCATCTTGAGAGACTCCAGGCACTCCTGCTGATGGAAGAGCATGAACCGTATCAGCTGGTTATTAGAATGAAAGTCATCATCGTGTTCAGGATTAAGCGTATATTATTTGTCATTCCACATATCTCTCAAGGTGTGTGTGTGTGTGTGTGTGTGTTTGTCTGTGAAATGCCTGGTGATGGAGCGCAGCTCGTTTAAGAGGTAATAAGAGTGCATCGTGTTTGCCGGAGGTTGCCGTTAGCAACAGGGTCTGGACACCAACTCCGCACAAAAATAGGCATTAACCTTTTTCAAATTAAAGTGTTTTTTTTTTGTCACCCTTCAGCTCCTATCTACACATTTTTCTTGCCTTGTTTGTGCTTCACGACGTTCTCGATCCAGCACATCTGGCTATGCTTCGCTAGAGATTCCACCATGGCACTTGAAGAGACCACACACTTAGGTTTGTCTGGAGCTGGATAATATGCACGCATAGAGCATGTATAATTCACACCCACGTGCTGTATTCGGGCTGTAGCATGATTACGCACTATAGCTGTCATTGACCTTCTCTGAAACAGTGCCTATATACAGTAACAGAACAGAAAACTAAATCAAATGACCCTTCTTGCAATATTTATCAGGATCGGAGCGCTGTGAACCGACCCATGCCCAAAAATGAGCAGAGAAAGTGACGACTGTAAAACACCAGTGGGATCCTGATGCGTGAAAATTGACTTAAATGGTCTAGAATACGTTAATAAGAAAACCTTTTTTTTCCACACAAAATTCACATGACTAAAGTATTTCCCGAAGCCGGAAGAAAAGCGTGAGAGTAAGTGGTGTGTGTGCTGTGTGTGTGTTCATACATTCCTCTCTCCAAAGAGCAGACACCAAAAATAACTCCATAACCTTCAACCTGTCCCCAGAGCTAAACTAGAGTATTACCATATTAACCATACTAACTATATTACTAAACCTAAAAACACGCATTACACCCCAGATGTTGAAAGAGTGAGTGCGTCTGTAATAAGGAGTCCGCATCGTTCAGCTAGGAAACAAGTCTTCGTTACAAGACCGCAGATATTTATCGTCCTGAAGCAATGTCAGACAAACAAGACAAAATTGCTGCAATTCCAGGACCATTGTTAGAGCGTGTATGGGCAAACCTGTGAGACAGATCGGAAATGCGCGTGCTCATTGAGGGAAGTCGTCTGAGTGATATAGTCTTTCAAAAGTTACCAGTAACATTTACTAGTAATGGTGTTATTTCTTTTCAAACGTCGTCAGGTCTCTCAGGATCGTCGTGTATAATAAAAAATATCCTTTAATAAATAAACCGGTCGTAACCAGTTTGATTTTAAGCAGTCGTCTAAATGAAAACCATGAACAGTACAAAACCTCTCGAGTTAAAGCGAAACCTTTAAATCCAAATGTATAACCCTTTTCATTTATGGATGAAAGTGATGCTAGGAAATCTTCAAGCGGTAATCCGATATCCAGACCCCTTTATGGTAATCTGCTCTTCCAGCGAACAGGATTTCGGCTGAAATGTAACGTAATTTAACACGGCTAAAGGATCTTCCTGTCCTGGTCCGTTCCCCTCACAGCCAGAACAGTGTATAATCCTCGTGACTGAAGTGGTTTGTTTAACTAACACACACACAGCTTTGTCCAATGTTTTGTCTGATCAGTATAAGACTGCTTTTGTTTGTGTCTGTGTGTGTGTGTGTGTGTATGTGTATATATATAAAGTGCAGCGTGTCCAGCCGGATGTTGGCTTGAGAGCCATAATCACATCCTGTTAACCAATTAGGATAGTTTGCTCTCTCTTTCTCTTTCTCTCTCTCTCTCTCTCTCTCTCTCTCTCTCTCTCTCTCTCTCTCACACACACACACACACTGCCTGATCTCTGTCTGTTCCCTGGTCAAACAGAGAGCAGGGTGGATCGTTTACTTGTGGTGTCAGCGTTCAGATGAAGTTTTCCTGAATGTTTGGCGTTCAGATCAGCGATAAGCCGCGTTCCTTGAACCGTAACGGAAAGGAATCATTGGCTCTTGCAGAATTCTAGCATGCGAATAAAGAGCACGCAGGGTTCCTTCTTTCATTTCGGAAGCCTTTATCTTAAGCTAGAACTAACACGTAGCTATATTAAAACCACTTTTTTTACGGAGCTGTACAAGCTGGCATTAGCTTTCAGAAATGAATAATTAAAGGTTCGCTAGGGCAATAGAAGAAATTGGGGAAAAAAAGATTTTCCAGGATTCAGATCAGGAAGAGAAGACGTAGCAAAAACTGAGGAAATGAGGACATGATTATTCCTGGCAGGGTTCCTTAGAAAAAAAACAGAATTTAGCCGGAGTGTTTATAATGTAGAGCAAGTCGAGAAATACGGTGTCGTGTTATAAATGTTGTATAAAAATCATGAGCTTCATTTTGTCCATAGTGACTGGATGATACTAGTCATACGTATTAGGGCACATGGGTTCTTTTGGTAAAAGTAGTATGGTTTCAAAATATGAGAATTATGGATTTTACTGTAGAAGTAATGTAATATAGGCTGAAGGCACAAAGATTCTATAATAATAATAATAATAATAAGAAGAAGAAGAAGAAGAACAAATATGCTAAAAACACGAAATCCAAGCAAATATAAATATAAAATAAAATATAAATACATGCAAATAAAAAATAAATCAGAAAACAGAGGTTTAAAAAATTTAGTAAATTGAAAAAAATATTTTTTATATTATAATTATATATGATATATGTAAAATATAATTATGTGCAGTAAATCCATTTTAGGCTCATAAAGTGCCACTTCAGCCACATCTTTTCTTGGTGAACAAATGCACAGGTTTATTTTTTTTATTTAAAATTTGTTATTGTAATTTTAATTCTTATTTCATGAGTCATTCCTTGGAATTTAAGCCATATTGGGGTAAAATCTTTCTTTTCCATGAAAAGGCTATTTTTGTCTCTTGATCAGTACACTATGAGCTTCCTGCTCCAAGAATTTTCTATTTAGAATTTATATTATATTCATGATTTATTTTCTCCCTGCCATTTTATTCCACTAAATAGGGTTCAGACGTACAGTACTGTACAAAAGTCTTAGGCACCCTATAGACTCACACAGTTGTTCACAAAGTGGTGAACCTCACCCCATCCTTGCTTGTGAATGTCTTTTGTTGCCTGTGTCCCAACTGTTTTGGAACAGTGCAGGCATCAAATTCAAAATGAGTGAATATTTGCAACAAAAAAAAACAATAACGTTTATCTGTTAAAGTTTATTAAATATCTTGTCTTTGTAGTGTATTCAATTGAATATGGGTTGAAAAGAATTAGGAAATCATTCTATTCTGTTTTTATTTGTTTTACACAACGTCCCAAGTTCATTGGAATAGAGGTTGTAATTAAGCAGAGACAGAAACAAGTTATCGAAGATCCATCGTTTCTCTGGAATTCCTCAGACGTGTACACAAAGGTGGTGAGTTCTTGGAAGTGGTTTGAGATTTCAGCTTTCAGGGGACGTGCTGCCACGTTATTGTCACTGAAGCAGAACCAATTGTGTTTAATTGTGAATAGAAATTGCTCAGAGATACTGCAGTTCAGACTAATAATCGACTCAGAATAAAACTGTCGTTTAAGCTTGCAGGGTTTCAAAAATGTCTATTTATTAACTCTCTCTCTGTCTCTCCTTCTTTCTTTTGCTTTCTCTCTGTGTACGTGTGTGGGGCAGTGGTGCCTTCTCTGAGGTTGTCCTAGCCGAGGAAAAACGGACGAGGAAGTTGGTGGCGATAAAGTGTATTCCGAAGAAAGCACTAGAAGGGAAAGAGAACAGCATCGAGAATGAAATCGCCGTTCTTCACAAGTGAGTAACTATGTTTCTTCATGCTACTCTTATATACACACACACACACACACACACACACACACACACATGTGCACACACACATACACATAGAGATCTATACTTGTTTTCCATCCCACACACACACGGATCCCTGCACACAAACTCACACTTGCACAACTGAAATTACGTTCAGTTATTTATAGTTACAGTTCAGTTAGCTGCATTGCATCATGGGAGGTCAGGGAAGGAAAATCACTATCAAAAAGAGGTCATGTCTGCCAATATTGTGACGCATCAACAGACTTGCTTGTGGTCCGACCAAGTGAAGCCTGATCCTCTGCAGAACAGAGCCACAAAACAAAACGTTCAAGAATAATGACTTCATCTGAAATTTGTGAAAAATGATAATATTCATTAAAACCCTAATTGCCTTGCGCCTATGCTGCCGGCTAGGCACCGGCTCTCCCGTGACCCTGAAAAGGAATAAGCGGCCAAGAAGATGAATGAATGAATTAATTAAACCCCTAATTGTATATTATTTTATCAAATTATATATCAGTTGATAATGCGTTTCACAGTATTTTTACAAACAGCTTTCACTGCTGTTGATGCATGGAGCAGCCATCGAGGATTTCGAAGTCCGGGTTGGTGAGGTTCCCCTTGGCTTGCAGAGTCGGAAACTCGACTTTAGGGGACGTTCAGATAAAAATTTCCAACTGGGACCTCGGACATTCCGACTTTCCAGGTCAAATGGAACGCACCATAATTAAACATATACACTGGTATGACATGATGATCTAGGGTCGTCCTAATTTCAGAAGCTTTTAAAAAAAAAAAGAAAGGTGTAAAGGCTGCAGTTTGTTTGGTCTGGGGATAAAACCACATTTAATCACGAGTTCTGTGGTAATGATGATTCATTATGATACATGATCACGGTGCATTTCCTGTAAGGCGCAAGGTGTAAACCAATTACCAAGTAAACAGGACAGGAAGAGAAAACAATGAATATGACGAACAAACTGCAACCAAAACACGATTAAATAGGACACGATGATCTAGGGTCGTCCTAAGTGCCATTTTACAAATTGGACTTGGTATGCTAACATTTTGAAATATTCCAGGGAATCACATTCAGACAAGCCAAGAAAGTGAATGAATTATATATACAGGGGTTAGACAATGAAACTGAAACAGCTGTCATTTTAGTGTGGGAGGTTTCATGGCTAAATTGGACCAGC
>JAOVVG010000001.1:6751444-6764403 GCA_028566375.1 Leptodoras nelsoni
GCTGGTCCAATTTAGCCATGAAACCTCCCACACTAAAATGACAGGTGTTTCAGTTTCATTGTCTAACCCCTGTATACTTTAGGCAAAGTTTGTTACGATCTAAGATGGATAACGATTATTAATGTAGCCTAATTAACACCTGTTAAGCAGAGCGATACGTGTAGGGTTAAAAGTCCCAGTTCTGTTATACGTTAATATCAGCACTCACAGAATGTCTCTCATCCAATCAAATCACTCGTTCAGAACTAACTGTTGTATATTCAAAGATGTTCAAAGAGAATGAGTAGGAGGTCTTCTGGCATATACTGTACTGCCCAGAGGAATGATCTTCCAATCAGGAAATCAAGAAATCAATTAATATTGCTTTGCATGTCAGTGGCTGTATTGAGAATCTTTATAGGACAGCTTATGGAAAATCATTCAGGATAGCACTGAAAAGTTTGTAAGAATTAGAAACAAGTTAGAAAGATGTATGAAGGTGTTGTACAGAAATAAAATCAGAACCAGAGGAAATATTTGCTTCATTTATTGAACATTTTTAACAGCCTATTTCATAAACTAAAAAGAAGATAAACGAAAATAGAATATATTATATTAATAGAGAGTAAAATATAACAAATACAGAACCCATATTAGTTTTTGTATAACGGTTACTGTACATTGTCCTGTATTGTGATCATTTATCAATATCCATGTACCGAGATCCATGTGCAAGACCCGGACACGACCGCATAGGGACAAAAGTGAACAATGGCAGTTGCTTTTGCATTTTCTTTGTAGCTTTAGCACCATATATCTACCGTGGAGAAAAATTCATCTGAAACTGAAAAGACAAATTAGCAGCATTATTTATTTACTTATTTATTTATTTATTTTTCATTTTACAAAAAGCACCAAGGTTGGCAGTACCTTGTCTACATTAAGTTTATTATGAGAATCTTATCCATGCAGGTCACACAAAAAATATATATCAATCAATCATATCCTGGCTATAATGCCAACCAGTATGAATAACATTAATTATATCTAATGAGAAATTAGGCGTATTAAGTTTAGAGTCAGTAACCAACAAAATGTTAGTTGTATATAGGTAGAGATATAAAAGACTTCGAAAAAAGATGTTCGCTATGCTTTTTGTAATATATATTCACAACCCGCAGTGTGATCCTGTTTGAGTGTGTGTTGGTACTGCATGTGGAGTTCAGCTCCTTACATCCAGCAGCGCAGAGCTTTCCTGGCCTCAGGCGCACTTTCAACTGTTACACACACAATTTCTGCCCCAGGGCTACATACCTGAACCTTCCTGCCTAGAACCTCCGAAAGGGGTCTGAAAGAGAATGATAGAGAGAGAGAGAAAGATGGTGAGAGAGAGAGCATGCATTACATCATGCAATCATATAACTTAAGCCATTTGTGCCAAAAAGGCACAACTGAATTGAATTTGAGCTCATTTTCACGGATGGCTAAGGTGCTAAACTGTTATGAGCTGAGGTACAGTACAGTGTAGCATATCTGAGGTAAACACTCAGCCATGTTTTTATCACTTTCTCTATTTTTCGTTTAACCAAAGATCACTTGATAGACAATAATTAAACGAGCCAACATATAACTCTAGCTGTCTAGGCTGCAATTATAGTTACAAACACACACATTTTAGCTAATGCTACCTACAAATATACCTGTATTTATTGTGTTTATGAAAAAAAATCCTACCACTCTATTTTGATTCCTCATGACTTAAAAGTACAAATAAAATAGAATTTTCAATAGAGTTTCCAATACTGAACAACCCAGGAAACTTAGTGGTTAGCAGTTCATGTTAAGTATAGTATATGTTAATTACAGTCTTATCTCACCACAGGAAGTCCTTTCTAAGGAATTTAGCAACAAAACTGAGAGAAATTTTGCTATTCCTGTCAGCTATTTCTTGTTTCCATGGCCACTGTGCTTTTACATTATTGGTAATAGAAATTTGAATAGCTTTATCCTACCTAGCCAAAAAAACTTAGCCTCGGTTAACTAGCATATGCTTGGGCTTTGCATTTCTCAGTTTATGCTACCTACAAATATAGCTGTGTTTATGGTGTTTATGAGAAAACTCCACTCTATCTAGACGCAAGTCTATCTTTTTTTTTTTTTTGAAGAAAATCTTAGCTGTCAGAAAGAGAAAATGTAATTTTACCAGAAAAATCTTGGTATATTTCTATGAACAAGATGGCGATATTTTCCCCAGTTGTGTGGCAAGAAACGGTCAGAAAACATTGAGGTAAGAAGCTGCTGTGAGCTCTACTGTTTTGTTTTATGGATTTTATCCCCATTTTCGTCACTTGCCAATTCCCAAATATTAGCTAGCTCCTTTCTTATGCTCTTGGTACGTCCACAGTACACACTTAAAGGAAAGCACTAACTGCACTCTATTCACCTACATGATTGTTTAGTGTTGTGCTGATTAACACATTGATAGTACCACTATCCAGTGGCGCAAAAAGGGGGTATGCAGCATATGCGACGCATAGGGGTGCTGCACTAGATGGGGCGCCAAATCGTTGCCAGAAAATCTGGACACATAGACGGCCGATAATATGTTTGCATACACCTCAGAAAGTATGTAGTTGCACCCCTGCCACTATCCCTTCTTCTAACTAGAGAAATTAATTCTTTCATATTTTCAGTAGTCAATCTTACAATTGCCTGATAACTTCTGCTTAATAATTAGCCTCCCCATTTTTTATCGACAAAAGAAACCAGTCATGGCCACTTGTTTTCTCTTGGCTCACCATACTAAGGATCATGAAGCTCATTTAGATAAAATGGGTGAATTTTATTATGTTAGCTGTTTCCCTGCTGTATCATAGAAAGAGTGCCACTTCAACATATCTTCGTACACCTTCTGATGTCGAAAGCATAGATTCACAGGTAACATTTTAACGCAGCATTTGAATGGCCATTCTTAGCCACAAAGAGCCAGTGTCACTCTAACTTGTTTCCAAGTTTCCAGATCCCATAAGACCTTGTAAGCCGAGCTGGTCACCCCGGTAGACTAAGATTAAACTGCGTTTTTTTTCAGCAGAGCAGAAGATTTATTGTTGGTGTTGTTTGGCCATTAGGTAACATGAAGTCAAACTGTATTGAGAGCGAGCAGGAGAAAGATGGCCTGAAGAACGAGAACGTATTGCTTTAGTTAGTACATCCATGCTAATGGTTTAGTGAGCGTGTGGTGTGAGAGAGAAAGAACAACAGCAAGAGATGGTGAAGGAGCGACCGAGCAACAAGGGATTTCCCTGAGGGCAGATTTAGTTACAGGCTGCTTTTCAGATAATCACAGCCGAGAGGTGAGCAGGAAGAAAGTGAACAAATAGTCTTCTGCGCCTTTCAGGTAGATCACCAAGTCTTCTCAGTTACTGAGTGAAAGCGTTAACACTTACAGCACAGTATATGCCATAATGTAGACCACATGTAGACCAGATGTAGACTCCCTGGGCCAGTGCATGCAAATTTTGTAAAATGGTGAGCTCAGAAATGGTCATGTTTGCATACCTTACAGCTTTTGTGGACTGCAATGTCTTACCTTGAGCACCCCTACTTGTGATCCACCTGGAAAGAGCACCTTTGAGTTCTCTTGCTCCTAAAACAGACGTTTACACCGATGTCAAACATTTTCACTTTGGTTTTTTACATTTTTCTTTCAAGGCACACTCTTTCATGCATCCGGGACTGTCCTGATATACTGCATTCGCATTAAAACCCAATAAACCAAAGCAGACGTGGTGTTGACTGCCAAATTCTGAAGTGCTGACTTAATGCCTAGCACTATAGTATCGTCCCAAGGAAGTGATCTACTTGCACACTGGCTCATAGCAGGTTAGAGTTGGTTTTGTGCCCAGTGATGTAAGCCACACTGCCAAAGGGCTGCTTGTAAAAGCTTGTAAGAGTGTGCCCGGTGTTGCAAAACACACTCACGTAATCAGAGTTGGCCTCCAGGATCTCCTCGGACTCGCTGTTCTCTGAGCTGCAGTCCCCGTTTGCACAACGAGCGGCTCTCTTCTCTCTGCCCGACCTCAAAAAGTCGGCAGCCGAAGACCTTCTGAGCAACGCTGTAGCAGAGATTTCATATTTGTTAAAACATATTGAGCTCGACATAGATTTATGTTTTAAAAAATTCATATATGAGAGCTTTGATGATCATTTGATGATGAGTTGAAAATTATATTTTAAGTATTGGATTTGGGTATATCGGATATTCAGCAAACAAAAAAGCCCAGAATTTAGCTTTAATATGTACTACTTTTTTTTCCCCTAACCATTTTGAAAAAGTGTCTATAGGTCACCATAAATAGTTTTATCCTTAATGCTGTTATTTTTGGCAGCTCTTTTTAATATGAATTATATGCTACTAATCTGTACTTTGGACAGATTTCAGTCTCACTGTACACACATTTCCACTGGACCTAGCTAGAGTTAGAGAAATTAAATATATTCCAATATATTCAAATTCCAATTTCAACACATTTTCAATAAAATAAAACATTTTCAGTCATGTGTAACATATTTTAATAAACCTATAATTGTCCTATGCAGTCAGTGTACAACAAAAGTATAATACTAATACTATTCTTCTAATAATGTTATAAGAATTAATCTGTAGTATGCTAGTATAATTAATGATATATATTTTTAAATATGTATATAATGGTACAACTTCCAAATGAACATTACATACATATAAATATAAAGTAATATTCAAAATTGTAAAAAATATTCAAATGTAAATGCAGCTGCTTGGTCTAACAGGAGTAATAGCAAATAGAAAAGAGGTATCCTTAATTATACTTAGCCAAATTCATAATCTTTGTTCCAGTATTTTCATAATTGTTATGTACTGTAGCAATTGAAGTGTCTCCTTGCCTCTAGACACTTCAGTATTTACTGGACGTAATAACCGCATAAGAAAATAGCTGGCGAGAGTCCACTTTAGCAAGTTCATATCCAGCTCTGCTTAATTGAACAGAAACTTATTAAGGCTTGCTTCCTAGGAAAACAAAAATGATCATTATTTCTTAAAACTCCACGAGATCACTATAACATTGCATTACCTGCTTCACAGAGGTAGGCCATGAGTACCAGGATAAGCACGGATGCAGCCAGCTCTCCCCGTCTTCCCATCTCTTTCTTTTTCCTCAGAGTGCTCGTACACAGTGTCCAAGCTCTACAACTTTGTAGCGTATCTATTCGCCAGGCCCCACCCATCCACTACCTATAGGGGTGTGTCCTCGAGCGTTTCTCCTCTGGTACACCTGCAACTGTAGTGCATTTCCATAACCCCACCCACTGTCCACCAGGGCATGTGGATTGAGGTTCGAAAGATGATTTGTATGGTATTTAACACAGTGACTAGGGGATATTGAACACCAAGCACAAGCCAAGGACATTTAATAGCTGCTGGACATTTTGCTTGGTTTGGGATCATATGCGATGCCAAGGATGTGTGTTTTAAGAAGGTAAAATGCCAAAATAATAATCTTTATTTGTATAGCACCTTTCATACATGCAAACATGCAGCTCAAATTTTTGAACATTTAAAATCATAGTATCATTTAAATAAAAATAAGCTAATGAAAAATAATATAAAATAATATAAATAAAATAATAGAAATTCCTTAAGGAAACGCAGAACTAAAAAGGAAGCTTTTGAGGATCTTCTTAAAGGTGTTCAGGGATGACATTTCTCTGAGCTCCTGAGGAAAAGAGTTCCAAAGCTTTGGGCCATAGTAGCTAAAAGCACCCTCTCCGATCTTTAACCAGGTTTTGGGAATCACCAGTAGATTACTGTTTGAAGACCTGAGAGACCTGACTGGAACATATCTAACAATCATTCCACTAAGGCAATGAGGAGTAAGGCCATGAAGGCACTTAAAAACCATCACCACAACCTTAAAATCTATTCTAAAACTAACAGGTAACCAGTGCAGTGAGTGGAGTGCAGATGTAATATAATCCCTCTTTCTCCTGTGGGTCAGGACCCTAGCAGCAGCATTCTGGATTCGTTGTAGGTGTGAAATAGAGCTCTTCGGGAGAGCAGATGAAACAATCTAACCTTGATGTGATAAATGCATGGACAAGTTTCTCACTATCAGCAGGAGAGAGCATGTCTCGGACCTTAGAGATATTTCGAAGGTGAAAGGAAGCTGTCCTGCATGTAGTCATAATGTGAGATTTAAAGCTGTGTTCATTATCAAAAAGTTCTTTAACACATTGTTTGGCCTTCAGGTTCACTTGGTCTAAATATGTCTGAACATCATATCTTTGTGAATCACTACCAAGTACAAGAACCTCAGTCTGTTTAGCTGCAGAAAATTGTTAGACATCCATGTCTGTATATCCCCTAAGCACTTCAACAATGAGCTAATTGATTTTAGAGCTTTAGGTTCTAAAGAAATGTAAAGTTGAGTGTCATCTGCATATTGATGATAACTAATGTCATGTTTCTTAATGATATAGGGTAATGGAAGCATGTAGAGGTTGAACCGTAAAGGCCCAAGAACTGATCCTTGGGGGACCCCACAAGTTATTTTTTGATGTGTGGAGGAGGAAGTACCTATTGCAACATAATAATCATGCCTTTCTAAATAAGATCTAAACCAGTCTAAGACTAAGCCACTAAGGCCTACCCAGTTCTGGAGGCGAACAAGAAGGATTACATGATCAACTGTGTCAAATGCAGCACTTAAATCCAGCAGAAAAAGGACTGACAGTTTATTCAATCTCAGATTGTTTACGACCTTAACTAGTGCTGTTTCAGTGCTGTGGAGGACTCGGAAACCAGACTGAAACGGGTTGTTTATTTGATTAGCGTTACGATAATCATTCAGCTGGATTGACACAACATTTTCAATGATTTTACTGGGAAAAGGAAGATTGGAAATGGGTTGATAATTATTAAGAATTGTGGGGTCAAGATTTCTGTTCTTTTATCCACTGCAGTTTTACATTTACATTACATTTACATTTATGGCATTTGGCAGACACCCTTATCCAGAGTGACTTACATTAATCTTATTTATACACCTGAGCAGTTTAAGGTTAAGGGCCTTGCTCAGGGGCCCAACAGAGGCAGCTTGATGGTGGTGGGGCTTGAACCCCCTACCTTCAAGTCAGTAACCCAACACCTTAACCACTGAGCCACCCCTGCCCCCCTGCCCCTACAATTTAAGAATACTAGGGAATTCTCCCAATTGCAGAGACTGATTTACAATTCTTAAAGCATTGTTACATAAAGAACTTAGAACCTGCTTAAAGAACTATGATAGAAAAGGGTCAAGTTCACATGTAGAGGATTTTAGTGATGAAATCAGAAAGTGTTACCATGTCAACTTCTTGGAAACGAGACCTATTGCAGTTAGGGTGATTAACTAATATTGAGGTTGACACGCTGGTACTGCTAAGTATATTGTGCCTTATACTGGTTATCTTATCCCTAAAAAATGTTGCAAACTCATCACATGTTTCAGCTGGGACAATTTCAGGAAAGACACTGAAGGTAGGGTTTGCTAACTGGTCTATATTTCTGAACAGGTAGAAAAATAATTTTTACGTGCCGATTTCATTTCACTGTTGTAATTCTTCAATGTCATTTTATAAATATGAAAGTGTACTTCCAATTTTGCCCTTCGCCAACGCCTCTCAGCCTGCCTGCAATCTTGCTTAAGTTTTAAAACAGCTGGAGTGTTCCTCCAGGGCTTCTTAATTCTACCAGAGATCATTTTAGTGACCACAAGATCCACAGTTTCTAACTCTGTGTGTGAATGTTTCGACTAGTTTATTCCCAGTATCTGTGAGGGGAGGAAGGGACTGTATCATGTCTGTGAAGGCCAAGGCAGAACCAGCTACAAAGATAACGCTTTGTTATTGTGTGCTTTTCACTCTGTGTTCTAACAGATGATAACATATTGAAAAATACAGCAAAAATTATCAGAGATTTCAACATCAGCAATTTCAAGATTGTTACCCTCTATACATTTAGAAAGAATCAAATCTAGTGTGAGACCGTGCTCATGAGTTGGACCTGATACATGTTGTATAAGATGAAAAAAGTTGAGCATCCTTATGAATTCAGAACTGATTGGATTTGAAGGTATATCCATGTGAATATTAAAATACCTAGTAATTAGAACATAATCAGTAACTGGCAAAAAGTAATCAGTAAATGGCAAAAAGCCCTATCTGCTAGATGGTAGTCTCATGCTCCTCAAGGCAAGGAAGATTTAAACATCATCATTGAAACATCTTCAAGGCTAGATTTCCAATGCCCTAGTACATTTATCCATATAAAACAGTGACCTCAGTATTATATGGTTCTACCTAAATTAAGAATGAATGGCAGATAGAATGATATATTATGTCTAATGAATTCATTCGTCATCTATCCCAGGATGGGTCACCCAAGACTGGACATTAGACCATTTTCACATAAGGGCGATTTAGAGCCACCAGTCCATCAACAGAGCATGTTTTTGGGAGTTGGGAGAAAACTGGAGAACCCCGAATAACAATGGGTACGATTGATTCCAAGCTAGTTCCCCCACAGGATCTTGGAGGGAACGTAACGATGCACAGTGCTCACGCTGATGTTTGTCGAGGCCCCAGCATTGAATTCTGATGTTACTCGAGGCAGTGTTGCACACGTATCGTATGAAACGATTCTTGCCAGCCGAAGCTGGTCACGTTCACCCAGAGTCTTTTTACAGCCATGCTGCTGTCGTAAGTTCGAGGTTTTGCCGTAATTCTTGTAGTCATAGTACAGCCTTGAAATGGTGATGGGTGAAAATCCAAACTTTGCTTCTACCTCTGAAATGCTGTGACCCTGATGTGATCTCAGGAGCGCCAACTACTAAAAATCGCAAAACCTTCATAACTTGGCATTCTCATGACGGAAAAAGCTCTAGAAGCTTCCATAGATGTCTTTGCAACCTATTGTGTGCATAGGTGGCGCTGATATGGATTTTGCATAGGCGCCAGTACCAGTTTTTCTGCTACTTCAAAACTGTGTATTTAAAACTGTTATCTATTAGACTTACTAGTTTTGGTTAGGTGTCCTGAATGTGCCATACGTCCTTAATCAATGATGTTTTGAACTTTTAAGAATCCTTTCTTTTAATAGTATGGGTTTCAAACTCTTCCAGTGGACTCACTCCATCTGTACCAAGGAGACATATTTCAAATAACCTGAATGACTAAAAACCTTCATAGTCAGGCAAAAAAATAAAAAAATAAAGCTGTCACTGAAGCTGTCAGATGAGCCAGACAAAACACCAAGCGGTATCTTTTCCTCTTTAGATCACACACCTGTTCTGTATCTGGAGCCCGATGCGGTTCGGTTACCTGCTCCAGTTCAGGTCCGCTACTTCAGCCGTGCCATCATTCAGTTCAGGTTCAGCGGCGTCCCACCTCGAACAATTTCTCCTTTGTTCACTAGAGGACAACAGATCGGATCCTGAAGATTTTTTGGGATTATACAGATTGAAGGTGGATAGAGTGGTTGCATGGACAAAGGGTCTTGTGATTTCGGGGTGTAGTGTTACCTGCGCCTCTAATTAAGAAGTCATCGAGAAGCTGGACAGGAGGCAAAGATGGAGACATTCCACGGAGGGGAAAAAACAGTCTATCGAAGAGCCATTAGGATGAAACTGACCATGATAACCCCTCTACAGGAATCTGGGATGTGCCAGGTGTAACACTCCTGCTGGTGTTTGTTTGCAGTGTCTGATGAGGCTGCTGCTTGAGGAGATGACTCTTACAAGCCCATTATTCTCTATGGTTTCACTTTGGAGGCTTGAAACATTCCCTGCACAGGAAGCTGTGATTCTCAAGCCTTGCACTGAAGTCTGGATGGCTGGCAGTTTTTAAAAAGAGCAGTTAAGAGTGCAACCGAAATCGATAGCATGATGGAACACATTTTATATGTAATTTCTTTTAGCGGTGACACAAACAAGTTTTTACTTTAAAAAAAAAAGAAAAAAAGAAACATAATAAAAATAGGAACAGCTTGTGTTAGTATTACTTTTAGTTTATTTTTATATAAAGTAATAACACTTGTCACTATATTACAGGATTGTGTGTTAGTCTATGTGCCTTCATTTGTTGATAACAATCAAAGTGTCGTTGATTTGATTATTTAAATGTACTGAAATAGTACAGAATAAAAAAAAATGTCAGTGTATGGTGCTCGGCAAATTAATATTTTTACAACGTAAAACCTAAATAATAATAACAATAATAATAATAAATAATAATATTTCTATTATTATTGTTGCTCTTAATAATAATAATAATAATAATAATTTTATTATTGTTATTCAGCTGTAAATTTTTAGGTTATTAAACTAGTACAAACAAACATATATCCAAATATAATTTGTGTGTCTTTTCTAAATGATCTCCGGTGTGAGGAAAAAAGAAATAACAAAATAAAATACTGATTTCTGAATATGTAAATGAAAAGTTATGGCCAGGCGTAATCTACTGTGTGAATTCCTGATGCTTCCTGATTATCCTATATTGTGATTTTATTTGACAGTTCTTGCACATACTTTCTCTCTCTCACACACACACACACACACACACACACACACACACACACACACACGTCCTTAACTTATGTCACATATCTATGATGATGGAAATTACATATAGTGATGTAATGATTAAAATGCTGCAACAGTCAGGCACTTTACCTGCACGGGCTGTCCTGTAGCTCTCACAAAGGCACAGAAAAAAAGAGCAGAGACACTTAGGCATCACAAAACACCTGTCTTGAAAAAAATCCTGGGTTGAGACCATCACAGACCTGCCAACCTTCACACATTCTGAGGAGATGCTCACTGTGACGTCATATGATAATATGAAAGTATGAGTTAAGACTCAAAAATCTGCAAAAAGTCTAAAATCAGCAGATATTCATCTCTTACGGTTGACAGTTATTGTAAATGTTAACTGGAAGCCCTGGTCTCTTTCCGATTTTAGAGATATTTTTTTGCCTGTGCTTTTCCATTTTCTTAGTCTGAGTTGGTCAAAAACAGCACAAGCTGAAAGAGCTGGCTTTTACTCCCCCCTCCTTCTGTAAGACTACGCATGACTCCTCATCCAGGTAGGCAGGTCTGCTGTCACTGATTCATTGTGGTACCACAGTAACTAGGATACAGTCTGATTTTAGCAGACATCTTGCACAGACATGCAGCCTTGTAGATATATTCACATTAGAAGTGAGAAAAGTGATTCATTCCATTTATGTACAAAAGTGA
Source organism: Leptodoras nelsoni (assembly GCA_028566375.1). Lineage (NCBI taxonomy): Eukaryota > Metazoa > Chordata > Actinopteri > Siluriformes > Doradidae > Leptodoras > Leptodoras nelsoni. Next base: position 6,762,742 of record JAOVVG010000001.1, read on the forward strand.
CTTGTGCTGATTGTTATACATCAGGGGGAAAAGCATTGTGTTCCAACCACTGATTCCTCAAATGTCTGGGGATGTGCAGTGCACTTGGCAGTTGGGAATCTAATGATATGCATTAATACTGATCGTATACTGTATAAAGACCTGAAGTTCGTCTCCAGCTACATCTGCCTTAGAATAAAAGACTTCCAGAAACAGCCTGAATCCATCAATGTCCTATTTTTCAGCTTTGGGACTCCATCTTCTGTCTTCCGTGTTGAATGTTTGTTTTGGGGACACAAGTTTTGTCCAGCAGAAACATATATTTGTTTCAGAGCAAGTGAGAAAGACATAGAGTGAGCAAGAAGAATGCGGATCTGTTCTGAGCTCGTCCTCTACACCTCTTTCTCTCCAGTGCTCATGAGCGACGTTCTGCGCAGGTTCTCCTTGACCTTGATGAACTCGGGAGCGCTGCGAGCGCACTCCTCCTGACGTTCCTGCTCCTGCTCCAGCTAGGAAACAAACACAGATACACTATTACAAACATTTATATTTAAATGTTTTTTTTGACAGGTAGAGATTGGTACCTTCTCTCACTGTTAGATGGTTCTATCAGAAAGCAGTCAATTCATTTTTTCTAACTTTGAGTATGGAATAACTTTGGCGGCAGACCACCGAATTTTTATGTGAGCAAAAGCAGAGGAATAGATAGCCTTGAGGTAAATAGCATTTAATATTTGGCTGCATATCTCTTGCTTGATCAGTATCTATTCAATATATTGCTCAGGAGGTTATTTGCCTGTACAACCATAGGTCTGGTGATTGACATGGCCAGTCTAAGACCTTCCACTTTCCTTTGTTGTGTTGGCTTTGTGCTTTGGTTCATTGCTGCAGGATGAAGTTCCTCCCAATTAGATTAGATGACTTTCTCTTTAAACTGGCAGACAGAATGTTTGTGTAGACCATCATGAGTTTCAATACCATTAATAATTACTGAGCCCATTCCAGAAGCTGCCATTCAAGCCCAAGCCATGACACTACCTCCTACGTCCTACCTGAAGCCATCAGCTTGTATGTTTTGGATCACTAGCAGATCCTTTCTTTCTCTACACCTTTGCCTTTCCATCACTCTTTCCATAGAGGTTAATCATGGTTCCAGAACATTTGTGACTCAGCTCTGTATTTCTTTGGAACTTCTAAACTTTCTTATTCCTGATGAGTGGATTGCTTCGTGTGGTATGGCCTCTCTATTTCTGCTCTCAAGGGCATCTTGAATGGTGAATCGTGATGCATTCAAACCTGCCCTTGGGAGGTTGTCGGTGATGACATTGACTGTTGTGTGGGGGTTTTTCTTTATAGCTCTTACAATGTTTCTGTCATCAACAGCTGGAGAATCTGTTTGATACCTGGGTGTCAGTGGTGTTCATTTTCAGGACATTCCAAATTGTTGTATTGGCAATGCCCAATGCTTATTTAATAGCTCTGATCAAATTCCCCTCTTTTCTCAGCTTCAAACTGCTTATTTTTCTCCCGTAGACATCTCTCTGGTCTTCATGTTGGTTTATCCTTTTTTTTTATTTATTTATTTTTGTTTTGGATTTTCACCCGATTTTCTCCCTAATTTAGTCGTCTCCAATTCCCACCCGTCAGTGTTTCCCCCCTTGTCACGACGAACTGCCAGTCAGG
>JAOVVG010000001.1:6898190-6911110 GCA_028566375.1 Leptodoras nelsoni
TCACACTCTGCTCTTACTGGTGCAATGTGCAATTAATGAAGATTGGCCACCAGGCTGGTCCAATTTAGCCATGAAATGACAGGTGTTCCAGTTTCATTATCTAACCCCTGTAGATTAGTGAGTACGTGTATTACACAAGAGTCTGTCTGTGAGTATAGTCTACTCCTTTATACACGTTGCTTACACATGTAAAACCCAGCAGCCTTCATTATGTCTTTTGTCTGAAAAGTGCTCTGGTGAGTAACGTGTTGCTCTCGGTACTGACATACCCTAGTGATCAGGCATTAGTAAAAGATGCAACACTTATGAATACATATTCTGATCCCAAATCATGCACATCATTTCTACTGGAATGTCACAAAATATTTGAAAGACAGTATTTTCAAACCCAACACCATTTCTTGGGGTTGCTTTATACAATGGCTTGGCTGGATACGGATTCTGAAGCAAAGGTTGTCCAACACCCTCAGTTCTGAGTGATTTTCTAATCATTTCTTCCATATCCGTCTTCAAGTGCCACAAGTGTTTTTTTTTTATACTTAAAATGAACATTTTGCTATAACAACATTGAGCTTGAAAACACTCCAGAAGCCTCACAGATTGTGATTGTTTCATTGTAGCATGTCTGGCGCTTCCCAAAGCCAATTAACATACGTTTACAGCCTCATTTCTTACCCGCTTTCTTCTACAGCAACGTGCTACATTCGCGAGTACACAAGAATTATTAGCCCTGGCAAATTGTTGTGGTATTTAAGCAAACCGCCTGGCTCTGACAGTTATTATAGCCTCTGATATTCAGTACAGCAGCACGATTGCCAGAGTGATATTACTTTTATATAACTATTTAATTTTATATCAAGTAGCTGACCTTTCAGACACAATGTCGGGAAATATTTTGTTTTATTTCTTCTTTCAACAGAAACGGATCCCAGAAGGAGCCATGACAGGTTAAAGAGGATGGACGGTTGCCATGCCAATGCGTAGACTGACTGACAGCCCATAGTAAGAATGCTAAAGGTTTCAAATGTAATAGGTTATTAATAGAATTGGAAGTTTTATGCAGCCAACACAGACGGGCAGAGCAAAACAAACAGTAAAATATTCCAGTGCTGTTATAATAATAATATCATAATATAATATACATAATATAATCATTTGAAATGCTCAGACAAACAAAAGGTTTGATTTAAGGTGGGATTTGGGGGGAGTCTAATACCCACTACCCTCTAATTAATACTTGGACCCCCTTCAAAACAAAATTCTGTCAGGGTAGAAGATTTAGATATTACCTGTAACTGTAAATGGTACAATATAATTCCCATATTCATGCCTGGAAGGAGCTTTAAGTGGCCCATACCATTAATTAACATTGACGTTTGGGGCTCGAGTTCTCATTACAGTCTATGCTAAACCAAATAAGACACTGCAATGCAAGTATCTATCCATCTATCTACGCGTCCGATATAAAACACTGCTCCTCACTTTTAAAGACCTGCATGGATTTACCCCGGTCTCCCTTTCCCTCCTGTTGACTCCCTACACGCCCCTGTGCTCACTCAGGTCCTCTGATGCTGACCTACTGGTCATACCTAGATTTAGGCTGGGCTCCTTGGGTTGCAGATCATTCAGTGTTGCTGCCCCTAGAGCTGTTCGCTCTACCTCTTCATTTTCACAATTCAAATCCCTATTAAAAACTCATCTCTTCATTTAACTTTACTTTCTCTAACTTAATGTATTGTATGTGTCCTGATATAAAGCGTCCTTGGGCATCTTGAAAGGCACTATATAAATTGAAAGTATTATTATCCATCTTGTTTTATATAAGCAATGTGTATATAAAGTGACAGACATCTATGGAAGCTTCTAGAGCCGTTTCCTCAGCGAGAACAGCAAGTTATCACGATTTTGCCATTTTCAGCACGGTTTAATAGTTGGAGCCCGTGAGATGGGTCGGAGGAAGAAGCAAAGTTGGGATTTTCACGTATGAGCATTTCAACGGTGTAACCGTGACTACAAGAATTCCGGCGAAACATACAAATTACGACAGCGGCGTGGCCGTACAAAGACTCCGTGTGAACGTGAGCAGCGTCGGCTGGCAAGAACCGTTTCACGTGATAGGCGCGTGACACTGCCTCGAGTAACATCGGGAATTCAATGCCGGGGCCTCGACGAACACCAGCATGAGGACTGTGCAACGTTCCCTCCGAGATCCCGTGAGGAATCTACCAAGTATCAACCTGCCCAGTATACCGGTTTTTCTGGTACTTCAGTGTACGTTTTGACAACATGACTTGAAGCTGTGCTGGTTTAGTTGGTTTTAGTCTTTTAATTTTATTTTCCACTGAGGAATTCAGGAGTTTTACCTGAACAAAGTCTGAGGAAGTGTATTAGTTCAAACGTAGGAGGAGTATTTTATTGAACTCAGATTAGATTTCGCTGAATTAGTTCGGAAAATAAGTTAGACGACAAACATGATGTTAAAAAAAAAAAAAAAAAAAAAAAGTAGGATACTGTAAGGATTGGAAGTTCACTGAGATATATTTGGCTATACTTGGTTCTGTTTACGCCCTGGAGAAAAATGCATAATTCGCACTCATTTGACAACTAGGTTGGATTTTCCTTCATGCATCATGATATCACAGGAATATACATAAATAAAGATGGATAGATAGAGTATGTAAATTGAATAAAATCATCATTTCCAAGCTCTTTAGAGATGCTTGATGGTCAAGCCATGAAACAATGTGCTTCAAAACGCAGACGCACAATGTGCTCAGTCTTTAATGGACAGCTTTGGTTTCCATAGTAACCCTGCCACATTTATCAGGTGCACTGTTTTCCAAACGCATTACAGGTCAACGTTAGTGCTGCTCATAATGGAATCTTGCTCGCTTCAGATTTTTTTTTTCCCTTTCTGTTTTTGGTTTCACCCTCATGGGTATCATGCACACGTTTATTCAGCAAAACTTCCTGCATCTGTTTCTTGGCCCTGAGTGACACTTTTTTTTCCTGATACCCTCCCTCCGATAGCTCTTTCAGAAAATGACAGACTGCGAGAGAATGGTCACTTTATAAATAATAGGCGCTTCGTCAGAAGCTTGTGTACTCTTTGATTTTCTCTGTCTGCCCTTTAAACATGTACTCTACATGGCCACTTTACTAACAGCAACAATCTCACAGCGCAAACTCGCCTACCACATCCATAATGGAGACGTCGGGTAAAATAAACATGGCTGATTCATCTTGCCACGGATGCTTTTTTTATGTGCCGAGATGCTAAAGGATATATAGAACAATAACTCATCAACCCCAGGCCCAAGCCATAAGTCATGCAAGTGAGTTTAACAAGACAGCCAAAATAGAGACAAACAGAGAGCAGAGAATGAAGATGATGAAGAGTAATTCCTAACCCAAGGCTGTTCAAACATCTCCACTTCCAAAAACCCATTTGCTAAGATTTATGTGGGAGGGAAGATTTAGACAAAAGTTCACTTTTATGCATGAATTTGCACAACATTTACACTCGCCGTAGAGCCGTCTCTGAAAAAGTCCCGTCACGTGATTTTAGACAGTTCACATTACGCTTCAAACATCGTTTCCATATGTGGACATTTGTCATGATGGTGTAAATGATTTTACCTTTTGTTTTATGCATGATACATTTATTATTTATATTTGATTTTATTACACATGGTAATTATTCACGTTATTCCATTAATTTCAAGTGTTAATTTTCCACATGAGGGGCGCATATGGATATTCTCTTTTGTTTTCATTTCAAATTATATTTTTTTTACAATACAATCAACACTTATTTATATTTAGATTTGTTTCCATATGCATTGATTTTTTTTTTTGCTTTGTCTGTTACAAATTATTCATTTTGATATCGTTAATACATTTATTTATTCTATTTATTTGTATTAATATTTTTAAATATTTATTTACATTTATGCATTTATTCTATTTTTTATTAATATTTTTATATATTTTACATTTATACATTTATTCTATTTATTTGTATTCATATTTTTATATAATTATTTACATTTATTTATATTTACTTATTGACTTGTTTGTTTGTTTAACATGTACATAATTGCTTTCCCTGATTTTCTTTTTTTTTAATGATTGGATATTGATTCATGCTTATTAATTTCCAGGTGTTTTTCGAATAAATTTGTGTTTTTATTTATTTATTTTTTTTACATTTTTTAAATAAATTATTTTTTTCAACTATGATTTTACACGGTTTATTTAATTTAATGTGGGTTTTATATTTCAGATGCCATCATAACTCTTAAATTCTACGTTATACCTGCACATGTGCAACTTCAGAGCATTACAGTGATATGGAGATTTTTTTTAACAACTTTAAATAAGTCACACACACACACACACACACGTGGACCCCGAGTCTGTCCGTCTTCCTCTCTTTTTCTCAGAGTAATCTATTTTTGTCATGGCTGGCCGATCAGACCCAACTTTCTCATTTAGGCGTATATGCAGGCTGCCTCCCAGATGGATAGCTGGAGAGAGCCATGGCAGGAAACACTGCTGCTTCTGGTTTTTGAGGGAAAAGATTCATAATGTGCTACAACAAGGAACTTGCTCACACTTTCTATTAAGGCTATGTTCATAAAGCTTTATAACTGTATTCATAATACTTGGAAATGCAATCATTCATTAGACTGACATGTGCTATACTTTAACCTTTATAACTAATAATGTCCTGAGAACAAAAAAAAAAAAAACAAACAAACAAAAAAACACACACCACAAATCTAATATGCATTAACAGTAAGGAATAAAACACTTTGTTATATGGTCTGGCACTCTATTTCCCTTGCTTTGCTTCATTGCGTCTTTTTTTTAATCATCATATTTTCTATCCATTTAACATCTTGTACCATCTGTCAGATGAGTTACTTCCTGTTCTCACTTACACCAGTCCAATACGCCATAACATTAAAACTACTTGACTAATCTCGCGTAGGTTCCCCTTGTGCCATCAAACAAGCTCTGACTCATGAAGACATGGACTCCACAAGACCTCTGTCTTATTCTGTAATATCTGGCACCAAGCCATTCGCAGCAAAGCCTTTAAATCTTATAAGTTCCGAGGTTGGGCCCCCATGGCTCAGACTTGTTTGTAAATTAATGCACGGATGTTTGATCGGATTGAGATCTGGAGAATTTGGAGGCCAAGTCAACATGCGTCATGTTTCTCAATCCATTCTTGGACAGTTTTTGAGTGTTATCCGGCTTACAGAGACTGCTGCCATTAGGGAATTAAAATGTTAAAGGGTGAAGGGGTGGGATTGGTCTGAAACAATGTTTAGGTGGGTGATGGGTATCAAATTAACATCCACGTGAATGTGAGGACACAAGCTTTCACATCGTGCACACTGGTGTCATCTCTTCCCCAGGTAATTGACATACACGCAGCAATCTACTGGATGTAACAGAAACCGTGATTCACAAGACCAGGCCACTATCATCCAGTTCTGATGGCCCATTGTAGGTGCTTTCAGGGGTATACAAGCGGCTGTGTGGGCACTCTGACCAGTACATCTGCATACAGAGTAAGCTGTGATTGCATTGTGTGTTCTGACACCTTTACATCATAACCAGCATTAACCAGTTCAGCAGTAGGTCTTGTGTAGGATAGACCCGCATGCACATCAGTGACCCTTGGCTGCCTCAGAACCTGTCTCCAGTTCACCTGTTGCTCTTTCTTGGGCTGCTTTTGCCAAGTACTAACCACTGCATACTGCTAAAACCCTGCAAGTCCTGCTGTTTTGAAAACGCTCCGACCCAGTGTTATAGCCATCACATTATTTATATTTACTTATTGACTTTTGTTTGTTTAACATGTACATAATTGCTTTCCCTTGCAATCATTTTTTTAAATGATTGGATATTGATTAATGCTTATTGATTTCCAGGTGTTTTTCGAATAAATGTGATTTTTTTTTTTAACATTTTTTAAATAAATGATTTTTTTCAACTATGATTTTACACAGTTTATTTAATTTAATGTGGTTTTATATTTCAGATGCCATCATAACTCAAATTCTATGTTATACCTGCACATGTGCAACTTCAGAGTGATATGGTGAGATTTTTTTTTTAACAACTATAAATAAGTCTCACACACAAGTTGCTCAGTCCTGAATGCTTGCCCATTTTTCTCACTTCCAACACATCAACTTTGAGTACTCACTGCCTAATATATCCCACCCGTCTAATGTTATGGCTGATCGGTGCATGTTGTATCTTATACACAATCTCCAGTCCTGTCTGGCTTGCCATGTTACAGAAAAGCTCTCAAGCTGTTCACCTGGACACAAAAAAAACGTTTCCTCACTCATCCAAGTGACTACAAGACACCAGCACAGCTGTAGAACAATGAAAATGGGAATCATATTCAAATTAATTACAATGGCCATGTGTGTGTGTGCGCGCGCAAGTGTGTTCCATGGTCTACCTCATCACTGAAACTAGCCACCAGCCACTACTGGCATACATCCATGAAATCTTGTATATTGCCAAGCGATGTATCCAAGACTTCATGCCCAACAATTACAATAGCATGGAAAAAGGAAAAAAAAACACCCAAACCTAGTTCTGGCTCAGCTGTTACTATAGAAACGATAACGTTGGAGAACAAGTGCATTAATATAGAATTGTGATCAAGCAAACATTACCGAAATTGCATTTTAGCACAGTTTTAATGATTCATAAACAGGAAAGGGTCATTAAGTCTTTCTGAAGGTCAATCACAAATTGCCGCCCTGTTATACAAACTACAACGTCCTATTTTCAGCCGTGTCCTCACGCTGTCTTTTTTACCGTCATCACAGTCTGCATTACACTTCAGTTCAAGTTGTCATTGGTCGTTATTAGGATCGCAGTTGTTTGGTTTGACACCGTTTCCAGTGCAGCTCAAACGCCGTGCCGTTTAGCAGCTTTCCTCTTTTTTTTTTTAATCGGTGACATTAACATCATGTTAAAACGTCTCTCAGAGTCACTTAAAGCATGTGGCTGAGGCGCAGAGGGACTGTTTTAAGCGACAGTGAGAGACGGGCTTTTTATCCGTCAGCCTTGCAACCCCCCCTCTCGAGACTTTTTTTTTTTTTGCACTTGCCAATTAAAAACAATTTACATTTCCTTCTCGCACTCAAGTTCATAACGTGGAAAATGAACACGCTCGTCAACGGGCATGTGAAGAATCAAGACAAGGCTACAAGTGAGGGGAAGAAGGAACAGTGTTTAGAGAGAACTGTCTGATGTCAAGGTCTTTCATGTAATCATCTGATTCAGACCAACACTTGTCAGAATGTTTCGCAATGGATGGATTTAACGGTTTTATTTTATTTTTCAATTTCATGTGCAAATTCTTCAAATGATTAGTATTATATGTGGTTTTCTGGACATACATTCCACACCATTTGTCTTTATATGCGTTATTAAACAAACAAAAAGTAAGGAAATTTGTGCTTCTTGTGCTTCCTGTTAATTTCCCTTTTAAATGGTGCCACATGTGTAAGGAACATGCGTTTGTGGGATGAGCAGTAGAGCTGAGAATGTGGGTTGCGGCCATGAAAAATGGGCCAAATCATCCCTGCCGTTGCCAAACAGCTTATTTTCCTGTTGCTATTTTTGAACTTCTAGTACCCCCAGGTGCAGCCAATCAGGTGCCTGATTGCCGATCTCCGGTCTCATCGGGTTGCTGGCCTTCACCGCCAGGCCTGTTTGCGCTGGTGACGGCAACATGTGCACTGGAACGTTATGTTCAGTGTCTATGGCAGTTGGATCGTAAGGACAAAGAGTGGATAAGATGTAGAGAATGCTATGCGGATTACTGCACTGATAGAGTAACATCTTTTGGTGGAGGCAGTGTGATGGTATGGGGTGGCATCTCCCTCACTGGAAAAATGAGGCTCGTTATCATTGGAGGCAATCTCAGTACAGAGAGATATTGAGATGAAATTCGGCAACCAGTGGCAATCCCATATCTCCATAGTCAGAATGGAGAGGATGCAATGGCCTGCCAGAAGTCCTGACCTCAACCCGAGTGAACACTTGTTGGATAAGCTGGGGCATGCTATTAGTGCCAGAGTGACTAACAACCACGTTGGCTGACTTGCGACAAATGCTGTTTGCAGAATGGGACAGCAGTTTGTGAGCAGGCTGGTGACCAGCATGAGGAGGAGGTGCCAGGCTGTTGTGGCTGTGTATGGTTCTTCCACACGCTACTGAAGCTCCTGCTTGTAAAAAGAAAAAAATTGTTAAATTGCCAATATGTCTTGTTTCTTCATACTCCAATCATCCAGTCCACCAAATGAGTCAATGACAGAATGAGATGTTTGGCTACGGCAGAAAGAAAAAAAAATGTTTCATGGCCGCAACTCACATTCTCAGCTCTACTGCTCATCCCACAAATGCATGTTCCTACAAATGTGGCACCATTTAAACAGGAAATTAACAGGAAGAACAAGAAGCACAAGAAGCAGTGTTACAACAAAGAAATAATCTACCAAACACTAAATTTCCTTACTTTTTTTAATGTTTATTATTATTATTATAAACGATTAATTTTTTTTCCACCAATCTTTTTGATAACATTATTCAATTATTTTCATATATTTTTTTATTTATTTGGATGTTTTAATGTGCTTTTACATACAATTTCATTCATTATTTTTTACATAATTTTTACATTTTACAACTGACTTATTTCCACATTTAATTTTTTTTAAAACACACTTAAATTTCATCTACTTGCAGATTAAAATATGATTTATTTTCACCATTTTTTTAGACGATTAATTTATTTTCTCATTTTCTATAATTTTTTTTTTCACTTTTTCTAGTCAATTAAGTCAATTGTCATTTTTATACATGATTTATTCACTTTTACATGATTATAGACAAAAGAAAATGCATGTAATTATTGCACCATTTTGCACCATGCACCATTTCTAAACACGATTCATTTAATTATTTTCACATGCTCATTTTCCACAGGTTAGTTTTTTTTAATTCCTTCATTTGCATGAGATTTTTCAATTTGGGCTTAGTGAAGCAAAAAAAATAAAAAATGGATGTTGGTATGGTCATGTCTGGTCATGTCTGAGTGGTTCAGATTTGTAGGTCTGCAGGAATCCTTGTTGCATGAGCAACTAGCTGCATTAGCTTTTGTCTGGTTGACAGAAAAAAGGACGCCACCTTTTCACAGAACTCCCACGTGCATGCCAAGTGTCGGGTGCCTTGTTTTGAGAATCCCCCTCTGTTAGCTGTCAGGAGCTGGCCTCATCCATAATGCGACGCCACCTGTTGTTTTCCTGATTGCACAAATGACACGGGTCACCACGGACAGCGAGCTGACAGAGCCGGGTCCAAAAACTATCGACACGCTCCGCAGACAGATCAGTGAAACGCTGCTGGAGGAACATTTCAGCCAGTCACGTAACAGAGGAGGTGCTGTGGCCTTTTGCACTTCTCTGCTAACACTGCTAATGGTTGATGGTTGTCAAAAGCTCCATTTTTTATCTCCGGTGAACTAGCGAGGCCACAAAGCGAAGGACGACTGTGTATAGACAGAGGGTTTCCAGACATGGCTTTTAAAAGGCTCCGGTTGCCATCAACACCCATGTACACATGCAAAAACCATTTCAATGTGACTGCACCACTAATCGCATCAGAGCAAGGCAAAGCGTTTATCCATGTGAAACTTTATTAATAGCGTTATTTCATTACGGCTTCCGTCGGACCATTGGACTATAATTACAGCCCTTGATATTTTCTCTGTGGTTGTTCCTGGCATGTGGAAAATGCCACAATTATCATGAAAAAAAAAAAAAAAAAGTGTTCGTGGCTCGCATTTCAGTTGGGTGAACAATACCAAATTCGCAGCACACCCTTTCAAAAATGTGCTTCCAGTGATGCCATTTCTAAATCCAGAGCTATCAAAACAACATTAGCTCATCTTTATTCTCATGAAAAACAAAATACTACCAGCTTATTGTGTCCAAGTATGAAAGATGGTTTCGAGAGTGCATTTCTTTCATTACAATTTGAAGCTAAAGTTTGTAACTAAAAACATACACCGATCAGGCGTAACATTATGACCACCTCCTTTTCTCTATACTAATTGTTCTCTAATAGTCAGGACCCCTACAGGACCACAGCAGCGCTGCTGGAGTTTAAACACCTCATGTCACTGAAAATAGTCCACCAGCCAAAAATGTCCAGTGCCCAGCAAGGATTATAGGATGACTAAGTTTGACACAAACTGTGCGACAACAGACGAGCTGCTGTCTCTGACTTTACATCTACAGGGTGGAGCAATATAGTGGATGTGTCTCAGAGTACACAGGAAGTGTTTAAAAACTCCAGCAGCACTGCTGTGTCTGATCCGAACATGCTAGTACAACACTCACTAACACCACCACCACATCAGTGCTGAGAATGATCTACAGTCATGTTAGTTACGTGATCTTAGTACGTGATCTGTGCTGGTCCTGTGGGGGTCCTGATCTTTAGAGAACAAACAGAGTAAAGGGGACCAACATTAAAGTGTGTGGAGAAACAGATGGAGTACAGGCTGTAATTGTAGAACTACAAAGTGTATCTAAATATGGTGAGTGGAACTGACAGAATGGACAGTGAGTGTACAGAAAAGGAGCTGGTCATATTGTTATGTTTGGTACGGTGTGCATCAAGTCGTCTCTATTCAATGCAGCAATCCCATAGAAATTTCCAGCTTAAAGCTTCCAGTCACCTAAGAAGAAGCACACGTTATAGTTTTTCATGACTATTTGCAAAAGCTCTGGATAAGAAGCAACATCACCTTCTGTCCTCATGATCATTCATTTGAAATCGTCCATATCAGTACACGATATAAACTTCCAACTTGTCGGCTCATCAGCGTGTCCTTCATGAGAGTACGTACGATCGCGGACGCTGGTGTGAAAAGTGCTGCGCAAAACAAAACCAGGACCAGGATTGAGAACAAACAGTCTTAATTCAGCCCAGCTGACCTGGAGGCCACGTCCTGCTGAGGTCGGAGCTGACTCAGATCACCTTACTGCAATGTAATGTCCTGGACAAATCACTGCTGAGAACACACAAAAAAAAATAAAAAAAAATAAAATCAAACAAGGCTGGGCTTGTGTGGAAAATTAGCACTCTTCTGCAACAAATACTGAATTATTTACGGTTTCTGCATTTGGACTCCGTAGCCGTTTTTTTGCCGAGCCAAAAACACATTTTATTAAGGAGATAACGAGAGATAAAGATTGTAAGGAGAGATAAAAACTGTAATTAGAGATAGCGATTGATTGCGGTAGCAGGGGCAAATAGAGGTGCGACGGGGTACGTGATGAACTTCGTGCGCACGCCTGAAACGGACGGACACACTTTTGAGCAACGCCGATCAATGGCAACTCAGAACTCCAACTCCAAAACTCTTACTTTCCTTCCTCCCTACAATGAACAATGTTTTAGTATTATTAGTGTTGCTATGGTATAATGGTACTTCTATCTACACCTCGAACCTGTAATGTAAGGGGTGGCTCAGTGGTTAGGGTGTTGGGTTGGGTTACTGAACAGAAGGTTGCGGGTTCAAGCCCCAACACGACCACTGTTGGGCCACTGTTGGGCCCCTGAGCAAGGCCCTTAACCCGCACCTGCTCAGCTGTATAAATGAGATAAATGTAAGTAGTTACTGTAGAAAAAAAATATATATACAAATGAATTTATACAAATTAGTTTGGGGCAGGGGTGGCTCAGTGGTTAGGGTGTTGGGTTACTGAATAGAAGGTTGGGGGTTCAAGCCCAAGCACCACCAAGCTGCCACTGTTGGGCCTCTGGGCAAGTCCCTTAACCCTCAACCGCTCAGCTGTATAAATGAGATAAATGTAAGTCACTCTGGATAAGGGTGTCTGCCAAATGCCATAAATGTAAATGTAATCCACACTGCATGTACCGTGATAGACTCCAAACCATTTATTTGAAATATTAGGAGTAATTCAGGGGTGCTGACTTAAAAGTAGAAAGAACAAGCTGGATGTATTTCTATCATGTTTCCAGAACCATCAACACCGGACAAAAGGGTTTAACGATTTCCCGCTTGCTTCAGGTTATGAATACGTACCGCTTTTGTTACTATTGACCACAATATCACAGTCATATCAGCCAGAGTGATTTCAGTGGTCTTTAAAGATTACTGTTTGTTACACCAAATGACATGATCCCAATAAAACCTGGGCTGAATTCTATAGCAGGCATCGTGATGATGATGTTTTGTCCATGTCAGCTTGTACAACGAAGATCATCTAATCAGAGCTTGGACAGAACCTGGACACAGTGAAGTGTTCAAAGAGAGCTTTAGAACTGCAGGCATGTTTACTATATATCTGGGTTAGGTATTCAACTTAAAGATATCTCATCCAAAATTCCTGAAACTGCCAGAAGTTTTGCATCAGCTCTCAACTCACTGCCACCGTATGGTTTCTTTTCCCAGCGACAGCAAAAACACGGTTTAAAAATCAGACCACATACAAATGTGATTTTAGACAGACATTAATAAGACTTCGTCTTGTTTTAACGATCTCCTCAGAGCCTAAAAGGTATGATGCTCTTCACGGTTCTGTTTTAGAACCTTTATTTCCCCTGTATATTCAATCGCATTTTACAGACAGACACACAGAGAGACAGACAGACACACACACACACCGACAGAGAGAGACACACACACACACACAGAGAGAGAGACAGACACACAGAGAGAGAGAGAGACGGACACACACCCACACCCCCACACAGAGACAGACAGACACACACCCACACCCCCACACAGAGACAGACAGACACACACCCACACCCCCACACAGAGACAGACAGACACACAC
>JAOVVG010000001.1:7298104-7309474 GCA_028566375.1 Leptodoras nelsoni
GCCTGGAACTCGTGCACTGAGAAACATTCCACGGTGCAAAAGTGTCTCATGCGTTAAATGTGTTAAAATGCGTTAAATTTTTTTTAGTTCGTTATTTTCCCTGTAATTAAATAATCGAAATTAACGCGTTAAAGTCCCACCCCTAATAAATATATATATATATAAGTCTTAAATATATATTTTTTTTAATAATTAATTATTATTATTTAACATTTTTTTATAAAAGCACAAGCAAAATATTTCATATTAAATCATTCATTTCTTCCCGATGCTGTAGATTATTCGGTAGAAAAAAATATATATAATCAGACTGCATTCACTTGTGGAGCAGAGGACTGAAGGACACACAGTCTGGATTTCTGTTTATAAATGTATTAAGGTTTTTTTCCCCCATTTTGTTTAAGGCAGGCTCTAAGGTTAAGCTCATGCCAGCGGCATATTTTTTAAAAGATTTCAGATGAGCGACTGGCGTGAAGTAATGAGCTTTTCCCGGGATAAATCCGGCAGGCCGGGGATGTGGGCTGAGCCGAGGGTTATTGGAATGCGCCATTAGGCGCTTGTGCATAAGGGGGGATATATCATGATGTCCGTGTTCAGCGGCCGGTGATGTGAGGAGAATAGGCGACAAACAACTGCCGCTGGCACTAAATGCATCATCCACTGTTTTATAATAGCTTTCTCAAGGATGAGTGTACAATATAGTATGAAATATGGCTGTAAGTCAGTCTGTTTAAATCAAAATGAGATGTCTCTCTCTCTCTCTCTCTCTCTCACACACACACACACACACACACACACACACAGAGTGTGTTAAATATTCTGTTGCATTAACCGAACATTGAAAATATCCATGAATACAGTGAATAATAACAACATAAAGCCAAGAGCAATCCTGTCTCATCGTCCTAGTGTCTTCAGGCTTTTCAGGTGTGTGTATACTCCTGTATCTCATGACTTGTGTGTGTGTGTGTGTGTGTGTGCGCATGAGTGTGTGTGTGTGTGTGTGTGTGTGTGTGTGTGTGGGTCAGCTGTCGGTTGACAGACAGCTCCAGTGACACGAGACAAGCGGAGCTGTGCGGCTGTCCATCAAACACACACTGACCAAAAGCAGTTCCTGACCCTGCTCTCTGCTACACACACCTTCCTAATGTGTGTTTGTGCACCAGTGCGAGCAGCGTAACATACCGGATGTTTCCATGTTCCCCCCAGCATGCTCATATGAAGAGGCGTACCTAAATCATTATTGAAACAGTGCAGTATATGAATGCGTGTATAAGTGATTATTTTGCTATATAATATTGGCTTGTTGGGAAGCTGAGACCCATCAGTGGCAGCATGACGGTGCTGGGGTTTGAACTCATGACCTTCTGATCACTACTGAGTCACTACTTACTACAGTTATGTAAAACACAAGTAGTATTTAAACACTGAAACACGTTCTGACACACTTGCTGTGTTCACATGCCAGTGTTGCAGTATGTTTTCTGTCTAAAAAACTATGTCACATGTCATGAGAGTGGAGAGTTTTGACAGGACAGTAGTGTGTGTTTTCATGTGTGTGTGTAGGCGGCTGATATTACTTTCAGTCCCTCCATTCAAAGGCATCTTGGAGACAGGTCTAATAGTCTCAGACTGATGGCTTTAACACCCATGCTCTCGGCGCTCCCTCCTCCCGCGTGCCCCTCCTTTACCAATCTCCAGTAATTAGATTTGCTAGTCCCATGAGAAAAACATTTCCTAGGTATGTTTTATCTCTTGCTAAACGTACATTTCACCAGCTCTTCCTCATTTATTACTTGGATTCACTTCAGCCCACTAGGGTCTTATCAGAAATTGCTTTGAGCTACAAACACCAAGCGTTTTAGTTACAAACATCTAATTGAAGGAATATTTATATTTGCAATAGCGCATCCAGCATGACCACCGAACCCCTCATGCTTGCCACCACACTGCACTAAGCTAAACATTACATGCTAGATGATCCCTGGGATGGTGTGTGTGTGTTTTTTTTATTTTGATTTTTTTGGAATCGTATATATATTTGTTTATTTGCTGTGCTTTGTACCAGTTTGATTTGGATTGCTGGTTGCATTAAAGAGCAGTGCACTATTTATTATATTATATCTCTGCATGCAGATACTAAAGTTTCAGTCGCTTGCATGGGGAATGTAGGTAGTGTTGCCACTTTTCCACTTGTTTTAGATACACTAGGGTTTATTTTTATTTAGACACTTGTGTTCCTGTGACCTTGAGAGAGTCAGGTTGGCACAGATAAATCCAGAAGGGGAATGTGATGTGACTCGTCATGAATGGAAATGCATGGAAATTGTGCAGCATAGGCCATGACAGCTTTATTAAAAACGGTGTACAGTAGGAGTGTGTAACTCTTATGTGAGTATGATGTATATCTTGGTGTGTGTTCTACAGGCTATAGTCTGAAGCTATCCAGTATGATGTGATGTAGAGCTGTGATAGGTGATTAGGTGATTATAGTGCTTAAATATTATTCACAAATATTATTCCTTTTCTAGAACTTACAGACACAGAGGCCACGCCTCCTTTACTAGAACTTACATACACAGAGGCCACACCTCCATTAGGAGAACTTACAGACACAGAGGCCACACCTCCATTAGGAGAACTTACAGACACAGAGGCCACACCTCCATTAGGAGAACTTACAGGCACAGAAGCCACACTTCCATTACTAGAACTTACAGACACAGAAGCCACACCTCCTTTACTAGCGGGCAAAGAAGCCACATCTCCTTCACTAGAACTACAGAACTGAAGTGTGCACTATAGAGCAGGTACTATGGCTTAGTGCACTTGCGTAAAGAAAATATGAACACAACTTCCAAATAAGGAAAATCTTTAATTAATAAGTAAATCTTACCAATGATCTGAACCCCACAACACTGACACACACAACCTCTGTACTCACAGTGCAGTGTGTAACTTGGGAAGCTGATTACATGTCAGCAAAGAAATGTAGCCAACTGGGGTTTTGATTAAGAAAATTAGGGGGGGGTGAGGAAGTTATGTTTAGATATGCCACTTTGACTGATTACGAGGCAGTTCCACATAGCTAAAAAAGCTGTGTGTGTGTGTGTGTCAGTGTGTGTACGAGTGTGTGTAATTTACTGAGGATGCAGTTCTCGTGGCCGATCTGCCGCTGCTTTATTTACCTCGCTAGCCAATATGAATGCGTCAGAAATATTCCATGCAAAACTTAGATTAAAACCTGATAACGTTCAGGAACTACACACACACACACACACACACACACACACACTTTTCTTGCGTATGGAAGCACAGTATTATTTGGAAGAAGATAAACACACATACACACATTGTTGAAACAAGACACGTGCCATTTTCATCCACAGTGGATAACGTGTGCATGCGCGTGCATTTGCAGGCCTAAATATATGTTTGCTCGAAGCCCATCTCGCATCCCGCTCCGCTTGGCAGTGTTTTGTTTGGTTTAAAAGCTTTGCAGCCACCAGATGGTTTTCCTGCCATGACGCAGTGGGTCCATCATTAGCCATTGGCAGGGGGGGAAGCGCCTGTTGTTTGCATTGAGACTGTGCTGGGCAATAGGACGACGTGTGTACACGCACCTCACGTGGGTGTTAATCGAATTTCATCGAGTCCGACACTCGTCCTCATCCAGCGCCAGCACGATTACACGTCGGGAACTTCATTTCCAGCCAAAACTTCTCTCAGAGAATCTCTCGTTGCTTTTTTTTTTTCCTGTAGGCCTGCGTTCTTGCTCCTGTGCTATCATTATATTCGTGGCAGGAGTCACAAGGCTTGAGCAAACAAACAAAAAAATAAACCATAGAAAAATGATTCTTGGCGTGCCAACACCCTGTAGACACCAGATGCACACATTTGCACGATTCCTGTTAGCCTGCTGTGCCATTTCTTCGAAACCTAGTATGATGTCAGTGAGTTTACAGCTTTCACGCTTCTCAGAGTGACGAGTGAGATGTTTCTCCAAGCACGGAGAAGTAGGATCCTGTCTATCCTTATACCTCTTGGAATTATAGCTCATTCTGAGTAAGTAAGAACTTCCTGCTGAAACCTTAAACCCCACTAGCAAATATCGTAGTTCAAATGTCGCTGGTTTCGCCGTCACTTTGCCTTTTGCAGCTACTTAATGTAAAAAAAACAACCCAGAACGCCCGTCTGTGGCTTTGTGGCATGCTAATGTGAACGTAGGGTTGTACTTGAAACGCAAAGTAATATTCCAAACTTGTGAGCGAGAAATAATGAGCATGCACTCAAACATCAACAGAATGAGACATTTGTAATGGACTCTTCTAGCACGACCCCGCCCACTTTACACGAGAGTTTACTGAATGGTACTGATAAATTATATGATAGGACCTTCACAGTCGCTGGATCAGCTCGGGGTGTCACGACTTCAAGTGAAGCCGCTACATTATTTGTTTGTCAAACAGGCACTCGCATGGTAGTGTCGCATGGCAGCTGAACATGCTCCGAGGAGAGCACTAATTACACTATTGTAAGCCCTAATTAGTATACAGCAAAGCTTTCCACCCACACAGAGATCAGGGGCGATTACGATGTCTTGAATTTGTGGCGTGGTCACGTTTCAAAGTTCATTCTCGATCTCCAAGTCGTGTCTGATGCACCGTTCGCGTTTTGAGTGTTCTCCTGCTTCCTGCGTTTCCATGGTCTGCAAAAGTTACAAAAAAAACCCATTTAGATTTTCTAACCATGAATACAAATGCTGTTGAATTGCATGTAAAAGCAAAGGTTGTTCGCTTGTGCCCAGGCACAGAATGCTTTTGAAAGATCTGCCTCCCGAAGGTCGGTTCGTTTCGCCGATGGCCGCGCGTGCATTCATCGGTCTGTCGAGGCAGGGGAAATAAAGGGATGATGCATTCCTGTGTTAAAATGAGCGTATAATGGCACAATAAGTGCAGAGTACGTGTATTTCAGGTTGGACAGTATTTCGCTGGGGATTATCAGCACTGCCGCTGGCCTCTCTTTATTTGTCATTTGCATTCCCCTCTGTAGTTACAGTTTTGCTGACATTTTCCCAGCATGAGGTCAATATCGGAGTTTCAGGCGTGCCGCATTGATCTCGACCCCTCAGGTGAACTCTTTAGCATTAAAGAGCACGGCGGGTCGATTCCAAATCGTTACCTGGACGTCCGCCGAGCATCGGCGTCTATCCCTGACCCAGATTCACCCAGGCACCTTATATCTCATACGTGTCCCTGGATATGGGGGATGAATCGGCATGATGCTGCAACCTAAAGGAAAAGTCCACCCTGCAATCATGGCGGTGTTTATTAGAGGAAAGTTTTTCTTTTATCACTCACCATTTTCAGTCTGAGTCCCAGAATGCAATGCAGCTCTATGAGTCAAGGCTAGTTAGCGACATTAAAGGTGGTATTAGAACATAAGTTAGTGGACAGATTAAAAGGCTAAAGTGCTGCTGCAGTGCTCTTATGATGTACAGAGGACAGGTAGCAGCCTAACAGCATTGTGGGTAACGGAGTCGAAATTGAAAATTTCATTGCAAATTATGGACGTGAATGATCTGCACAAAGATGTGAAACGTGCCGCGTTTCTGAGTTGTACTCGGAATCCGTCACTCCCAGGTGAAGTTTGTGATGTTTCGGTGCTGCATTAGCACCTCGTCGATGACAGACATGGCTCTGACAGTGAGATTCGTTATGGCTGTCAGGCGAGACAGCTCTGCGGTGATTAATTGTTCGAAGATTTGAAAATGAGACGCGAGCGACGGTAACAGACTCCGTATGTGACAAATCCAAAGGGGAGCTTGGCGCTCCTGATTTCTCGCCTTGATTTGGCTCCGTACGCACAAGCCGCCACGCTTATTGTTGAAGGTAAGATAAAAATAAGCGTGAGGTTTTCGCTGAAACACATGGCTATCTAGCTGACATCCAGCTCCTCGTGGAAAGTGTTGTTTGCTCTGCGAGCACGCCTTCAGCAGCATTTCCTCTTAATCTGTTACTGTTATTTTTCTCTTCTCCAGCTTTCCTAGCTTCCTACGTCGATAATGGATAATGAGAGCACATGGAGTGCTTGTTGTGTGTGTGTGTGTGTGTGCATGTGCATGTTTACATGCATGCAAGCTTCCTGTGCAGCATACAGCAGTAATGAAGCCTAAGGGGAGCGTAATGCAGCATGTGTGTGCATCTGTGTGTCACAGAGAGAGAGAGGGTGAGAGAGAGTATGGAAAGGAACAGGAAAATGAAGGTAAAAGACAGAAGGAAGGATAGAAGTGAGAGAGGGAGAGAGGGTGTGTGTGTGTCTGGCATATGAATTCTGGAAGAGTGACCTGTACAGCCAGCTCCAGCTTTTACATGCATACCAAAAGAAAGTACATCTCTCTGTCCGTCTCTCTCTCTCTCTCTCTCTCTCTCTCACTCTCTCTCTCTACCACCCTTTCTGGCTATCTGTCTGTCTGTCTTTCTCTCTAACTCTTTCTCCCTCTCACTCTTTCTATCTGTCTGTCTAGTTCTTATTCTGTCTTCCCCTCCCTTTCTCTCTCTCTCTTGCTGTCTCTCTCTCTATGGGTGCCATAGTATAAGAGCCTCTCCCCCAACTCTACACACACACACACACACTACTACACTCACACACAACTACACTCACACACACTCACTGGAACCCGGCCTGGTTTCTAGTTTAATACAGTAGCTGTGGGAAGCTCTTCTCTCTCTCCTTCTCTCTCTCCCTCTCCACAGTGGTGTTTAGCGTCATTAACGCCCTGCTACGAGCATTAGAGCATCTAATCTCATACAGGTGCACCCTAGATTAAATACCCTGTTCCTCCTTTCATACAGCTTTCTATAGCTCTCCTACCAAACCACTGTGTACCTATCACCTAATGGAGTGGAGCTGGTGAGAGTCTCTGTGTGTGTGTGTGTATGTGTGTGTGTGTGTGTGTGTGTTCATGTTTTAACCAATGTACCAGGAAAAAATATATTTATTAAATTTCAGCTACATTTTTACTGGGAATTTAGGACAACAGCATTAGAACACAGCCGGGTGTTTTAATATTAATATCCAAATCATTATTAATATTATTGCAGTATTCATTTTTCTCAGAAAAACCCCAAATATATATACACTGATGTGCCAAAAGTCATGGGACAGGCACTAGGATTGAGTAGGACCCCCACTAGCCCGGCAAAGTGATTCCAAAAGTGATTAGAAGACGTCTGGAGGGATGTTGAACCAGCTCTGGACAGCTTGGCATGGCATGCATTATCCTGCTGGAATATCCCATCATGGTGACGGTACATGTAGTCCATGAAAGGCTGCGAAGGGTCACCAAGCAGTGAAACGTAGAGGTCAATGATGTGTTTTGGCAGACCAGTGGATCTAACCCTATGCCATGAGAACACACCCCACACCAGTATGGAACCACCACCATCAGACCACACCACATGTTACCAGTCCTCTAGAGTACAGTTAGCAACCTCACAAACCCATGTGAGGTGCCGTGTCCACTGTCGTGGTGTTAACAGAGGCTGGTAATGCCTTTTATGATAGGGATGGGGATGGTGGGTCAAGGTCAGTTACAGTGAGCTGTTTCATCAGTTGCACTCCTGTCTGCTGAAATGCCTCGTCACTGGAGCAATGCAACGGTACGCAATCAAGTTCAGTAAAAGTGCATCAGAAACTCTTGAAACTTGCTGTTGAAGTAAGGTGAGTCATTGCTCATCATCTTTTTTGATTCTCAATGAATCGTCCATAAAGAATTCGTAGCAGAAGGCCAATCGGTAAAAGGAAGATGGTTTTGTGTGTGCGCAGTCAAATCACCTCTTCCTGGATCCTCCATCATGTAAACGGAGTCACGCTTCACTTCACTTAGCCCTGACTTGGTCAGATTTCTTCTTGTTCCCCAAGATTAATACACGTTTGAAAGGCCACGTTTGGTACAGAATGAGATATGTATATGTTTATGTATATATAAATCACTAATCATAACCCACTGAATGAATGAAGGATTCCTGGACTGTCCCTCTGTTTTAATGCATAATTTTTTGCATGATATTTGCTTTGGTATTACAAAAACACAATAAATAGCTACAAAAAAATGAAAGGAACTGCACGATTGTTGTGTATAAAGAGGAAGTAAGGTAACACAGCTGGGTTAAGTGTAACCCTAATGCTCTAATCAAGTCAAAGTGACCCAAAAATCATTCGCTTTGTTTATTTCCTCAAAAGAACATAACAGCTTATTAGTGTCGTCTCGTTTCCGCCTACAATATAAAGCATTTATTTTACAGAGCTGTTCGTGTCTGTCTGACCCGAGAGTACTCGAGATGTTCAAATGAAATTGAAAGAAAAAAAAAAACGATTTCCATCACCACACACATTATACTTGTTTATTCTTATCTTTTCTGATGAAACTCCTTCCATCGACCCGTTTCCTACGTTGCACACAACCGGTGGCGTTATGATAGTTATCGCCTCGCTTCATCTCTACCTGAAAAGAGCGATGCGGCGGCACTTTAGTGCTCAGGTCTGGCCAGCTCTCTCACCTCTTCACCTGGACGCTCTGCTCAAACAGATCCGCTTCCTAAAGCTTCAGGCTAATCCCACCTCGTAGATCGCCGGCTCGCCAAGCCTCGTCTGGCCGCGTTGCATTCTGGGATTTTGAATCAACCTTTGCGGTAGCATCTCCACTGCTTAAGTTGGATTTCTCATTATTATCCTGTTGAAGTGACCTATATGTTGGGTACTGGGTATTGTTTGGTAGCATGTCGGTATGAAATGTCAGTAGGAAAGCCAGGATGAGGACGAGGATGAAGATGACAGACAGGGATAAAGACAGTTGTTTAGGAAGCTATAATTGGTCAGGGAGTGACATCTCTCCATGCACTCAGAAGAACACAAGGCTTTTCCCTGCGATGTGTTCATTCAGACAATGGGATCAGCCTCTCTCTCTCTCTCTCTCTCTCTCTTCCTCTCTCTCTCTCTCTCTCTCTCTCTCTCTCTCTCTCTGCCCTTGTTCTCTCCTCTCATGGGAGTAGCTTTAAAGGCCAACCATCATTACATCCAATTATTGTTATTATGTTTAACAGTGTCGCTTAGTGCTTCTCCCTCTCTCTCTCTCTCTCTCTCTCTCTCTCTCTCTCATTCTTTGTTTAACACACCCTGTTCTGCCTCTGATTGCTGTCTGTGCACCTCCCAAATTAATGAACGCCCGTTTTCCAGCGCCCCAGTCTGTCTCGCCATGTCTGAGACGAGGCCTTCATCGAGCTGCCCAGCCTACATCCTGTCCTTGAAGTGCTTTCTGTAGCTGTCTGCATGTGTGTGTGTGTGTGTGTGTGTGTTTGTGCGAGAGAGAGAGAGAGCTACAGAGCGTCTCAGGAGTTTCAGCACACACTGCTCTGCTCTCGGAACCCCTGTCTGTTCTCTCTTCTTAATTACTGAGAGGACACAGCGCCTTTATCTGTGCCTAACATTTCTAAAGTCAGGAATATAGCCATGTCAGCGCGTGGGTGGACGAGCACAAGACTCCGGTGCCTTTATTTTTACAAAACGGTCATAATAACGATCACAAGACGTCGTCTGCCGCTGTTTTAATGAGCATTCATGCCTGAAATTTGAGACTTTTTGTTTCCAAAATGGCTGTAACGGTTATTCAGATGTGTCGCCTCCACAGTGTGGAGCATTGTGTCAGCATTGTGCAGAGAAGTGCCCGATATTGTGATTCGAATCATCTTTTCTTTCTCTGCCGCCACTTTTTTTTTTCTCTAAAAGAAGCTCCACTCGTCTCTCGCCGAGCTGAAATAGACGGTTGTCTCGCTTTTCATAAGCGGCGTCTGTTATGCATCATTTCAAACGCGCCGGCCTTCAAGCCGCTTCCTAATAAACTTTCTATTTCTCTTTATTCCCTCACATCTCCACATCACATTCTTCCTATCTGTCTACCTTTTCACATCACTTACTGTTCTTACCCGCCTTTCATCCCTGTGGAAAAATAATGGGTACCGTTTTTTCTTTCTTTCTTTTTTCTTTCTTTCTCTTTTTTTTTAATAGTAAGCGTGACCGTGCCCTTATTCTATCAACTGGAGCGTCACTAATGTAGCAAAATGTTTTCTGATTCTCTTTACTCATTAAGATATCACATTAACATAATTCATTTTTGCATGTCGAACATTTTCGTTAATGAAATTAATTAAGGTCAAGTCAAAGGCATTGCTAGTTTTCAAGTTTTTTGTTTTTTTTTTATAAAACATGTCTTAGTCTGTTTGCTTAGTCTGAATATTGAATACTGCAAATGCATAGAAAGTCAGTTAAAGGAGTTTTTGCGATTGGGTACCTAGATATTCAGAAATAAGTACTTTATAAGCCATTTAGTAGTTAGCAGGGAAGCACTTTACGTAACAGGGTTGCCAGGGTTGATAAAGATGAGCTGTAACTCCATGAGGATAAGCCTTGCCTCTGTCTGGCTGATAATACAGCTCATTTAACAATCACTGAAAGCTTGAATTTTGTAAACCCTCTCGCTCAGTGAAAACTTTAAATTTAACCTGACGTCAAGAAATCCGCTTACAACAGAGTTGGGATTTTTCTTAAAACGGCTGACATTCTAGTGAACACTCAACCTAGCCTCAGATCCCAAAGGTCATAACTCCTAACTCGCTGATATGTGGTTAAGTGCCTGTGTCTGTGTGTGTGTGTGTGTGTGTGTGTGTGTGTGTGTGTGTGTGTGTGTGTGTGTGTGTGTTTGTGTGGGCTGAAGTCATGCAGCATTCGCCTACTAGCTGTTTGATGAACGGATGCCAACTGATGCTGTTCACTTCGTCTGCACGATTTCTGTTATCAGTAGAGCTGTCACGCGACAAAGTGTTTTTATCACTCGTCTATTTTAAGAGAAATGTTGAACGCCGCCTTGTTATTCGCTTTATTTGATAAAAGTGAAATATTAAAGTTAATAAAATAAAAAATATGAAAATTATTTTTTAATTTAAAGGGAACTGCACAGCGTGTAGGGAGCGACGGAACACGGTTATATCACTTCACAGGAAGTTCTGTTGTGCTGCTGCTACGTGATTGGCCGATTCGGATGCGTATCTGTCGCCTTTGTCGTCTCCGTCGACATTATGAACCGATGAAACATACAAAAAATACAGCAAGCCAAAATGATCTACAACTTCTCCGTTGTTCCTTTCAGTATTTATGATGTCTAAGGAGATCCTAACACTGAACACGAGAGATCAGAGCACTGTGCATGAGAAGTTTAAAAAAAAAGAAGATACAGAAGATACAGGGGTTGGACAATGAAACTGAAACACCTGTCATTTTAGTGTGGGAGGTTTCATGGCTAAATTGGAGCAGCCT